>JAOSBK010000006.1:28645604-28669363 GCA_027568895.1 Erythroxylum shatona | reverse complement strand
TCCCCAATGTTTTCAAAGCTACATAATAACAAGACTTCACTGTATACCTCCCTTTTTTATCAAAATGCCAAACCCAAGTATCCTCACACTCTCCCCACCGAAGTGGAATTGCAAGGATATCCCTACTATCTCTATGACTAAACATGCCCATCACCTTTTCCGCGTCCCACGCCCTCTCATCTCCCTTAAATAACTCACACACTTTTAATGTAGAACTCACAGAAGTTGTGCCATCCTCCACCCAAAACTCCCCATCTCTAGGTATCCATGGGTCCACACCTACCCTAATTGTCTCCCCATTACCCATTCGCCACCTCACGCCTTTCCTCAAAATATCCTTAGCAAACCACACACTTCTCCACGCGTAGCCGGGATTATGTCCAATCCCGACGTCCAAAAAATCCCCTTGAGGGAAGTATTCATCGAATCAGCTTAGATCACATTAGGAGGGAGAGGCTTGATCTTTGTTTAATTTTCTTTTTCTTTATTAATTGTATATTTCTTATTTTCTTTTATCCAACCTTTTAGCTTATTTTATTTTATCTCTTATTCATTTGTGTTATTTTTATTTCTTTTTGTTCTTTGTATTTCCTTATATTTTGTAAGAATTTAATATCATATTGGATGGATCAAAATTAATTAGAAAATTTTTCTTACTCAGGAAAGTACCACTAAACCTCTCATTTATTATAAATACCTATATTATGTACATTAAGGACAATGTACAACTTTAAGTATAGGGAAGGTATTTATGATTTTTAATAATTTCTTTAAGCTTATTATAATCATAGTTACACAATTTTATAAACTGATATTTTGAATTAATTGAAATTTATCCATCAACACTATGTTTTATTATTGAATATTGATTCGAATTAATATGCAAAATGATGAGAGCTAGAGTAAAATTGATGTCATATATTTAATAATCATTGAAATAATGAAGTTTAATGAAATTGCATATTGCTTACACACAATGATACCTATCTTTTTTCCAAGCTGTTGAGCCTAAGACATAAAATTTCAAAATTTTTAAGTTCTTTTATTTATTTCATGTGTGCTATCGTGCATACCTGAAAAATATATAAAAAATTGATTATATATATTGAGACCATATTTTTTAAATTAGAATCATTAAAGTGATGAAAGCATTTAGATTCAATAGTTTATTTTAGCTTATTTATTTAATAATGACTTTACCCATAATTTATCATTTAAGAATAATCAGCTTGAGCCTTAGTGATCTGAGCCTTAGTACTTTCCCTTAGAGGTCAAATAAAAAATATAATCCAAGGATTGCAATATAGGTTGCAACCTCGAGTCGTTTCACTTAATCGGAACCTAATTGAATAGACCTAAGCTAACCTATATGTCATGAAATGCAAGCTAAATTAGTAAGGAAGGGGGGGTTTTGTCTTTGAAAATCTTTACTAAATTCAAAGAATTATAAGAAAAATATGTCAAAAAGTATTTTTGAATTTTTGGGAATGTAAAAACAGGAAGATAAAGATGATAATCAAATGATGATGATATCTTTTTGAAAATGAGTTTTAACTATCATAGTTTGAAATCAATGTTCAATGGAAGTGAAAATCACTAAGTTTCAAATGGATAAACCTTAAAGAACTCTTTAAGTCTAAGGTCTTAATCAATGAACTCCATTTCTTAAGACCTTGTTAAATGCCCTCAGTGTATGAAGTGGGTAAGCCAATGCAACAAGTCATTTTGGGATCTCAAATAAACTCAATATCAAACACAACTATACAAGATAAAAGAGATTCAACAAGATCGCAAATAGACATATATGAGACTTCATATATTTAAGCTCAAAGTTTTATATCAACAAATCCCAACAACACACTAAATATCCAATACATGATTAAACTCTAATCAAGAATGCTCAATTACAAATTACAAATCCTAAACCTAGGAGTTCATAAATCATAGCTAAACATGGATTAAGCTACTCCCCTTTTAAGCTCGTTGAACTCAAGTCATTGCTACATCTTCAAAAGGATCGAGGGGCCTAGCCAAGGATAGCGCCAAGAGACTTCACAATTGAGAACCCACTGGAGATACCCATGGTAGCAATTGACGGTGGAAAAATGGATGAAAAATGGTGCAAAAGAGAGAACGAAGGTGTGCGATGATGGAGATGCAAAAAAGATGATGGAGAATGTGAGTGAAGTGTCCACCTCCTTCTCCAATTGTCACTTAGCCTAAAATAGGTATTTTTCACAAAACAAGTCGATGGATCTGGTTATACAGTGGGTTACTTTTCCAAAAATGATCCCAATCTGCACTAATTCGAAGGTTTCGCCGCGGCGAGAAGATGCATCGCCGCAGTGAACTTTTCTCGAAAGATTTTATTAACTCAGCTTCAATTTTTTCCTTGGCATAAACATAATCTTCATCACAACGAACTTTTCCTGAAGGGTCTCTGCAATAATTCTTCATACTTTGTGGTGGCAAAACATCAACGTCACCGCGATCATCTCATTTTTAGCCTTCACTCCTTGGCTCTACTTCTTAAGTCTCCTACAATTAAAAAAAATGGAAGTTTGCAGTATCAATTGTTCTAGAAAATTAATTTAATGCAATTATTAATTATTTGTGACAATTTTACCCTCAAACTACATAAAGTAAAGGCAAGCACTCAAGAGTTAAATTAAGCATAAAATCCGAAAATACGAGCCCAGAAGTGTAATAAAAACCATGAAAATGTCACCAATTGATATAAGAAACTTGGGTTCAATGAAATTCCCCCACACTTAGACCTTTGTACTCCTGGACAAAGTTTATAAAAGTCAAAGAGACACAAGTACAAAAGAAAATTTTGACCATGCTTAAAAATGAGAGCAAAAAAGCAGTTAAATCATTTCCTCAGAAATCAACCCAAGCAGACTGAAAGACCACTAAGAAAATGAACACTATAAGCATTTAATCCAAGAGATTGGGCAAAAGAGATTTCTATCAAGGTAATGTGTTTAATCTCTCAACTCACTTATCTTGGGATAATTTCACTCTACAATCTGTTTAGTTCATTTTCATCCATAAACTTGTGATAATTCTACCTCTCCATCACAAGAACTATAATTTTGAAAATTAAGAGGACTTTTCAAGATTGTAATGTAGAGAAGGCTAAATGGAATGGATTGAATAGAAGAAGGAAAAATGAGTACATACCCCACAATTACTTATCTCATGAAACAAACTCCAACTATAAGTAAGAAAATTCACAAAAATAAACATAATTTAACACATTTTTATTACATTTCTCTTTTGAGGAAATTTTCTGCTTTTGCTTTTTTGCTATTTGCTTTTTTTATTTTTGAAATTTTTGAAACTCTTTTTCTTTCTTTTCTTTTGTATAGAAACCCTTTCTCTTTTCTCTTTCTCTTTTTTATCAGCTTAAACTAGAGATGAGATACTCATAATAATTGTGAAATATGCATGCAAGAAGGCTCAAAGGGGCTAGCAAAGGTTAAGTGATTGGGTTTGTGTTTGGGAAATTAGGGTTTGGAAAGAAATGCCTTTATCATATTAACAAAATTTTAGTTCATCAAGCTTTGATCAAGAATTAAAACAAGTTCTAAAAAGATATGAAATTAAGCAAATACACACAAAAATGAAAGAATTCAAGCCCAAATATCCTTCCAACAAGGTTAGTATCTCAATTAAGCAATCTTAAGGTTTAAAAACACATAATGCTACTCTCTTAGCATACCTCACTTGCTTCTCCTGAAAACATTGAAAATGAAATTAACCGAAATTAACTATAATTTGAAAACATAGATGGTGCTTTCAAAAATACAAAGAACACTTTGAAATTTATAAAATCTTCAAGACATAAGAGTGAAAAGAATCTAATTAGGGAGAATTATTGAAATGAGAAAATTTAAACTAGTTTCTTTAAGAAGGATAGCGTCGCCACGGAGGCCTTAAGAGTTCGTCATAGCAAAGCATCAATTTAGTAGCATCGCCACGGCAAATTCTTTAAAAATGACAGAAACACTTTAAACATGCGATTTTCCTCAATTACCAAGTTTAAAAATTTGCATATGACGCATAAATAAATTTCACAAGCGATTAAATGGTCAAAAATGATGCATAAATAAGAATCACCAAAATAGAACAACCTCCCCCACACTTAAACATCATATTGTCCTCAATGTGAAGAACAATTAAAACACATTATGCATTAAAAGGAAGTGGAAGGTGATTGAATAACAATACATTGGGAAAAACACAAAGAGAATGATATACATAACCGGCCATTAATTTTGGACATGACAAAAAAGTAACTGAGTATCCGACAAACTGAAAAATAAAACAAAACTAAATAAAACACAAAGAACAAGTGACTCGAGATACTCTATAGGATGATCATCCCCAGAGCCAGAGGGATATGCTCCCAATGTGCCAGTGCCGCCCAAAGTGTCGTCTTCATCAGAAAGGATCTAGAAGTGAAAGTGCTCGGCAAGTGATGCATCCATCCATCGATGATATAGCCTCTCATGATCATATAACTTCTCTCTCTCCTTCTGCTTGGCTATCTCCTGAAAGAGTGTGACTCGTAGATAAGCAAGGTATGTAAAAAGGCCATCGATTTTACTAGCGAGGGTTTGTAAAGTCATAAGTTTAAGAGCGTCCTGAACTGGAGGGTTGTCCTCAGTTGGTGCTGCACCTACAGAGGTTGCACCAATATTAGGAACTTGGGGGGAGGGCTGAGATGGGTGAATTGTGGGTTGTTTGAGGCGAGTGTACCTACAGAGATGGGCTAGGTCGAAATAGCTATCATTGTTAAAATTTTGGGACATTGTGTGCCCAAAATATATCGGTGATAAGATGTGGAAAGGTATTGGCCTTGATGAATTTTGCGGTGGTGATGGAGTCAAGTAAAATGGAGGCAATAGCATCAGCTATATCGACTGGCCAATCAGTCATTAGGAGGTATATATGGAGGGCTTGTTGTTTAGTGACGTAGGCGAGGTGGGTGGTTGGGATGATATTGTTGCAAATAAGATGGAGCCAAGGACGAGCTTTGGGTTGGAGATCAGATCTCTTGAGGTACAATTAGTAGTATCTTGGCGATGCCATTCGGCACCCTCTTGATAGAGGGTGCGAATTACATTATCAAAGGGGTAATTGCAGATCAATTGATCGTAATGGCACCGGAGAATGTGAGGAAGGTTGTAATGGCAGTGAATGCTAGTGGTGGTGAATGCATTGGGGGCTTTAACACCACAGAAATTAAGTTCCATGGTGTTATGGAATCGGGCACATGTGTAGAAATGGCGAACGAATTTATCATTGCTTTGGTCTCGAGGTTTGACTAATCCCTTAAGTTGAAAGTTTATCAGTTGTTGGACAAAGGAATTATTAGGGAGAGCTAAAGGAAATGGTCACCCTTCGATAAAGGGCTTAGTGCCTACTTTTTTAGCTAATTCGGAAAAAGTAAAACTATCCGAAGAATCGGAATCACTAAGGGGACTAAGAGGGGCAGTGGGGTAGTACAGGTTGGAATCTTGACACGAGGCATTGTTCTGCAAAAATGCACATTGAAAGATAATTTAAACATATGATTAAAACAAACTATCCTAAAGAAAATGAAACTAAAATGGAGAATAGAAAAAAGAACAAAATGAAAAACATAACCTACCTTAAAAAATACATAAACTAAGAAGAAATAACGAAAAGAGAAGAAGACTTATGAAAAGGGAAGAGAAATCACGAGAATAGTCAGAGGAGAGGAGCCGTCTAAAGCACTGCAACAAAGAAAGAGGGGTAGAGACAAGAGGGGGGAAGGGGTCAGGGTATTTATATAGGGTTTTGTGGGGGAAATGACGAAAAGGGACAGAGGGAATATGAAGGGTTAAGAGAAAATAAGGGTAAGGGTAATTTAACCGCATCAATTTTATGTAGATTAAACTTTCACCACAGTGAATGCTAAAATTTGCCACGGTGAACTTAACCCTAGTCGCAAAATTCGGCAAAATAGCGATGTTTTGTCGTGACGACACGAACTCACACCACGGCGAAATTAACCCGAAAGGAATAAGGAAGAATACTGGGAAGTTCACTGCGGTGATGTGAATGCACACCGCGACAAAATTAACCTGAGAGAAATTGAAAGAAATGAGGTTGTTCATCGTGATGAAAAGAAGCATTCATGTTGCGGCGAAGTTTCAAAAAAATTGTAAGGAACTTTCGCCGCGGCGACGTGGAATCCACGTCATGACAAAATTTTCCCTAGAGCAATATGAAGGAAAATAAGGTACATTTGCCACGGCGTGAACTTGACTAACAAACATAGTAAAGACTTAAGCTAGATGCTCAATTCACTTAGAATTCATATACAAAGTTTTTACAAACCAAAATAGCTCAAGAAAACAAAGTGCAATCCAATCATTCACATCAAGTTCCTTAAACATGGAAGATGTATCATGCATCAAGCCAAAAGCATAGCGAACATAAACAGGAGAGGAGTTATTGAATTGAAAAACTGCATAAACTAAAAGCTAAACCTAGATCCTACTGAATTGGTTTCTCCCCCACACTTATTCAACATACTAATGCATTCACAATGTCATACTCAGTCACAGAGCAAAAGTAAGCAGGCAAGTGAAAGAGGAGAAACAACTTGATGATTACAGAGGATCCTAGGTCTCCTTGTGAATGTTTGGTAGATAGCCATGTTATGGTGAGACAACTTGACCACATGCCACTTTGGTGTTAATGTCCACATTTCTCGATTCATCAAAAACATTAGCAAAAAACCCTTCTTCAAGGGGCCATTATTCATAATCAAAGAATACAATGGGTTCAGTGAAGAGTTATAGTAAACATGTTGGAGTTCAAACTCCGAGCATGCATCATCAATAATAATATCAAACATGTTAACTCCTAAAAGTGAATAATCCTCATGGGGGTGTTTCGTAGCTTCATACATGTTAAAACTCCCTTGTTGATCTCCTACCTGTTGTACCTTCTTTCATGCTAATCATAGTACTAGCAGTCCTTAAGATGGATCTACTGACAATTAAGGTAGTGTCCTGTACAACTTCAGAAGACATGTCAAGTACATAGAAATCAGTCGAAAAGGCCAAACCCTTTACCTAGACCAAAATTTCCTCTATGATGCCTATTGGTTGCCTAAGAGACCTATCAGCCAATTGCAACACTACAGAGGTAGGCTTTAGACTTTTGACTCCTAGTGATGTATAGACAGACTTAGGCATCACATTAATGGTCGCCCCTAGATCTAGCAAGGCTCCTCCTATGGTAACTTTTCCTATAGTGCATGGAATGGTGAAAGATCCAGGGTCTTGGCACTTTATGGGTACTTGGGGTTTGAAAAGTGCAAACACATTTGAGCTGACTTGTGCTCGTTCATTAGGTCTAAACTCTCTTTTATTAGTGCACAAGTCCTTAAGATATTTTCTTTATACAGGAACTCTTTTCACTAGATCAAGCAAAGGGATGTTGACTTCTACTTTCCCGAACAAGTCAATGACATCTTTCTCATGTTTTATTAGTCAACCTTTTCCCAAGCAAATATGAATTGGGAAAAGGAAGGTCTTTCAGGCTTACCTCCTTGTCGTTTACTTCTTGGGCTCCATGCTTGTTTGATTCTTGGTGGCTTTCAGAATTTGCTTCCTTGCTCTTCAATTGTTTTAACTCCTTTTAAGTCAAAAGTGCTCTCTTCTTGAAACTCTCGGACTTCTTAACTCTCTCAGTTGTTGAAGGCAATTCTCTGCTCTCAATTTCCTCTTCATCTTCCCCCTTATCTTGATTTCTGAACCTCACTTGTTTCCTACTTCAGAGAGTTATGGCATTCAAGCTTTTGGGGTTCATAACGGTATTGGAGGGGATAACTCCATTGCTTCTTGCTTGATTCTCGCTCATGTTGTTGGATAATTGGGTGATGTAGGAGTTTATATTCTCAACTTTTGCCTCCCATTTCTCCATTCTCTTTTCTATAGCATTAAACCGAGCAACAGTTTTAGAGGAATCCTGTTGAATGAGAGAGGCCATTGTATTGAACTGGTTGTTGTTCAAAGTCCTTTCCTCCTTAAGTAGTGCCACCATATTGTGTAGAATTTGCTTAGTGTCCTCCTTTGGTGGGACAATCAGAGCTTGTTATTGGTTATGGAACTAGTTTGTAGATGTACCAGCTCCACCTTGTTGAAATCTGTTCAGTCCTCTTCCTTCCTCATTCCTCCAACTGAGCTTGGGATTTGTTTCCATCCTTGTTACAGGTGTTCGAATAGGGGTCCCATTTTTTATTCGGCTGACCCTGATATAAAGCGAAAACCTCTTCATATCGACCAGGGCAGACACTAGATATGTACATTACTAACCCACAAGTATCACAACTAGGTGTAGTAAGATCCATAGAAGGTGTTGTGTGATGCACAGTCATGTTTTTCAGTTCTGTAGTGATGAAGGACAACTGTGAGGTCACTTTAATCTCCAAGGAGTCAACTTTAGAGTCCATATTCTCCATTCTCCTAAATTGGGTTGTCGAAGCTCCCAACTCATGTACTCCTCTGGTATCTCTAACACTATACTATTGATGTTTCAAAGCCATCTTCTTAATCAAATCCCATACCTCCGAAGCTATAAGGTCAATCAAGGAACCTCCCGATGTCGCATCAAGCATACCTTTATCTTAACCTTTCAATCTATCATAAAAATAGTGCACTAGTTGCTCATCAGGTATCTGATGGTGGAGGCATCTTGATAACAAGTCTTGAAAGCGGTTCCAATAGTCATAGAGTGACTCATCGTAATCTTGACATGCTGAATAGATCTCCTTCTTCATTGACGACGTTCTAGAGGCCCAAAAATATTTCTCCAGGAATGCCTTTCATAGATTGGCCCAACTATGATAGGCATTAGCCATATGTCATGGGAGGCTCATAGACCACTCCCTTGCTTTTCCCTCTAAGGATAGGTGAAAAACCTTCCATAATACTTGATCAAGTGAAGCTCCCATAGGTTTCATACTTTGACAAATCATTGACAAAGATTGCAAATGGATGTAGGGATCTTCTCCTGTCAAGCCATGAAATTTAGGAAGAGAGTTAATGAGCAATCCTTTTGCTATTTTTTTGTGTACATGGGTCAAAGTTCACGTCAAAATTAGGACAAGCAGTAGTAAATGGGTCAAAGCTCACATCAGAGCTAATTGCTTCCCTAATGCTAATTATGAAAAGTGCAAAAAGTTCGGTATGTGTGAGAGTAAAGTATGCAAGTAAAATGTGTATGTATCAGAAAGCAATCAAAGAAATGTTCAAAATTATGTAAATGCAAAAATGCTAAGTATGAAAAGTGCAAAAAGTTCAGTATACTAATTTTTTTTTGTGTTTCAAAGTTTTATGCTAAGTAAAGAAAATGAAATCCTATATTATTGACAAGTATGAAACTAAACTACATAAAATGCAATCTAAACAAAGGTTCCTAACCTCACTTAGCAGTAAAAACGACAAAAGCTAACCTAGAGAACCAATCGCTTGGTTCCCGGTAATGGCGCCACTTTGATCTAAGCCTTAGTACTTACCATTGGAGGTCAAATCAAAAATATAATCCAAGGATGGCAATATAGGTTGCAACCTCGGGTCGTCTTACTTAATCGGAACCTAAATGAATGGACGTAAGCTAACCTATATGTCATGAAAGGCAAGATAAACTGGTAAGAAAAGGGGTTTTGTCTTTAGAAATCTTAACTGAACTTAAAAGGAATTGCAAGAAAAATGTGTCAAAAATTATTTTTGGATTTTTGGGAATGTAAAAATAGGAAGATAAAGGCAATGACCAATTGATGATAATATCCTTTTGAAAATGAGTTTTGGCTATCATAGTTCGAAATCAATTTTTAATGGGAGTGGGAATTACTAAGTTTCAGATGGGTAAACCTTAAAGAACTTTTTAAGTCCATGGTCTTAATCAATGAACTCCATTTCTTAAGACCTTGTTAAATGCCCTTAGTGTCTGTAGTGGGTAAGTCAATGCAACAAGTCATTTGGGATCTCAAATCAACTCAATATCAAACACAACTATGCAAGATAAAAGAGATTCAACAAGATCGCAAATAGACATATATGAGACTTCATATATTTAAGCTCAAAATTCTACATCAACAAATCCCAACAACACAATGAATATCAAACACTTGATTAAACTCTAATTAAGAATGTTCAACTACAAGTTACAAATTATAAACCTAGGAGTTTATAAATCATAGGTAAACATGGATTAAGATACTCCCCTTTTAAGCCCCGTTGAACTCAAGCCATTGCTACATCTTCAAAAGGAACGAGGTGCCTAGCCAAGCATAGCTCCAAGAGACTTCACAACCAAGAACCCACTCGAGATGCCCATGCTAGCAACCAATGACGGAAAAATGGACGAAAAAAGGTGCAAAAGAGAGGACGAAGGTGTGCGATGATGGAGATGCAAGAGAGATGATGGAGAGTGAGTGAAGTGTTGGACTCTCTCTCCCATTGTCACTTAACCTAAAATAGGTTTTTTCACAAAACGAGTCGATAGACCGGGTTGTACAGTGGGTTACTTTGTCAAAAATGGTCCGGGTCTGCACCAATTCGAAGTTTTCACTACGACTAACTTTTACCGAAAGATTTATTAACTCAGCTTCAACTTTCGTCGCAGCGCAAACATAATCTTCGTCGTGGCGAAATTTTCCTAAAGGGTCTCTGCAGTAATTCTTCATACTTCACTATAGCGAACTTTCCTATTGCCCTGTTGACTTGTTGACTTGTCATCTTTGGCCTTCACTCCTTGACTCTACTTCTTGAGTCTCCTACAATAAAAAATGGTAGTTTGTAGTATCAACTGTTCTAGAAAATTAATTTAGTACAATTACTAATTATTTGTGACAATTTTACCCTCAAACTACATAAAGTAAAGGCAAGCACTCAAGAGTCAAATTAAGCATAAAATCCAAAAATAAGACTCAAGAAGTGTAACAAAAACCATGAAAATGTCACCAATTGATATAAGAAACTTGGATTCAATCATAGAAATAAGTCTCTTAATTGAACTGAACTTCTGATGAACTCTAAGAGTGATCTCTCCTTTTCGCTTTAGCAATCTATCATCTTTTTCCAAAATTCATGACTTTAACAAATAGTTCTCCAATTTGATGCTTAAATTTGATCTAATTTCCACTTGTCACATTTTAAAACAAAATAAATATTAATTTTTCCAATTAAGAACCAAAAGTCAACTAAAAACTAAAGAAAGGATTCCAATTAATATAATCAAATCACACTTTATCAAATTTCCCCACACTGGAATCACGTTTATCCTCAAGCATACATCAATTTAATACATCAATCATCCTTTTAACAACCTCTCATTCTTTTTCATATCATCTAAAAATATCCCAAATTTTAATATACATTAAAGTTTTAAGATAAAATAGCAATCAAAAGAGAAAAAACACTCTTAGGATAAATTTTTAGAATGAAAACATAACATCTCATCAATTCCATCTAAATAAAATGAAACAATATTAGACACCCTTTCATGGGTTTCACTCTATAAACACAAAGTGTTTAGGATTAGTTAAACTCATAAATCAAAGCCTAGTTATTTCTATAAGTTTCTCATGAATCATATCTCCATTAGTAACAAATGTGATATATTGCATAAATCAAAGGGACATGATAAGGCAAAGATATTTAAAAAAAAAAAAGAAATTTTAGAGTTAATAAATCAAAGGAAGCATATAAACTTATCCACATAGGTTTTAACTTAATTCAGTAAATTCATGTAAATCAAATTACATACTTTTAATCATATCATCATCATTTTTTACATTTTATTTTTATTTTTAAAATTTACTTCTCCCTTATTCTACAAAAATTGTGAGATATGGAGTAGTATTTTGCATCAGCTAAGGTGCCTGATAAAGAAAAGGTGAATGTCTTAGCAATATATCTCAATGGAGACGCAAAATATGGTGGAGAACTCAAACCTATACAGAAATCAATGTTGTTCAACCTCCTGTTGATAAATGGAAGAGGATGAACAAGGATCTAAAGGATCAATTTGTTCATAACACTTGAAACAGTTAAAGTATGATAGGTTAGTAAAGGATTATGTTAAGAAATTTAGTTCCTTAATGTTTGATATTGAGAATATATCAGATGAGGCAAGTTATTCAACTTTATGTCGAGTTTACAAGCTTGGGCACAAATAGAGTTGTGAAGGAAAAATGTTAAGGATTTTGTGGGTGCTATTGCCGCTGTGGATGCTTTGGTAGATTTCAGAGTGCTAAAGGAAACTAAGGCCTCTTCCTTTTCTTAAAAATATAAACGCACTTACCAAGACAAGTGTGAAGGAAAGAAGAAGAAAGACCAAGGCGAGAGAAGGGATAATGATCATAAAGGGAAGTCCAAACAAACTGGGCAACCTAACTATGGTGAGTAGTCTTCCAAGAAAAGTTGTGGTTGTTTCTTATGCAATGACCCTCATTACGCTCGTGATTAAACAAAAAAGGAGAAGTTGAATGCCTTTATAGCTGATGCGGATGGTAAAGCAATCACTCAGAAGTGGGGCTTAATTCCATCTATTTAATGAGGTCAGTACAGAAGTGAGTCCCTTTGAATGCCTTATATGCATAAAGATACAAGTTAATGGGAAGGAGCTCACAACAGTGATGGATACAAGCATCACTCATTCCTTTGTTTTGAACAGATGGTGGGAAAATTGGGGTTAAAGCTTAACAAGATCCTTACAAAGATGAAAAATCCCATAAAAAAGCACAAGTTGTGGTAGGAGTTACATAAAATGTTCCTTTGAGTATATGAAGTTAGCGTAGCAAGTGTAACATGATGGTGATACCTCCCAAAGATTTTGACTTGATTTTGGGCATTGACTTTCTCAAGACAGCAAAGTCAGTGTTATATCCACATCTTGGAGGTATTATGTTTATGAATGATCAAATTTCATGTTACATAAATTTTTGTAGGTCTAGCAATGGAATAGTAGACCAAACAGTAATTGTAGCTTATGTTTCTACCATGAGTATGGAAAAAACCTTAAGAAAAGCATAGAGACTTACCTTGCGGCTATATGGGAAATTACGGAAGACCATGTGGTAGAATTCTTGGATGCGATTGAAAAAGTATTGAGAGAATTCAAAGATGTGATGCCTAAGGAGCTACCAAAAATTGTCCGTCCTCATAGAGAAATTAATCATAAGATCAAATCGATACCACGTGCAATTCCTCTGGCCTGCACCCCTTATCGGATGTCAGCATTAGAGTTGGTGGAACTATGGAAACAGCTTGGTGAGTTGTTGGAAGCGAGATACATCCAACCATTTAAAGGCCCCAATGGAGCTCCAATTTTGTTCCAAAAGAAGCAAGATAGAGTTTTGAGAATGTGTGCAGACTATCGAGATTTGAACAAGGTGACTATCAAAATCAATATCATGATCCTTTAGTTCAAGACTTAATGGATAGATTACCAAAGGCTATGGTCTTCACGAAGCTAGACTTGTAGTGTGGGTATTGATAAGTATGGATTGCTAATAGTGACAAGTAGAAGACGATATGTGTAACTCAGTATAGCTCGTATGAGTTTTTGATCATGCCATTTAGTTTGACTAGTACCCCTGTTACTTTTTGCAATTTGATGAATGACATGTTGTATGACTTTTTTCACAATTCTATGGTTGTTTACTTAGATGATATTATGGTCTATAACACTAACATGGCGGAACATATACACTAAAGAAAAGTGTTTGGGCAATTGCGGCAATATGAACTTTTGTGAAGATGGAGAAGTGTGATTTGGGACACTTGGTGAGTAAGGGCCAAGTGTGAATGGATTCAAAAAAGATACAAGCAATTATTGGTTGACAGGTTCCTAAGACGATGAAAGAACTAAAGAGCTTTCTTAGCTTGGCGAACTAATATCGATGATTTATTGTAGGGTGTTAAAAGAAAGTCTCACCTTTGACTGACTTATTAAAGAAGAAACAAAAGTAGTGTTGGTCAAAAACGTGCCAAAAAACCTTTGAAATGTTGAAGGTTATCACTTTAATAGAATCTGTATTAAAGTTACCCAACTTTGATCTCCCTTTCGAGGTGCACATGGATGCTTCAGACAAAGTTATTGCAGAGTCTTATTGCAAGAAGGACATCTGGTTGCATTTGAAAGTCATAACCTTAATGGCGTTGAGCAACGATGCTTGACACATAAGAAGGATATGTTGGTAGTAGTACATTGCCTTGAAGTTTGGCAAGTTTACTTACAGGGAACCAAGTTTATTATTTGTATGGATAATATGGCTAATAGCTTTTTTAGGATCCAAAAGAATTATCAGTAAGGCAAGCTTAGTGGCAAGAGTTTTTTGTCAAATATGACTTTGTATGGGAGCAAAAATTTGTGAGACACAAGGACGTAGTTGATGCATTGAGCCGAAAAGAAGTCTTTATAACCTCGTATGCTATCACTCAAGTTAAATCTAACCTATTGTAGCAAATTAAGCTAGCAGCTCCACTCGACAACACTTATGGTCAAATTTTAAAGCAAGTGAAGGATGGTGTTTTGCGATAATTTTGGCCTGATGATGAAGGGTTGCTCTCGAAAAAGAACAATCAATTAAATGTGCCAAGTACTGACGCCTTGCGGAAATAACTAGTGAGGGAGACGCATGATTCACAGTGGGTTGGTCACTCAAGAGTCCAACAGATGTTCGTGCTCCTTTTCTAATATTACTTTCAACCAAAGATGGAGAACAAATTTCAGATATATTTCAAAACTTGTCTTGTTTGTCAATTGGATAAACATGAAAGAAAGAAGGTGGCAGGTTTGTTGCAGCTCTTGCCTATTCCAGAAAAACCATAAACATCGGTTTTGATGGACTTTATTGGCTGATTCCCAAAGGTGGACAACATGACTTAAATTATGGTGGTGGTTGATAGGTTTTCCAAATATGCGGTCTTTTTGCCAACTCCAACTACATGTCACTCGGATGTTGTTGCAAAGCTTTTCTATAAAAATGTGGTGAAGCACTTTGGGGTTCCAGCGAACATTGTAAATGATCAAGACGCACAATTTACTAGCCAATTTTAGACGTCTCTTTTCGATATGATGGGGTGTGAATCTCTTATAAATAGATAGCCAAATAGAAAAAGATCAATGACTTATTGGAGGAATACTTACGGCATTATGCAAGTGTAAGTCAACAAAATTGGCTAAATTTACTTGATATTGCATAGTTTTGTTATAACTTGCATAGATCCTCGGTGATGGAGAAAATTCCTTTTCAAAATTTTTCTAAGATAACAACCACTTAGTCCTCTCGAGATAGCCCAACAGATATCAGGAGGAAAGTATCTAGCTTCTTACTAATTTGTGAAGGAAAAACATGAGTTATCAGATGAAGCAAGAGATAGCCTTTGCAAAGCTTTGAAATGGATGAAGAAATATGCAAAAAAGAAGAAGACCACTTGACTTTGATATTAGGGATAAGGTACTACTCAAACTTACTACCAAAATTTGGAAGAAGATTAGTTATAAGCAAGTGCATTAAGGGTCGGTGCCAAAGTAAGATGGGTCATTTAATATCCTTAGAAATGTAGGAAATGTAGCTTATCGTCTTACACTTAAAGGTACATTCTACTTTTCATGTAAGTTTCCTTAAACCATATAAGGAGCATTCAATATATCCTGAAAGGAGTCAAGCAAAGATAGCTCCGCGAGTTGTAAGGAAACAGTTTGACTATCAAATTGAGAAGATTTTGGACCATCAAATATTGGGGAAACATAAGAAGACTAGGACGATAGAGCTCTTGATTCAGTGGAAAATAAACCAATCTCGAAGGCTACTTGAGAGAAAGACACTACCTTATGGCAGTTCGAAGATCATATAAGCGACTACCTTCAATTTGTTATGATGAGAACGTCAAGTTCATCTGGTGGGGGTGGTTTGTTGGCCCCTTAACATTGCAGGACCCTTTTTGCTAGTTAATGGTGAGTCTTGGCCAACTTCTACTATGGATTAGGTATGAGAAAAGCATGCCAAAGAAACCAAGGTAACTTAATCAAGTAAGATCAAGCATGGTTTAAGTTGCGGCTAGCTTTGATGAACCTTGGGGGTGTTGATGGCTTGGCTAGGACGTCTTTGGTAGAACAAAGGACAAAATAGTGCTCAAATGATGGACCATGAACGAACATACCAGACCACGAGTGCGCATTGATCGGTCCATGAGTGAATTGGCTCGAAACTTGGCTAACTTTTACCTTTGGATGAAGATCATGGATGATGTGACAAAGTTAGTGAGATGATTCATCAATGAAGTGGCAGGACATACCAAAGAGCATAGATGAGGTATCTTGTAAGCATTTTATACATGTCGCTTTTAATTAGAAATGTGATAATGGTAAGTTATGTAAACTATCCATTAAAGTAATCTCAGAAGTGGTTAAGGATGTCAACTATCAACCAAGTTAGTGGTTTAGTGACCTTGAGACTACTTTCTTGTATTCTTGCTGAACAAATCTCCAAAAAACCTATAAATAACTCATTTGAGTAAAGGCTTCATTGATTAGAGAAATTGGAGCTTTATATTCTTTGTATCAATTGTGAGAGATATAAAAAGTTGACAGTTTTACTGTAATGCTTTGTGTATCTTTCTCTTCTTATTGCTGTCCATTCTACTGTGTTAGTTTAGTGAAACTTGTAAGTTTACTTTGCCCTTGTGAAAAATACCTTAAAGAATTTGGTAAGATTGAATTGAATTGCAAAAGTTCAACTATTGTACTGAGACTTTGGCCCTGTGTGTGAATTTGGAATTCCCAATAGTCTTTATAACAGTATGAAACAAGTACTTGAATTCGTACAGATCTCGATGGAAATGATGGAACAAAGTATTTCAAGGAAAGATGAACAGGTTCTGATTAATTTTCGTGATGGATTGAGTCGAGATGTTAAAACATTACTTTAATGGCCAATAACAACGGTCACGAGAAGTTAGAAACATTAATAATTACAACCTTAATTGCTCCTAGTGGCTAATAACAAGGGTGCTCGGGACTTGATCTTCAAAACAGTCACTGGCTTTGTTTGAGGCTGCGCATTTCAGATCTGGATTTTGCAACCTCCACGAATATCACCCTGCCATCCAAAAACTGAAAAGAAATGGTTTAACAATTCTGTTTTTGCTTAAGCCACCCTAATTTTTAGGATTAAATAAAACAAAGCCGCTGCTCAATCCACAACTGCTTGAACTGTTGAAGTTTATAGTCTTGGGGCATCGTGATAGCCCTCAAGGATTCCAATAAAGGATTAATTCCTCACTCTCTGCTTTCTCAACTGGTTTCAAAAATTCCAGATGCAGCATTGTAGTTACAGAATTGAAGTTGCAGCCAATGAGGATGACTATCATCCTGATTTATTACCCTTTCACCAAATTTATGCCGAATCTTAAACATTTTGACAAAATTTAGCATGATAACTAAGCCTGCCTAAATCTCAGGGACGGGAAGTTACATATTTCTGAATGCTTGTGCAATTTCCTGACGTGCTAAGTATTGTACGGACCTCTAAAGGTTAAAAGCGAATAGATTAAAACTACACAATGATTTTGATTCTTATTCTAATTGTTTTTGAAAGTATGAATGGGGATAGCACTTGTAACTTTAGACAATTCGGTCTTCTAAGTTTTTATTTGGCCCGTGAATAGATTAAAACTACAAATGAAGCCTCAGCAATTTTGATTCTTATTCTATTGATTTTGAAAATAAGAATGAAGATAGTACATCTGACTTTAGACAATTTGGTCTTCAAAGTTTCCATTTGCTACGTGTACATGAAATATGTGGCATTTATCAGACATGCAAAAGAAAAAAAAATTCACCTATCATGCCGCCCAGAAACGGCTACAAAAATTTGAAGAGTGCATTACTAACAATCTAGCCATTTGTTCAGGTAAAGATGGGGGTGGAAAGATATTTGATACGTCTAGGATTACCAATAAGAAATTTCCTGCAAATTGAGAACTTGTTCATGAAAGCATATTCTGAAAAAAGCAGACAAGAAGCTACTAGTAGCCGGCACAATGCAAGCTTGATATTTTGGAAAACATGGCAAATTTGAACAAACATTTGAGAAAAGCATTGGCAGCATATTCTGTTACATTATTGGTAATATTCTTTGCTAAGTTAAGTTTGCATTCACTCACTAAATACCTTGATCTTTTATTAACATCTCTTTCCTATCTCACAATGCTCTTTTTCCGCTTAGTATTTGTACTAAATTTACATCGGTCATTAGGGTCACGTGCTAAGCAGTCACAATGAAAGTAAATCACTGGGTATCTAATAGTATGGCTGTCAACTCTGCATATGCAAATATGAACCTCAGGATGCAAGGACACAGGTTACCTAGAAAATGAAACCTTGAGCATACCTTCCCATGCATCCCGTCTATTGCGTTTTGAGATTCCTCCTCAGTTGCATAACGGATGAAGGCAAAACCTCTAGACCTATTTGCTATTTTGTCCATCACCAAATTGACTGTGAGATTAAAAAAAAACAAAAAAAAAAGCCTTTTAGGAATCCAGTGCATAAAAAGCTGAGACACTAAACATCTTATAGTAAATAGGCACCTTACTAGACGCAACAAAGCATATAGTATTCTGACCTTCAACAAGCTGGCCAAAATTTTGAAAAGCATTTCGCAAACTTTCTTCAGAGGTACGAAATGATAGCCCTGCATTAGGAGCATACAATTAAAACATAATGACGTTTGCAATGCAAACTTCAAGCTACCTGTATTGCTCTTTGACAAGATATTATTGCTCGAACTCAAATGCTAGAAAAATGGAAAAAAGCAGGATTTTATGATGAAAAGATTATATCTGAGTTTCTCTCTCCCAACCTGAGATTCCGTATGCTGTTTCCATAAAAACATTAAGTAAAGTTCACTCAATGAAATTTCTTTTTCATACTTGTGTCTTGGTGCTTGGAGATCGTTAATACAGTTAATAAACTGAAATCATATTTACTACTCCCAGATAGCAGTATTTGAAATGTAATATATTAATAAACATAATGCTTAATTTATGAGAAGATATTATAAGAAGAAAACTCAAAGGACTCATTCTATTCAGATTTGATCTTATATCCGCTACCACTTTGAAGGCCAAAAGACAGACCTAAAAGAGCTAGCTCAGAAGGCTGACCATCTAAATATATGCATGGACATGTATACTCTGTTTCTTATCAATATTCTCCAAGTATCTTTAACCTCAGCTTTTGAAGCCTCAATGAAGAATGGTCACAATATTTTGAAACTAATATTTCATGTGGCATAAAGTCTCAGTTCAATCAGTCATTAGTGTGTAAAATGTATCCTCAAAGTCTAACATCTCATTACGTCAATGTAAATGGTAATACATTTCTTATTTTTAGTGAATTAGTGAATGCTTCACTAAGGTGCTACTTAACCGAGGATGAGAAAACAAAGGATACTATTGGGAAATATCTAGCTGGATATCTCCTAGATATTATTCACTCCTAAAAGTTAGCAAATCATATCAATTAGGATATTATGTACAGATATTAGTTTTCTAGAATAGCCCTTTTTATTTCTATATATACTTGTACCTACAAATATTAGTCTTCTAGAATAGCCCTCTTTATTTCTATATATACTTGTACTTATGTATTGACTGAGCAATATAGAGAATAAAATAGATCTGTTCAGAATTTCTGCATGGTATCAAAGTCATACCTGAACAGTCCTAAACCCTAGCCGCTACCTACTGTCACTAATTCTACCCATCTATGTCAACCATGTCCGACATTGTTGAATCCTCTAACCCATTTGTTCAAACACCTCCTCCTTATAATCCGTCCATTCAGATCACTACTATACGACTAAATGGAGAGAATTTTCTTCGTTGGTCCCAATAGGTTAGAATGTACATCCATGGTAGAGGCAAGATTGGATATTTGACTGGTGACAAGAAGGAACATACGATTGATGATCCTACACACGGAATATGGGATGCTGAAAATCCTATGGTTATGACATGGCTGGTAAATTCTATAAAGGAGGATATTAGCTCTAACTATATGTGTTACCACACAGCTAAGGAGCTATAGGACATTGTGAATCGGATGTACCAGTCCCAAGTGTATGAACTAACTCTCAAATTGGGTGAGACTCACCAAGGTGAGGACAGTGTTACTAAGTACTTTAATTCTCTGAAACATTTGTGGCAAGACTTAGATTTGTTTAATGACTATAATGACTATGAATGGAAATCCCCTGATGACTGTAACTATTTTTGAAAAACAGTAGAGAATAATCGAATTTTTAAGTTCTTAATTGGACTTAATGTTGAATTTAATGAGGTTAGAGGCAGGATTATTGGAAGACAATTCCTTCCATCCGTTGGGGAAGTCTTTGCAAAAGTCCGACGTGAATAGAGTAGAAGGTTTATGAAGCTTGGAAAACGAAATCTTACACCTACTATTGAAAACATAGTCTTAGTTGCTGGGAATGCTGCTGGCTGTACTAAGAAGACTGAGGAAAAGTCATTGGTTTAGCGTGACTATTGCAATAAAGCCTGTCATACCCGTGAAACAAGCTGGAAACTCTATGGAAAGCCTGCAAATTGGAAGGGATCGCATGAAGAAAAATTTAATAAAACTCCTTCAGCTCACTATGAATCAAGTAAAACTCCATCAACTCATGAGGTAGATGTTGGACAATTCTCTTAAGAGCAGATTAATTACATCCTGAAGCTACTAAAACCCAAATATGAATCCTCAAGTGCCCCTAATGCTTATATTGCGCAAACTAGTAGTTATTTTAATGCCTTATCATGTTCCTTTCCATACAATTTCGCTCCTTGGATCATTGATTCAGGAGCATCTAACCATATGATCAGTTCTTATAATTTATTTCACACTTATGACCCTTATTCTGGCCATGAAAAAATCCGTATAGCAGATGGATCATTTTTTGTTATAGCTGGAAAAGGTTCAATAACTCTATCCTCTAATATTTGTCTTAAATCTGTCCTTCATGTTCCAAAACTAGATTGTAATCTGCTATCTGTGAGCAAACTAGTCCGTGACTCTAATTGTACCATTACATTTTTTGACTCGTATTGTGTTTTTCCATGAACTAACTTCGAGGAAGATGATTGGCAGTGCTAAGTTGATAGTTGATCTCTACTACTTTGTTGATGACAACTTGAAGAATAAAGAAGCTCATGCCTTAAGTAGTATTTGTTCTGCCCCAGCTAAAGAACAAATTTTGCTTTGGCATAATAGATTAGGACATCCTAATTTCTCACATCTCAAAAGACTATTACCTTATTTGTTTAAATCTGTGGATTGTTCAAAACTTCATTGCGAGCGTTGCATTTTATCAAAAAGTCATAAGACTATTTACCCTACAAAACCATAACCCTCCAAACCATTTTATTAATTCATAGCGATGTTTGGGGTCCATCCTGTGCTAAAACCCTTTCGGGAAAAAAATGGTTTGTAACTTTTATCGACGATCATACTCGATTATGTTGGGTCTATTTGATGGGTGAAAAATCTGAAGTTGCTCAAATCTTTCAAAATTTGTATACCATGATTGAAACTCAATTTCACACACACATTGGTATACTTGACTCTTACAATGGTACAAGTATTTTAATGAAGTCCTTGGAAATTTTCTTAAGTTTAAAGGCATTGTTCACCAATCTACGTGTGTTAACACTCTTCAACAAAATGGCATTTTCGAGAGGAAAATTAAACATTTGCTGGAAGTCTCTCGAGCCATTATGTTTGCAATGAATGTGCCAAAATACCTTTGGAGTGAGGCTTTTTTGACTGCATCATACCTAATTAACTGAATGCCCAGTCATGTTTTGCATTATGCTACACCCTTAAATGTGTTTAAACAATGCTTTCTTGAAAATCGGCTTTACTCTACTCTTCCCCTTCAGGTCTTTGAGTGTACAGTGAAACTCAAAACTAGACCCAAGAGCTGAAAATTTTGTCTTTATTGGGTATGCTCCTAGTCAACGAGGTTAAAATTGCTACAACCATTCAACACAAAAACCTGTTGTCTCCATGGATGTCAAATTCCTAGAACATCAAAAAAATTTCCTTCAGGGGGAGAACTCTAATGAAGCATAAAATTTTTGGGATGCTACTATTACTCCCAACCCGCTACTTACTGTCATTATTGATCATAATATAATTCCTGATAATGAAGCCAAAGATAATATTCCTCCCGGTTCAACCACAGGGGAGAAATACTCCCGTCCGTTCCTAAGGAACAGGATATTTAGCTTTGTGTTTATACTAAGAGGAAGACTCAACTGAGAAGTAGAGAACAGCCTACCTCAACAATGCACGATCTCTCAAAACCCTCGGAGAATGAACCTGGGAACAATTCAGGTAATCCATCTGCTACTTTACCACTTATTGTGTGTAGTAATGATCAATCTATACCTACTAACCCACAAATTACCAATGATACTTCTACTGATCTCTTTGTTTATAATTACCTACCCATAGCATTTAGAAAGGGGAAACGACCTTTTACCAACAATCCCATATCAAATTACCTATGTTATGGGAAACTACATATCAAATTACCTATGTTATGGGAAACTATCTCATATACATAAATCCTTTATGTCTAAAATCACTAATATGTTTGTACCAAGGAACCCTCAGGAAGCACTTCAAGATCCAGATTAGAGATCAACTGTTATGGAAGAAGTAAATGCATTTGAGAAGAATAGAACTTGGGAACATGTGAATTCCCCTAGAAATGAAAAGCTGGTAGGTTGCAAATGGCTATTCACTATTAAGTTTAAGGCTGATGGCAGGGTGGAAAAGCTAAAGGCAAGATTAGATGCTAAGGGGTTCACTCAGACCTATGATATTGACAACCAAGAGATATTTGCCCCTGTTGCAAAGGTTAATACTATTCAGGTATTGTTATCCTTGGCTGTAAATTTTGAGCAGACTTTACATCAACTAGATGTAAAAAATGCATTCCTTAATGGAGACTTAGAAGAAGAAGTCTTTATGAGCCTACCTCCTAGATTTGAGGATACCTATGGGAGAAATAAGGTGTACAAGATAAAGAAGTCATTATATAGCCTAAAACAGTTACCTAGAGCATGGTTTGATAGATTTCGAACGGCTGTGAAGTGCTATAGCTACTATCAAAGTCGATCATACATTGTTCTATAAGCGGTCCAAGGCATGAATGCTATCTATTCTTATTGTTTACGTAGAAGACATCATCATAAGAAGAGATGATGTATCCGAAATAGTAGAGTTGAAGAAGAGATTAGCCAAAGAATTTGAAATTAAAGACCTACGACTCCTCAATACTTCCTTGGAATGGAGTTTGCTAGATCAAAGGATGGAATATTTGTGAATCAAAAGAAATATATTCTGGACCTATTGAATGAGACCAGATTACTAGGATGCAAGGCAACTAATACTCCTATTGAAACTGGTGTAAATCTTAGGGCGCGTTTAGTTTGAGGGTTTGGGAATGAAGGAATGGAATAATTGTGAAAAACAGTGTTTGCTTTGGGGTTTTCAATTCCAAGGGAATAGATTTATTCCATTAAATTTGGGAATCTACTAAACCCACCAAGGGGGGTGGGTATCGAGTTTTCATTCCAGTCTAAGTTTTTATCACGTTTATTTTTTACTCTTTTATCCTCAACCTTTGCCTT
>JAOSBK010000006.1:28617120-28633085 GCA_027568895.1 Erythroxylum shatona | reverse complement strand
TCGATTATACTTCATGTTGTTGTATGGTCTTTTCCGCAGTGTATTGTGAATACTCGGACTGTACGCGATCCAACAGTTAGAAGATGATTGAGATTGTCCAGATGACAATGTTCGACATAAAAAAAGGGAGGAAAACGATAGAGTTTATGTTTTTCTTGCAGGATTGAATCAAGAATTAGATGACGTTAGAGGCCAAATATTAGGTAGAAAACCTTTACGCTCTATCAAAGAGGTTCTCTCGGAAGTAAGGAGAGATGAGATGAGGAGGAAAGTGATGATTGGGAACTCCAAATTAAAGGCTGAAGGTTCTGCACTCATGTCGAGAGAATCGAGGCTGAGGGAGAGAGAGAGAGAACAACAAAAAGATGTGGTGTGATCACTATAAACGTGATTCACACACTCGGAAAACATGCTGGAAAATTCATGGAAAGCTGAAAAATTGGAGGGAAAAAAACAATTTGGAGACAGTCGTACCTCTCAAGCCAACACTATTGAATCCGAGCCTGAAACGTCTTCTAGCACACAGACTTTCACAAAGGAACAAATAGAGCAAATATGTAAAATTCTTCAGTCTCAAAATTTCTCTAGTCCATATCCTACCTATTATTTAGTTAAAAAAGTTAATTATCTAGTTGCCTCTTGTTTCAGTGTCAATTCAGATCATTATTGGATAATTGATTCTGCAGCAACAGATCATATGACTTGGTCCTCTAAATTGTTTTCTTCTTATAGTCCTTGTGCAAGAAATCAAAGAGTAGAAATAGCAAATGGTTCCTAGTAACTAATAGCTGGGAAAGGATCAATTGTTCTTTCCCCTAATCTTACACTCCAAATATTCCTCATATTCCTAAATTGTCCTGCAACTATTGTCAGTTAATAATATAACTATTGGCCAAAATTGTTGAGCTAATTTTTCTTCATATGATTGTCAATTCCAGGATTTGAACACGAGGAAGATGATTGACTATGTTAAACAAGTTGGAGGTCTCCATTTCTTCAAAAATGGATATGACTCAAACAGGCAATCCCAGAGAAATTGTCTTAATTCTATTTCAATACTTCGTGATAGTAAAATTATGTTATGACATTTTAGACTTGGGCATCCAAGTTTTCATTATATGAGACATTTGTTTCCAATTTTTTTTACAAACAAAGATCTATTTTCATTTCATTGTGAAATTTGTCAAATTGCTAAACATCATCGAACATCTTTCCCAACACAACCTTAGATGGCTACAAAACCCTTTGCTATAATCCATGGTGATATTTGGAGTCCTTCTAGAATAAAAACAATAACTAGAAAAAAAGATGGTTCATAACTTTTATTAATGACCACACTAGAATTATTTGGTTATTTTTACTCAATGAGAAGTCAGATGTTCAGAGAGTGTTTCAAAACTTTTATAACATGATCCAAACACAATTTCAAATTCAAGTTTTTATAATGGAAAAGAATAACTCAACAAGGTTATAAGGAATTTTTTGGTTGAAAAAGATACTATTCACCAAAGCTTATGTACTAACACCCCACAGCAAAATGTAATAGCAGAAAGAAAAAATAAACATCTATTAGAAATTGTAAGATCTCTAATGTTTTCAACTAATACTTCTAAGTACATATGGGGTGAGGCTATCTTAACAACTACATATTTGATCAATAGGATGCCTTCAAAAGCTTTAAAATTTCAAACACCTCATAATTGTTTTAATACATGTTTTCCTTCATCTCGATTATCACATGATCACCCGTTTAAAATGTTTGGGTGTACTACATTTGTTCATATTCATGACAACAATAAGAGAAAAATTGATCCTAAAGCGAAAATGTCTTTTTATTGGTTATCCTTCCACTCAAAAGGGGTACAAGTGCTTTGATCCAATAACCTATGGTTTTTTATTTCCATGGTTGTCACCTTTTTAAAAGATAAACCCTTTTCTGTCTCGCCTCATCTTCAGTGGGAGACAAATAACGAAGATTTGTGTTTTGATATTTATGACAATGATGTAGATATTTTCTATAATTCTTATTCAAACATTGATGGTGCCTCAAATAATGAAAATAATGATTCATCTTCAATGCCTTTACAAAGTCAATCTCAAGAAAGAATGAAATGTGTGCAAGACAAGATGGAAATCGTTTTAAAGGAAAAGTCTTTTGAGAAAATATCCAGAACGACTGAAAAGTCCAGACAACTTGCAGCTTGGTCAAAAGTCTAACCCAAAAACAAATCCAGAGATTGGAGACCAAACAAGTAAATATCAGGTTGAGTCTATTTTTATTGAGTTAGTGTCACCTGAACCAATATCTATTCCAAAGTCGGATGAAACTTTAGATTTACCTATTACTCTTAGGAAAAGTTCTAGAACTTGTACCAAATATCCTTTATATAACTTCTTATCATATCAATGTCTATCTCCATCACTTCAAGCATTTACTTCTAAGTTATCCAATGTTTCCATTCTTAAGAATATACAGGAGGCTCTAAATATTCCTGAATGGAGGGATGCAGTCCTGGAGGAGATGATAGCTTTGGAGACAAATAAAACGTGGGAGAAAGTTGACCTTCCGAGAGGGAAAATACTGATCAAATGTAAAAGTACAATTCTAATGAATTTTGAAAGATATAAGGCTCACCTCATTGCTAAGGGGTTACTAAACCTGTGGCATGGATTATTCATAAACTTTTTCCCTTGTTGTTAAATAATGTGAGAATGTTGCGTTCTATTGCAGTTAATCTAGATTGGGCTCTACAGCATTTGGATGTAATCCCCTAGGATTTCGTGAAAGCTTCGGTAAAAGGATATGCAAACTAAAAAAAAATTCTTTAAATGCGTTGATACAATCACCAAGGGCCTAGTTTAAAAGATTTGCAAGATTTGTAAAATCTCAAGGTTTCTTATAGTAGTTTGATCATACTCTATTCATAAAAACTTTTGTAGAGGGGAGGATTGTGAATCTAATTGTGTATGTAGACAACATTATCCTCACTGACAATGATTTTAAGGAAATTGAAATTCTTAAAAATCCTTCAAAGGAGTTTAAAATCAAAGACCTAGGGGATCTTAGATACTTCCTAAGGATGGAAATTGCTAGATCTAAGAAGGGCGTAGTAGTCACCCAACAAAAGTATATCTTAGACCTTCTAAACGAAACTGGGATGAGTGGATATAAACCATCAGATGCTCCTATGGAATTTAAATCAGAGTTGGGTGAAGTTAAGGAAGGAAATCCAGTAGATACAGGTCGATATCAACGACTGGTAGGAAAGCTAAGATATTTAACTCACACTAAACCAGATATTCCCTTTTTTTGGGAAATATATAAGTATATATAAGTATATATATATATATATATAAGTATAATCCATAGCATCTAGATTACAGAGATTTATGGTTCCTAGTAATCATCTACATCTTGAGATCGAGGGGAACTTGCGAGACCACTTAGTCCAGTATTACTCCAATCCCCATCTGCTCTTCATGCTAATTGTCAAATTTGCAGCTATTCCTCTGGCTAACATGGCCAATCTACAATATAGGAAGATGGCCTGAAAAACCATCTCACTGCTTCTACTTTCTTGTTTGAATACTCTACAATTGTGCTCTTTCCAACAAATGTTTCCTTTGTTGTCAATGTGGTAAACCAATTTATGTATACTCCCTATGAAGAACACTTGGAAGCAGTATACAGAATCTTAGGATACTTAAAGGGAACTCTATGGAAAGGATTTTCTTCAAGAAAAGCGATCAAAAGAGAGTTGAAATCTACACTAATGCAGACTGGGCAAGGCCTCTTACTGACAGAAGATCAACTTTTGGGTATTGCACATATTTGTGGAGAAATCGAACAACTTGGAGGAGTAAAAAAAATTGGTAGCTAGAAGTAGTGTGGAGGCAAGATATAAGGCAATATCAATATTAACAACAATCCAGTTCAACGTGATCGAACAAAACATATGGGAATTGACAAACATTTTATAAAAGAAAAGGTTTAAAGTGGACTCATTTGCATACCATTTGTACCTACAACACAAAAAGTTGTTGATGTCTTCCCTAAAGGGAAACTACAACAAAATTTTGAGTTGTTGGCAAGTAAGTTGGGCATGATCAATATCTATGCACCAACTTGAAGGGGAGTACTGATATTATAGAAATAATTAGCGAATTATCTCTAGAGATAATTAGTTGAATCTCTATAGATAAGTAGTTGATATTTTATTAATTAGTTGAGATTTTATTACTTAGAGTATAAATAGATTCTTTTTATTTTAAGGAGGTGATTTAGGGTTGTATTGTCCTATATATTCCTTATACTATTCGCAAAAAAATTATAGAAGAATTACTTTGTCTTCATTCTTCAATAACCAAAGCCCTCATATCAAATTGAAGTAGAATAAATAGAAGAAAGATTAACTAGTGGCTAAAACTCACTGAAACCAGGAAACATGGGCTGTCTAGTGCTGTTAGGCTGCTAAAAATTCAGATTTTAAGTCTAGAATTCGGCTTGGAATGCTAAAATTTCATATTTGGTATAGATGGGGATTTTGGGGTTTGATTGCAAGAAATTTAGGTTAGAATTTCAGGGTTTGAGATGGTTAGAATTTAAGTTTGATATGGCTAGAGTTTAGGGTTTTGGTTGTTGGAATTTAGGTGAGGCAAACAAGTAACAGATAGTAGGGAACTAGGAATCATATAGTAGGCAACTAGGAATCACTCCTAAGATCTAACAATCATTCTTAGAAGAAAGCATCACACCTTCTAATTGAAAATTTTGTAAAAAATTCAGGATATCTTGTTATTGAAGGGCTAAATAAACACATATTCATAGAAAAGTTCCTAGAACTCTTGTTTTATTACAAAATGGTTCCTAAGAAATTGAAATCTTATTCTAATAAAAATTTTATAAGTACTAGACAATTAGTATAACATATCTACAACTAGGATAACGTATCTAAATTACTACTACTTCCTATCTAATAAGGAATCCTGACATTATCTAAATTTCAGCTCTTGTTGTCTTTGTTGTCAATTCAATACCCTTCACCCACTAAATTAAAGTTTTTAATTGACTAACTTTTCCATATTTATTTCTTTTATAGACTTTAAGTTCTTTTGCATTAATATGGACAATTAAGATATGAATACATAGATAAACCCACATGCATAAGTGCATATACGATGAATCACAAAGACTATTGCGGGATCAACTGATAATTTCTTGTGTCAAGAAATTGAAGCATAACTGAAAATAAGATAGCTAAATGACCTTGGACATAGCATAACTGAAAATAAGATAGCTAAATGACCTTGAACATTGGATGAGATGCAGGAGTTTAATAGATAGTCAAACAATGTTGAGATAATAAACCCAAATTTAATAGGAAACGTAATCGTAAAAGTGAAGAAGTACTTAAGCCCTATTCTATGATTCAGCAGAAAATCTTGTTAAGAAGTTTATGTTAGTTAATCCAAGGAGCTCTATGAGTCATTTGAACACATTTCTTAGCTCTAGTCCATGTCTCTCATGATCTGATTGCTCCCTAAAGACTTTGATTGTGACACTTGGAACTTATTGAAGACTTAATAGCAAATCACATCCGTATAATCTAATTTGAAAATCATTCTTTATCCTGCAACATAACAAGAATTATATGTGATGATTCTTTACTTTCCTATAGCATTTCCCCCTTTTTTGGCGCTAGTTTAGCATAATGGAGTCTTATAATACGGGATATCAGAACGATTTACAAAAGTATCATGAAAGCTAGATAGAAAGTAAAGCTGACGTCACACCCACAATCTAATTAAGCAAGTTAAAATCCTCCAATTCAAGAAAAACAATCCCTTTAAACGCTTCACTCCCTTTAAAATTCTGTAACTCGTTTATCAATCTACACAAATTGAAAAGATAATCACCAGAAATGAAGCACAAACAAGCAAATACAAAACCACCCATATGGAAAGCAATAAAGAAATGGAAAAAAGGAAACGGACCACTAACGAAGAGCTTAGTTTTGGACAAGGATGGTGGTGAAGTAGAAGCCACGACCAGTAAGCCACTGCTGTGGCGTCCTCTTCTTTGCTGGATGCATAAATGGCTCCAGCCACTACAATACATCGAAAAGCAAGGAGTTTGCCTTGGGCATGAGGCAATTCGCTTCTTTGTTTCCATATGACCATCATTTTGGATTCTAAAGATGGGTGAAACAGCCCCCGAAACGGTGCTTGCCGCCATTGTTCTTGATGATAAAAAGAACCAAGATTCAGGAAAGAACAATCTAGTCCGTTGTCACTCCGCTGTTTAAGTTACATGCAGGAGCAGTTTCAAAATTACAAATAAGTATCAACAATTTATAAGCTTGCAATTTTATATAAAATTATTGACAATTTAAATATAAAAAGTACCAAATTTAATAATTAATTCATAGATTTTCAAAATTAAAAATTTGTGTACATCTCTATTTAATTTTACCTAAGGTTCTCCTTCTTTAACCACGTTTACTTTCATTTATTTTTACCAACTTGTTTTTTATATCAATTAAAAATAAACAACAAAATTTTAATTGGTTTTTTAACTTTGAAATTAGTTATACATAGGTCTTTAAACTTTCATTTTTACTATTTTAACCTCAACTTTTTTCAAATTTTTCTCTTATAAATCTTCGTTTCGGTACTACTGGCTGAACCTGCCAAAATAATAGATATAACCATACGATAACAACGGCAACAGAAAACACAGAAATTATGTACAATCTGTATAAAAAGGATAGTTCATTACGATTCTTTTTTTTCAAAGCCCTACGTACTCTACGTCTGAAGGATTCGCAAATTCCTAAAGCTTATTTTAAAACTTTCCAAGGTCCGCCTCTCCATCCACCTGTCTCTATCGTTCTCCCATGGTTTTGACATAGTGTCAAAGCAGGATATACCCTTGATTCATTAACATTACTCACATCATGTCTCAGAACGACGATAATGACAATGATATTAACATACATGAGAATGACACTGAGCTTGACTCCTATTCCATAGCAGCATCCAAAAACCCGAGGTGTATCTTGGTGACCTCACCGCTTGATGGACATAACTACCTATCGTGGAGTCAATCCATAAGAATTGCATTAGGAGCTAAGGACAAGATGGGATTTGTAAACGGTGATATAAATAAACCAGAGAGCAATCCATCACTCCTCCGAAAATGGCGCAGTGCAAACAAAATGGTAACCTCCTGGATCTTAAACTCCATTAGCAAAGAAATAGCTGATTCTTTTTTGGTAGTTACGTCTGCTAGAGATTTGTGGGAGGAATTGAAATAGAGATACAGAGAGAGTGATGGGCCACGCATTTATCAGTTAATGCAAGAAACAGGAAATCTAAGACAAGGGAATGGGTCAGCGACTGCCTATTTCACGAAGTTAAAAATACTGTGGGATGATTTGAATCGTCTGATGCCCTTTGCAAAATGTGCCTGTGAAGCCAATGACAAAAATAGATCTGTGGAAAATAATATAAGGCTTGTTCAGTTCCTGATGGGGTCACGAGAGGAATACAACCATGTTGTAGGACAAATTATGTTGAATGACCTGCAACTACCAGTGAGTAAAGCCTACTTTATGATTCTGACAATAGAGAGGCAAAAAAGCATAGCACAGAACCATAGAAAAGGAGACAACATGAACATAGCATTAATGGCTAAGCAGGGAAGTTACAAAAGAGCTGAGGGTAGAGACGGTGGTAACCCAAGCAACTACAACAGAAGGAAGTTTAATTCAAGAAAAGAGAACAAGTACTGTGAGCACTGTCACAAAAAGAGATATACTGTTGACACCTGTTTCAAACTACACGGAATACCATATTGGTTCAAAAAGCTAAAAGACAAAGGCCATGTTTGGTGAAGAGCTTATCAGCTCTTTTTTAGCTGGCCAACTCCCTTTAGCTGATTGACTTTGAAAAAAAACCCATAAGCTTGTTTGGTAAATAGCTGGTTGGGTTGGCTGATTCAACCCAACCAGCTATTTTTCAACCAGCTCCTCTATAGGAGCGTTTTACCCCATCAGCTCATAATTTTTTGGCTTTTTGTTCGTTTTGCACTCGCTACGCTTAATTCTCTCGCGCCTCCAGACTCTCGTTTTCTCTCACCGACTCACCCTCATGCGATCTCACCGACTTGCTTCATTCGTTCACTCTCACGCATCAACGAAGGATATTAGACCAAATGGAGGGAAGGTTTGAAGAGCTTCCAAGTTCTTCTTTTCTTTTCTTTTCTTTGTTTTTTTTCTCTCTGTTTGGATCCTTAGAAAGTACCGAAGAGGAAAGAAGGAAAAATCCATCTATTTGTATACTGGTTTTCATTTTTGCGATGAATTCGTTACAGGAGTCTTTGTTTTAGGTTTTGTTGACAAGAAAGTTACTTTTAATAATGTTTTAACACTACTCCCAACAAAAAAAAGGAGTTCTGTGGGTTATGATTTCCAGTGATATTTGATTTGGTTCAAGCGAGTACTTTTCTCTTACTTTGTATTTGTGTTGTTAAGTAGTTAGCAATTAATCTTTTGGGTGTAGAAAATGGAAAGGGAGAGATTGGAGAAACTGAAGCAGAAGGCTGATAAAGAAAAGGCTGAGAAAGAGAAAGAAAGCTCTGAGAAGGTAAATAACTAAATATCACAAGACTTGTATTTCTGAGATTTATGTGATTTAAATCTATCCTAGTTTATCTTCTCGTTTTTGTTTTGTGAATCAACCCATAAAACCTTCAATTTTTTTTATTTGACTATATGTTATCCATTAGCGCATCATTCGCTGGAATATTTTGAATTATTTGTAGTTTGGGGGAGGAGGAAGTTTTGTAACTAATAACCTGGTCAACTTGTATTGCTGAGAACGTGGGCTTTCCTAATGCAACTCATGCTCATTTAGTATCAAATGGTTACTAGGCATTACATACTTGATTGAAACACATCGATCCTGTTTGCATTGGAAATTCAATTTCCATTCTAAGTTGGTTGTTTTCTTTCCTGCAGAAACCTGAGGGGCCCCATCATGCCTGAACTTGTGGCTTTTGTATAGAGCTGTTATCTAGTCGATGCCTCTTTAGTTGTTATGAAGAGTTCTTGTATGCAGTCCTTTTATGCAATGTGGGGATCATACTGATCTCAGAAATAGTCTGCACGTGGTTTTTGGCATCTTGAATATATTTGGGTTGCTTGTATTATGTTTATGATATGCTTGAAAATCAAATATCTCATACTAATGACAAAGCAGCAGTGAGAAGCTTCTTCACGGCTAATTTTTGTCTCTCAGGGCTGTGTGTTCTATCATTTGTGGCTTGTATTTAATATACTCAAGAGTGATGGAAATCTGTTTCAATTTGTGAAAGGATCCTTTGTAGTTGCCTCCAATACCAATAGGCATTTCGGTTGGAATCTTTATATTGGCTGAATAGAGCATGGGAATGCTTCTCTTTTAGGATTGGTGTGAAGCCTTTAGTCATTTTATCAAATTACTGCTTCCCTTAATTTTTTATTCATTCATTTTTAATTCTGGCATTTTGTCGGCTTTATGAAATGTAAATCAATATCTGGAATTGAAAATCCAGATATTCACTTCCAAGTTTCATACTTTGGAGCTAATTCCGAGTTTCGCCGCCTATGAATTCCTTCTTCCCTTTCCTTTGTGAAGATCTACCGTCGGCATCTGCAACTTCAGTAACTCGGACAATTGATGGTCAGATTCGGATGACTTAACCCAAAAATTAAATATAAGATTTATCTTGACATGCTGATACATACAATTTCAGCCACTTAATTAACGTTTTCCTAGAAAGCAAGAAAAAATTCATAGAAAGCAAGAAAAAATGTATGAATTGGGGAAAAACTTTACTGCAGAAAGATGAAGGAAATGGACATGAAATTTGACGTTAATGACTTGGGATTGTGATTAAATTGTTCTTTATTTAGATTTGTTTTAATTTTAATATCAATTAACAATTAAAATCTCTTTATCTAATTACCTAGGTAATAGTATAAGAGTTTTATAAACCTTCATCACTTCCTCATGGATCGAAAATCTATTCACCATTATATTACTACCAAATGATAGGTTTACTTGCCTTAAGATTTGAGTACTAGTATTGTGATAGAAAAAGTTTTTATACTTTTGAATTCAAAAAAATATCATAATGTGTCCTTATTTATAAAATATCTCATTTTTTACTTTAAAGTTTTTCAAATTTTATAGTTAAGTATAACGTGAATAAATTACAGTTAGTATTATTATTATTATTCTTGTTATTGCTGTTCTTGTTGCTATTGTTGTTATTATTATTATTATTATTATTCTTGTTATTACTGTTGTTGTTGTTATTGTTGTTGTTGTTGTTGTTGTTATTATTATTATTATTATTATTATTATTATTATTATTATTATTATAGCTAAGTAATTATGTGGATTCCTTAAGAAAATTTTTGTCCAACATGTTCTTAATTTTATTTCCAACCACTTAGAGTAGATTTGGATTAGATAAAGATAGGGGTTGATGGGTTTATTTATTCCCAAAACTCAAGGAATAAGTAAACCTTAGATTACATATTCAATACATTTTCTTCAACTAAACAAGGAAATAACCTATTACCAAGAATAGATCAAGAATAGAATGGTTATTCCAGTCAACCAAACAACCAGTAAGGGTTTTAGAACTAGGAAAATAGTTACTAGGGTTAAATTTATAAATATTAACTATTATAATTATCATATAAAAAGGCATATTAGAGTAAAAAATAGTAAAGGTAAAGAAGACTATGTTAATATCATTATAAAAGGTTTTTATTCTCTTAATTTATGATGCTAATGTGATTCATTATATAAATAGTAAGATTAGATGGGAATTATAATGATTATATTACTTATGCTACATTTTTGCGGGAATGTAAACTAGTCTTACACATTTATAATTATATATTTGTAAGAAAAAGTAACAATTTGCTTAGATAAGGTCATTTACGTAGGTGACATTTCTTAAAGACCTATAATGGAATGAAATTATATGTTAATAATGTAAAACATGTTCCATACAATAGGTTGAATTTGATTCCTAGTTGTAAGCTTGACAATAAAGGTCAGTGCATTAGTTTTTGGTAATGATAAGTTAAAGCTTACAAAGGATTCTATAGTTCCTACATTATATAGGTCATAAATGCATAAAAGAATGCAATTGCAATTAAGTGATGACATAAGAGGCTAGATCACATAGGCAAAAAGGGAAAATGATCTTTCCAATAATGACCAATATGGATATATAAAAGTGTGAACATTCTTTAAAAATAAAGGAAACATTTTTCCCTTAATGACATACTCACCTTCCAAAAAGGAAGATGTAATTGATATGCACATTCAAACTTATGTTGCTATATGAAAATAAGAACTCTTAGTGATGCAAAATGCTTTGACTTTTAGTGATGATTATTAAAAAGGATGTAGGTATACACTTTGAAGTATAAGGGCTAAGTATTATCCACATTTAAGTACTTTAAAGCTTTGGTTAGAGACATATATTAGTAGAAATTAACATGTATTGAAAATATAATAAAAGTGAATATTTGGGGTCATTAATGAGTAATTTAAATAGTAACATATTTTCATGGAAACACTTCCCGAAGACATTATAATCAAATGGTTTAACTTAAAAAGTGGAAAAAAAATACATTGATTGAAGTCATGCAAGATGAGCTAAAATCAATCCATTATAATCACATATTTAAGTTAGTGAAACTACCTGAAGGGAAAAAAAAAGCTTAAAGAATAAATAAGTGCAAAGTGTGAAGTTAGAAGAGCATAACTCTCAATCTAGATATAATGTTAAATTAGTCATTAAGAGATTAAGCCATAAAAACGTACTAATTTTAAAGAGATTGTTTTATCCAATTATGTAATAACTAATATCCATAATGGTAAAAATAATCCTATTTAAAATATTTTAAAACCATATGTTTAAAAGTTATTAATTGAGAGTTGATTGGTAGTCTTATTCTATAAGCTTATAAGTTATCTCATGTTTGATTCTTATCTAATATGGAAAGTTGATACTCAATATATATTATATGTCATAATCTTCCCCTTCTTGATGTCATTATCAAAACTTAAATATATAATTTAGGTTCGTATCTAGAATCTTTCTTCCTTGTCAATATTGGACATTTTATTCACATATCCCTTTAATAGAAATTTGTTAATAATCAGTACTTATTTACAATTTGTGTTAATGTTGCTCTTTTGTGTCCTTATCCTATTTTTGATAATCTTATCCAATTGTTGCACTTTTTTTACATTTTAGATAGTGCAACAAATGTGAAGGCAATTAATATGGTGATCGTATGTTTTAGGAAAGTTAAGTGATCAAGATATGATTCATCACTCTAAAGTAATTAGGGAGACTGCTTTATTATTCTCAATTAATATTGACTCGAAAAACTCTTTGCCAAGGTGGAGTGACGTTTTGTAAATAGTTTACAAATTTCATTAATTGAATCAATAGCTAATAGTGGAGGACTAATATGATTGGACTCAAAAAATAGTAGACATTAATTTCATGTTTTATGTCTAATTGAAATACTGTATGATAAAATGATTAAATTATACAGAAAAGTCATACACGAAAAGGTTAGTCAAAAATACTTTGACATTCTTAAATATTTAAGTGGTCATAATGCATTTCTAGATGCCAATCTTGATCTATGGATATAAATTGTTTAATTAGAAAATTAAACACAAATTAAAGGATTTTAATGTATTTAATTCTAAATATGATTTAGGGTTATAGTTTATATCTATTGACAATATATTTGGAAACTAATGGGTCACACATAAAAAATGAGTTAAAGAGATCAAAGATATTTTAATCAGGTTAGATTTAATTGTAAAGTTTGAGAAACTTTAAATATAAGATATTTAATAAATTAGGATCAATATGAGATACTGGATCTTATTTAGTTATAACTAGTATTTAATTAGAGTTATTTGTAATTTTAATTAAAATTAGAATTTAATTTCAATTAAATTACTAAAATGTCCAAAACATATTATAAATAGGCTTAAACTCTAATGGAGCTAGCACTCCTTACCTAACCCTCTCTGTAAAAGTTGCAGAGTTCTCTTAACTTGCTATATGGACACTATTAGAGGCTAAACACTTGTGTGGCTTTGGTGGTTAAGATGAGCCAATTTTGGAAATGACTTGAAGGATACAATAAAAAATAGTCAAGCTTTAAAATAAAGTACGAATTATGATTCTTGCTTTATTATGATTAATGTGTTAATAATTTTATAGAATTTTAGTGATCTTAGCTTTCAAGAAACCAAATGAAAAGGTTCCAAAATTGTTATACTATATTCAGGATTGGATCCATGCCTAATTTCCTAATTTTTTTGTTGTTATTGATCTTTAAAATGGAATTAAAATAAAATCCTAATCAAAGATTAAATTATATTCAATTTAATATTTCAAATTAATACATTACAAATATTAAGAATCGTATTTAGTTTTTATTACTATTAATTTGAATAGTTCAAATCGTACAAACTTAGGATTAAGAACCAAAAATCTAAAAATCCAGAAAGTCGTGAAAGGTCAAAACCTAGAAAATTGAACCACTTATATCAAATTTGATTTGAATAAGTCAAAACTTATATTGGAGACACGTGAACTAGAGAAGGTTGTCACATGTGTTCTGGCTAAAAAATGGTGGCCTGAGAAACGTGATGTCACCCAAAGAGTCAAGGGCAGTTGTGACTTGGATGTAGGGAGATAGCAGCATCACCATCTAACTGGAGATAGCGTTGCACAAGTTGTAAGAACGTGTTGTCTTCGATATTATGGATGCGTGATGATGCTGCCTGAGATGTGGATGAAGTTCCATATGATGGGGCTTATAACTATGACTTCATCTGGAGGTGTTTCCTACAGCATCTGAGGCTAATGGGGACATTGCAAACATGAAGCTTAACAACTAGCTAGAAAGGAAGCCACTGGAGATGTCGTTGCCTCACAAATGTCATCACACAAGCAAGGAGGAGACGTAATCGGAGGGTAACATGCTAGAGCTGACAGTGTTTGGTCGCAAATTCCAACAGCTATAAACATGACAAAGGTGGTAGTTTGGTGTCTTGGAAATTAGGGTTTCTTAAATGATAAAGAATGATTGTTTGGAAACACAAATAAAACAATTCTAGGGTTAGAATATTTAGTGTTTGGAAATAATGTTAGGTTTGTTCTAGGTTAAGAATAGGGTATTCTTAGCTTAGAATAAGACTTGTTTGGGTACAAGGATAAGCTTATTCTAGTGTAGATTAGAGTTTTGTTTATTGATAGGCTTGTTTAGCAAATTCAAGGTTGTTTTAATCTGAATATGTTTAGTCTTATAATAATGGGTCCTATTTAACTAAATTTGTATGATTTAGATGAGCAAACTCACATGATCACATGAATTTAGATGTTTGTCAACATCATGATAGCAAGATGCAAGAGGTTACATGGTGTAGAGCTGAAAGGTATATTACCTTAATAAAATTGTTTCATTCAATTTAGTATACTAAAAGCATAAACATAAACATCAATTAAATGCTTTACTATAGCATAATAATAGTTTTCATTAGAAGAAATGATTCCATGAGTTTTCTTTCCTGTACGAAATATGATGTTTATGCAAATAGTTTGTATGTGTTGGATCAAATGAGACTTATGCTTAACATAAATGGCAAGAATAAAAAGTTGAATAACCAAGACTATCCTTTTATACCATGCTGGTTAAATCAATATAATGAGAATCACAGTTAATATAATGGTATATGTATCCTTTTGGTTATAAATCATATGAAACTTGTGAAAATTGTTAAGTTGAAGAATAACCAAATCAATATTTTGTGAAAGAATGATGATGGTATTAAATTGTTAAATCTTATACATGTGATATATTGGTTGGAAAAAAATCATAAAAGGATGATACTTATATTTTATTAGATCACTAATATATTTTTGTGATATAGTCATACGTAGTAAATGAAATAATGATTTAAAATTTTGAACATTTCAAATTGTTTAAATCTAAGTAGGAATTAAGCATTGAGAATGCTGAGGCACTTCGATGAGATTGATGTAGTGAGTTTTAAAATTTTCAATTATCCATAGAGAATGAGGTTCTTTGGTGAATACCTTTATAAATTTTCATAAGATTATGATTTTATGTAAGGAGAAAATACAATATGAGATATTGTATGATGCAATATTTATTTATGCTATAATGATGCCTAGTATAATGACTTACCTTCAATAGTTCTAATTAGAATAATTAGCAAGATGTCATATTAGATATGCAATGCTAAAACTTTAAAACAGTCAAAATTAATGATTTAAGGATGTGATGCTTAATTGAAGCATATAATATCCACTAAGTTTAGAAATAAATTGGATAATAAAAGGTTATGGGAAATTCAAAATGTTGGATATAATCTTACAAACCTATTAAATAAATTATTTTTTTAATGTATGCTTATAAGAGAATGGTTCTCAAGATAAGTAGTACGAGTAGGATGAAATTTGAAAGGTTCAAATATCATGACAATACATCCAATTGGAACTAGTGCCTTTAATGATACATTTGATGTATAGTTGAAAGGATATGAGACATTGAAAGACTCAATTTTATGATGAATTTTTTATGTAACAGCCCAAATCACCCGTTCATAGATATTGTCCACTTTGGGCCTTGGCCCAACCAAGCCCTTACAGTTTTGCTGTTGGGCCTCGAAATTTTTTTTATTTAATTATTTATTTATTCGTTAATTATTCTTTATTTTGCTCTAATTTTTTCAATTATACATATATATATATATATATATATATATATATATATATTTGTTGAGGCTTGAATTAGCAAGTATAATTGGGAATTAAAAGTTGGGATTTAAATGAAGGG
>JAOSBK010000006.1:28606937-28617020 GCA_027568895.1 Erythroxylum shatona | reverse complement strand
GATGGTTTAGGAGTAAGTGGTTGGATTCCGGCAACGGGATCCGACATCAGTTGGGCTCTGGAAACGGGGTCCAACAACATGACCAGTGTTTGCCACATGGAACAATGAAACAAGGCAAAAACTTACGATGAAGTAAGGATGAAAAAAGGGCAATGTCAGGCGCTGACATACATTGATGTACGCTGGTAGAAATCTTTGACGAGATGTAATATTCGAATATGAGACCTAAAGAAGGCTTGAGATGGACATCAAGTGGAAAGTTAGTTAGATCGCTCGTATGATCGGACTATGTGAGAGTTTCAAGGTGACTTAGTAAGTAGATCAAGCATATTGCGAGTTTTGGTAGAGTTTCGGATCTTGTACGAGTTGACTTGGCTAAGGCTCGATTCTTAATGTACTAAGGACTTACTATGTGCTCAAACAGATGGACTATGGCTAATGAAGTTAGCATATAAAAGCATTGAACAAACCAGTGCGCTATTAACTTGGATGACTCATCATCAACGAATAGAGATGACGAGATATTGGATGATGTGGTAGATAAGATCATAGTGTATGAACATCAGTTCTAAGAGATAAAGATCATGTGGAAGGATCATCTGAATATAGAGGAGATCTTCGTAGATATGGATAGATCATTCCTATATAAATGTAATATTTTATCATGTTATTATGATGTAGTTTAATCCTATTAGATAAAGTCCTAATTAGATGAGGATGTCATTCTATTAGTTAGTGTGATATAATATGATAAGGATAAGATTATGATCTTAGCTAGTACAATTATATTAGGATTCTAATTTATTCATCTAGAGATGCCTATAAATATCGCATTTGAGTTTTACTCTTCTTAAGATAGTGAGTTGGGAGACACAAAGATGTGAGAGAGCAGTTCTTTATATACTTTGAGAGAAATAATAAAGGTTAGCATTTTGTCGTATCTCTTTTTTGTTCTTATTGTTGTCATAAATATTTAGTTATTTTGTAGTATTCTTGCAAGAGTATGAGAGTTAAACACTACAAGGGTCGTGAGGCGTTCAAAAATAAATAGGTTGGTCGACGATTACGAGACAAGGCTGAATCTGATTTTAACAAAGCTAAGTGAGATTGTCGTGTAAAGAGATTGGCGCAACTAGCAGATAAGTTGTTACTCGAAGAAAAACCTTTGTAAAAATCACCAAAGCAACTTTTGTACTTGATAATAAGGCTAGGCAAGTTACCAAAAATCTCTTACTATTAAAAAAAACTTATATTCTCTTTCCTACAACAATGTATGTATTCATTATCAAATAGCAACTACATTATTTCTATTTAAAAAAACTACATTATTTCTTTTACTAACTAACCTACCATATAGTTAGGCATCTATAAAATCTTTTCCTAAGAATGTCATTAGTACAAAAAGTCATCAAATAGCTTTGACTTTCACATCGACCATAAGCTTGCTCATCATATTGTTTTTTACTATGACTCCTTCTAGTTAGTGTAGAAGATTTACCGTTAATTATGGTTGACCAATTTCTATATCAAACAAATATTAAACATTAGTTTATGTTTTATGATTGTCACTAATGTCAACATTGTAACTATAAATTGGCTTATAACCATGAATAGAATTAAATTTCAAGGTGACACTATATCTCATTCTCAAATCTTAAAAAAGATTGGCCAAACATAAACAAGTTGCAATATATCTCATGTTTTGATAAAAGAGTACTTTTACATTAATTTGCAAGACAACTTAGATAAATAGTTTAACTTTTCATTTGAAAACCAGATATAAGATTGGTTCATGAAAATAATGTAAAATTCAAAAGCCTTAAATCTTTGTTTAGTAGAAACTTAATCAATTGTCAAACATCGTCTTTATTAAGAATAAATGGAGTCAAATACTTTACTTTCTAGCCAGAGTGAACATATAAGCTAAATTATAAACAAGTTTTACAATAATAAAAATCAATAAGACCGACATGAAGGCGTATGTCATGAGTCATAGTGTAAGTAGGAAACGTAAACTTAGGGATGATAATAGGCTGGCCCATGGGCCTCAATTAAGGTGCTTTCAATGGATCGGTTTATAGGTCAGGCTCAGGCTCGAACCGACTTGAAGTTCAATTCTTCCAAGTAAAACAATATCGTTTTACTTAGAAGAGCTGGGCCTTAGGCAGGTCTGGACTTGGGCAGCCTAGACTCGAACTTATTTAAAAAAGACTTTATTTTATATTTTTAATTTAAAAAATTAGCGAAGCTGACCGATTACCATTCCTAAATGTAATAGCAATGTCAGCATAAGTTATCTTCTAATTGTCCGGGCAAGTTGGACAAGTCTTGTCATGAATTATCTCAACTAAAGAATGTGGGGGTGAAGGGAGAGAGCGAAGATAATGGTAAAGTTGAAAGGAATAAATATTCAGTTGACAACTTGCTCATAACACTAATAGTAGGCTCCGCCCTGGTAAGAGCAGGTAGGCACTTGGTCAGGGTCTACTCTCATGATTCTCTTAAAGAGCAACAAAAAACGTGTCTATTTTTATCTTTTTTTTTGTTTTTATAAGAATCTATTTTTGACATTTACGAAGAACAAATAGGTCTTTTTTTTTTTTCTTTACCCAAGGTTTATAAAATATTGAGAACTGGCATGACCAATAGAATATTAAATCCATGATTATAAACAACAAATGAGAGCTAATATCAAATTGACAAGGCAAAAAAAGTCAATTCCCAAAAGTAACGAGGCAAGGCAAAGAAACTAAGGTGTGCTTATTTGGGGAGTACGAGAAAAAGGGTATGAATATAGGTATGGAATGAAAATTGATATTTGGCATGAATTTTTTATAAAAAATTTAAGAGTTTCATTTCTTAGTTTTAGACAATCTTCCGTTCCTTTCATAATCCATAGGAATGAGAGTGATTGCTATATTTTTAATTTTTTATATATAGAGGTAGATTAAAGATATAGTTATGACCCAAATAACTTTATAAGTAAATCTTTAATTTTAATAATCAAATTTATAACGAAATCAATTAAATAATTAATTACACTATAATTAATTAAAATATTGTAATTAATTAATTAATGAAAATATAATTATTCATTAATTAAAATATTGTAATTAATAATTAACTAAATTATTATTATTATTATTTAATTAATTACATTATATTTAATTAAAATTATTATTATTAATTAAAATATAACTATTCATTAATTAAAATATTATTATTAATTAATTACAATATAATTAATTAAAATATAATTGATTAATTAATTAAAATATAATTTATTTTATAATTAATTAATTATAATATTTTTTACAAACTAACTATTATTAATCGTAATGATAATCATTTCCACCATAATCACAATAATAATATTTATTTCTATTTCTCACTATATTAATCCATATTCTTATTACTATTTTTTCATGCTAACCATCTGCTCACTAAATTTCATAATAAACATACAATGATAAGGCAAAGAATGTCAATTCTGGGTTGTGCTTTTATCTTCGCAAATCAAAGGGACGTGGGTTGGTTCGATATTTTTTTCATGGCAAAAATACAAACTTGCCCCTAATTTTCTTGCTTGCATTATTAAATCCAATAACATAACCACGAAACATGTACAACCACATAATCGTGCTGGTGAAATGGAAGGGAACAAAATCTCTTGCTCCCGAATACCCTGTTACCTCAGTTCGTACAAATCTCGTCAACCCGATTTTGATTACTTATTGCAATCAACGAACTAGATTAATTTTAGAACAGGCAACACGAAGATCTGATTCAAAATGAAATTTTTTTTGTACCATTAGATTAATTATTTAATATTTAAACTAATATTCTTTAAATAAGTTTAGAGCTTGTTTATTTTAATTTTTATTATTTTTAAAATTTAGTAAAAAATTGTTTATTTAAGTTTTTGTTTTAATTTCTTTCTGTTTTCAATTTTCAAAACTATAAAAAGTAGTTTTTATTTTTAATCTAATTTATTATCAACTAAATGTATATATTTTTAATTTTAGAATTTAATATTAAATATTTAACTATTAAAATTAGTTATTAATTAAATTTTTAAATAATTTAATTTTATTTAATAAGTGTAATTAAATTAAATAAAAACAGTTTAATAATTATTAGTAAATATAATTAAAATTAAAATTGATTTAATAATCAAAATATATTTAAAAATAAATATTAATTTAAAATAAATGTTAATTTATCATTTATTTATTTTAACAAAATAAAATAATTTATTAATGAAATAAAATTAATTAATTAAAATATTATTTCTAAGTTTTATTTAATATATAATTTTATTAGTAATAAGAATATAATTATATTAATAATAATTTTGTTTTTATTTTAAAAAATATAAATTAAAAGCAGAAAATAGAATTTAAAAATCACGTCTAGTTTTTACCCTATTTTTTAAAAGGAAGAAACATGTTAAAAAGAATAGTGCCGACGACGCGTCGCACGTTGAGGACTCAAACGTATGAAGTTGGAACACGGCTTTGTTCTTCGGCGAAAAGCACATCGGATCGGCCTGGTTCCTCTTCTCTCATCCTCGAAGCAGAGACCGGCTTTGCTAGGCAGTAGAGTGGAAGACTAAGACGATGGCGGCATCAATGAGATTGAGCACTGTTCGGTTACGAAAATTGAATGATAAAACAGTGAAAAAAACAGCGGTGCTGTACCATTATCCATGTCCAGACGGTGCATTCGCTGCATTGGCCGCCCATCTGTACTTCTCCGCCGCTTCCATTCCTGCACTCTTTTTTCCCAACCCCGTCTACTGTCCCATCACTCTTGACCAACTTCCACTTCACGAACTCTCTCATGTTTATCTTCTTGATTTCGTTGGTCCCACTGGTTTTTTGCACCAACTCTCCTCCAAACTTCACAGGTTTCTAACATTCCTTTCTTTCCCACTCTTGTTTTTTTCCATCTTTTTTTCTTTACTGTTATTGATATTACCCGTTTCTGTGATTTTGTTTTATAAATTTGGGTTCTTTTTGGATGTACGTGTAGGGTGGTTGTACTGGATCACCACAAAACGGCGCTGGAGATGTTCCAAACTTCGTTTGGTGATAACGTTAGTAGAATCATAGACATGGATCGAAGTGGGGCTACTATTGCTTATGATTATTTCAAGCAAAAGCTCTCCAGGTTTGCTGATGTTGATCATAGTCGTCGTGTTATCAGTGAATTCGTGCGTGTTAGGCCTCTTTTTGATTACATTGAAGATGGGGATCTTTGGAGGTGGAGACTTGAAGACAGCAAAGCTTTTAGTAGTGGATTGAAAGATCTGAGTATTGAATTTAGCGTTCACTTAAACCCTTCCTTGTTTGACCAGGTAATGCCTTTATTTACCTTCTTCAATGTTTTCTCACAATCTTTATGGTTGTGGCCTATCTGTTTTAACATTTAGAAATATGAATTTTGTTCCCACTACAGCAGCATATAAGTAAAATTAGACGTTTCACTCTGAATAAGTTTTTACCTTTATAGTTTAACAACCACTCGTGCTTTTGACAGTATGCCAGCAAATATAAAGAACTCTGTTAGAATTATCAAGTGATTTTAGTTTGTCATTCAAGAATTTTATAGAACATCAACGTCAAGCTCTAACTTCATCCAAATGACTAAAAATAATTCCATTGGCTTTGGGGGATATTAACAGTCATTTAGATCACAGAAAAGCTGTCGAAAGAGCATAATGCAGAAATGGCTATTTCCCTTGAGAACTGTCTATTTCGCTTGATCTTTGTAATTTTGAAGGAGTATACGTTTGCTTTACAAATAAGCATTATTAGCTTTATTTGATTGTTTTTCTGTCTTCTACTATCCATGGTCTCTATTAGCGCGCATGTGGTAGGTATCTCTGTTACATACACAACTTGCATACAGCTTGCTCCTTTATAACAAGTTCTTCTTATATTTCTAAAAAACTCTAATGTTTGTGTTTCTGCTTGTGAACACATTATTATTTTCAATTTTGATGGTTCTTGTTATGTAAACTGCTAGTAATCTAAGTCTGACATTTCTTTCAGTTACTATCTTTGGACTTGAAGTCTATTATTGATCAAGGAATGTTGAGCTTATCAACCAAACAGAAGCTGATAGATGAAGCCCTTGATCAGTCATTTGAAATTGCACTTGGTGGGGGAGCTTTTGGAAACTGTCTGGTATTGTGCATGCTATGTTTTTTAACTTAAAATGGAACAGACCAACATGCATAATTACATTAAAGAGGGAGGAGGTATAGAAGCATAAATTGAAAATATATGTAGTCTATAGAGGTTTGTCTCCTAACAGGAGTCTAAGTTCTCTTCCAATGAAGATATATTTTTGGTTCAATTCAAGACTTAGGTGAGGAACAATCCAATTCACAAAAGCCCTTGGTCTTATTTTGGTAAATAAGAATCAAAGAGAAGATATTGGAATTGATCTGTTAGATACTGTTTGAGAATTTCGTTTACTCACCATGCACACGAAATCAAGTATCAAAGGGATCTTTATCCTTGACGATCTATGTATATTCTCTTGATTACCATGTACCTAAAATTTTAAGGAATGAGAACTAAATCTGATTCTGTAGTAAAGAAAGCCCGCTGTGTCAACACCAGAATTGACAAATATAAGGAATGAGTAAAGTTGAATGCCAGCTTTCATGTGTTTATAACCTCAAAATAACATTTGTAAAAGCAACTTATTCTACTGAAAATCATTGGTTCAAATCATCCTTATCTCAATGTGGTGAACATGCTAATTGCTATTCAATGTCATAAATATATGACATTTTGCAGTTGCTCTCTAGCGTTAATGAATGGAAGAATGTAGAAATTTAGGTGAAAAGCAGCTAGGAATTGGTTATTTGACTCAATATTCATCAGTCTGTCAATTAATAACATCTCATAGTTCGATTTTACTCTTAGACAATGTTGGACTGGATATGGAAATTTGGTCAACTATGTGTCTGTCAAATAATTTCTTGCTTGTGTATTTCCACTCTAATCAAAGTCTGCAAAATGAAAGCTGCAAAGGGTTTCTAATTTTTGTAGTTGGATCAATACTCATCGTTTATTCTAAATAAGTATCCAATGCTGAAAGAAAATGATCTTAGCACTTATAGTTTTCATATGTTGATGTGCCTTTTGCAGTATGTCTCCAAATATTCCTATTTTCTCTTATGTCATTCAGGAATAAGTTCATTTTGTTTTTCTCCACTAAGCTCTTATTGTCGATATCTAAACATAAACAAACACGACCAAGCTTATGGGTGCAGTAAACTGTGTTTGGTCTCATTAGATACTTTCAGGTTCTCGAGATGTGGAACCTTGTAGTTAAAATGATGTTGATGACATAATGTCCTTGTGGTGTTGTTTTGAGCTTCTGCTGTAAATTGTTGTGTAATTATTTTTCCTTCAAGAAGGCTGTGTTTTTAGTCAGGTGATTTTTGACTGTAAACCCAGTATGGAGAAGCTTTCAAAGCTTATACTTGATCCTGTTAATTGTAGGCTGCCAATGCAGATTCAATCTCAGAGTTGAGGAGTGAACTAGGACACCAATTAGCTGCAAAAAGCTGTAATCTAAACTTGAGGTTTGTCATTTTCACATCTCTAATTAGATCCCCTTTTATTTCTTGATTTATTTTGTTTATTTCATTTTCACTTTGTTGTTAAAATGTATCTGTAACTCTTATATTTCCAACTATTTGTTCTTTCCATGGTTTGGTTCTAGCATTCTTGATAGCATGCATGAATGTGCTACATATAATAAGTTATTATTGAAAGCCTATTCCAAAATGGAACAAAGATGAATGATTTTTATAAAGTATTAGAGTTACTGTACTTCAATCATCATGCTTTCATCATTGAGGATATCTCTGGTATGAAGCTATGACAAACAGGATAGAAAATTTTGAAAACTCAAGGTAGGCCTTGTGTTACGATTCTGACCTCCAAACGAAACACAAAAGATGCAATAAAATCCTTGAATTTCATGTACAATTGCTCCCCGTAAGATGAAGATGTAGGATAAAGCTGTTTGTAGAACTTGAATTTGATTTTGATGTGCTTTTGGCATGTAGGTTGAATATTTTAGGAGAAAATTTTGGCTGAATATGGAAATGGCTTGAAGCCTGGATTTTTGGTCTTAAATTAAGCTACTCTTGTTCCAATAAGATGTTTCTGTCCTGATTAAGAGGTCCGTGTAATACAAAATCGAAATGAGTTGTAGGACGGATTCTATTTGTTGCCTGCAGTTTTCCCTATGGTGACTGAGTCATGTTTTATGTTCTTAGTTCTACTTCAACTTTGTTTCCTGAAGCACCAAAAAGGAAAAATTTTCCATCTAGGCATTATTCACCATATGTTTTCCTTGTTTTATTATCTTAGGGGAATTGGAGCTGTTGTATATAGTGTTCCAGAGCTTGAAAATGATCAATTACTGAAAATTAGTCTAAGGAGTTTGGATGATGACGACACGATACCGATTTCACAGGTTTGATTTTTGAACTTGGCGTTTCTAATTTGTTATCATGCATAACATTTATATGTTTTTATGGTTTACTATTAGGAATTTGGAGGTGGTGGACATCAAAATGCCAGTTCCTTCATCATAAGCATTGAAGAGTTTCATCGCTGGAAAGTCAGCAGAAACACTTTGCTATAGGTAATTTGTGCATATTGGTAGTGAAATTGGTCCCAATCAGAATCAGATGCTTAGGTGTCTATGAGAATGTGTGGTTTTAATTGTTTATTGATGGTTTCTTGTCAGCCATTTCCTGTCCTTGTTGTTTATTAGCCCAACCAAATGTCCTGGTGCCTTATTCCCACCATTAATCTTTTGTTTGTTAGTGGTGAACTTCGGCACTAGACATATTTGTTCTTATACTTTTTTTTTTTTTTCTGTATTGAGGAGAATAGGGGGATGTAATATTGAATTCTCTGTTATTTATACCAAGTATTTGAGAATTCTGTTGCAGGGGTCAAAAGCCATAAAACTGTGGAAAAGCTTGACAATTTTCTTGGTGAAAGTTCTGATCTTCTTGGAGGGGGATGGCAGGAAATTATGGACTGAGACATGGGAAACGAAAAGGGAAAGAAACTTTTCTTTTTTAGCATCCGCAATAATATCCATTTTTTACATTAAGTTACCATGCAGTTTTCTGTTGAATCTGTGTCGCCAGAGTTCTCTCGTTGTACGGCGAACTGCAAATTCTGCGAATGCTGTCCATTAAGACTCGTTCTGTTACTTGTATTTTTTGTATTCTTCTAAGCTTATCGACATTAGGGGAACTCGAAGCTAGTTAATTAGTTAGTGACATTTTTGTAATTATACTGCACTAGTTTTATCTGTTACCAGTTTATAAGCTGGGTTTCAATGTACAGATACTCTAAATAGTTTCACTGAAAAACAAAAGTTCTCCCTCAGAATCAATGGATAAGTTATTTAAAAGAGTGGTGTTGGTTAGCAACTATCTTTGTTCATGGTGTCGGTCCTATCTTTCCTTTATGAGCGCTGAAATACGAGTGATTATGAGATAGAGGACATGGAAACTTCAGCAGGAGGCTCAGTGTATGTGTTTGTGAGCAATGGAAGATCCAAAACCAGTTGCGAGAGAGATGAATAACAATGTTTTAAAAACTGGATTGGTTATTGAACTGTTAAAGAAAAAGTTTAAGCTTTAAATGTTCAATCGGTATAAAATCAGTATATAATAAATAAAAAATAAATTTATAAAAATAAATAAAAATATTTATTAAAATCCACTAATATATATTATTATATAATAAATTAATAATAACTCAAAATTAAATTATTCAAAAATTTCAAAATTAAATGATCTACTCTCACATTATTACTTTTTTTTAAAAAAACTAAAGAGATTCATTTAAGCAAAACGAGAAATCAAAACTGAGGAAGCAACTAAACCCAAAGCCAATAGGCTTTACCCTATACACTCGGACCTAAGCTTCTTCAGAATTGAAAACAGAAGCGGAAGAATCAAAACGAACAGCAGAAACAATACTACTAGGGATATTATCCCAAACAAAACGGTTTGCATGTAATAAA
>JAOSBK010000006.1:28581073-28597031 GCA_027568895.1 Erythroxylum shatona | reverse complement strand
AGGAGAGGATAGCGCAGCGAGGAATTAAAGTTGTAGCAAAGGAGTCGGTAATACTCTTCATCTTGTTTATGTTTATTGTTATCCTTATGCCATATCATGTATGGATTGGCATGATGATTTGGATATGTTGCTTCCACTGCAAAGATGATTTTTAAAAAGTTTTGAAATCTATCGGTTCTCCAAATATAGCATGTTTTCTTTTTTCGATCCAACAATAACCGCCTTTATGTTTCATGCATTCATGTAATGGAATGCATCACATTCACGTAATTTCAATTTATCACATGCTTTCGGATTCACATTCTATTTCACATTCATCTTCGGACCGTGGTCTAGCATTCAACATAATGTTGAGTATCACTTTTGCAGTCATATGCATATTCATAATTTTCTTCCGAAACTAGGTTTGGCATTTAACAATCATATCATGCCTCACGTATTTCACCAAATTCACATACAAATAACACTTCAGTATCACATACATGCATTAAATCTCGGACCTTCATTATCTGGCATCAACATAATCAATTCGCATTCATATCATCATTCAAAACATATTTTTAAAATGAACAATTAATTGAGAGAAACCGTCTAGGTTACTCACAATATGCTCTAGATTACTATTTGCTTCCTTGATTTGGAAGCGTCGGGATGCTGATGTTATTCTTGCACATCAAAATTATGTAATACACATGTTGTACACACATTAATAATTGCACATTTATAAGTATTCCTTTATGAACAAATATGTATATGGAATATGTACAATGCATGTTCATGAAAATCTCAGGTATCGCTCTATTATTCTCATCACATAAACATTCCTACTTCAAAACTCACATAAGTATCATTTATACTTATGGTTTATTCCTCAATAAAATCATTACAATCTAATTTCATAACCTAATGAAACATTTCAGATTTTTCTCCAAACACTAAATTTCGGGTATATTGTGCTAGACCATTTAGACAATGCAAATGGGGAAATTTGAGAACACTTTATTCTAGAAAATTGTTCTCCTATCTCTTAAGTTTCTAATGACACTATTTTCATTCAATTTGGATCAGTATTGTGAAAGTTATAATCCAAATATTTTCGGATTGTTTTTATACTGAGATAGTGCCCTATACTCAACTTTCATCCAGAAATTGAAACTCTTAGAGTTCGAATTAGAATTTGATTTCTTCATAAAATTTATAGCCCTATATCTCTAGTTAAAATACTAAAGCATGTTCAAGGTGCAGGAAAGTTGGCCGCGGTGAATTTCTCCCGAGAGGAATTTTTGCAAAAATTTCACAAGTTCACCTTGGAGAAGTCAAGAGTTGGCCACGGTGAACTTTTCCTAAGAGGAATCCCAGCCAAATCTCACAAGTTTGTTGCGGTGAACTTTCACAAATGCATACCAAGTTTTTCAACTTCATGTTAAATTTCGAGACTCTTAAAGATAGAATTTTAATTTAATGTCTTCATGAAAAATTTATCCATATGTCTCTATTTTAATCAAAATCAATAATCATCTCATTTGGATAACTATAGAAAAAGTTATGGATAAAATAATGAAGCATACGTAGTGAGCATACTACTGCTACACTTTCCAGCTCGTCTTCCAATTTTGATTCCAGATTTTACCCTAACACATCTTATACTAATATCACCTTTTCTAATTCATTTACTCCTCATTCTCAACTCTATTTCAACTCAATATCATCCATAAACAAATTATAGTCCATGATTGATCATGAACACTAATAACATAACATACACATATATACACATTCCTCATCAACTCTGTACACATTAACTTTATTTTCACTTTCATTTCACTTCTAACTATCACCTTAATTCTTCCCATTTCAAGATACCAAATTACTCCCTTTCTTTAGCTCTAGAATCCTTTTATTTCATCACAAAAACACCCAAAGAGATTCACATTAATTCATCGAGAAAATGGAACAAAAACCCATTATGTAACCAGCTTTTCTGCACTTTTTCCTACACCCAATACTTAACTTTAGGTCAAATCAAACTCTTAAAGATACGATTTCAATTCAATGTCTTCAAGAAAAATGTAGTCATATGTTTCTAATTTAATCCAAATAAAAATCACCTTATTTGGATATCTACAAAACAAGTTATGGCTAAATTACAAATGCATAATCTGGAAAATGTTACAGCTAGCATTTTTCCAATCCCCCTTTAAATACCATTTACTCAATTAATCCAGTATTATATGATTTCATAAGCGATTACCCATCAAAACACAAAAGAAAAACATGAATCTAAACATATTTCTCATCCACGTCTTTGCATATACCCATCCTCAATTTATGAACATTTAACTTCTAACTATCATCCAATATGCTTCATTCATCAAATCAAGAAGAGTGATGCTTATACTTACATGCTTAGCTTCAATGTCTTCAAACTCTTCAAGATCTCTCTTAACCCTATCTTCCTTCTCTCACACATGCATCATCATCCAAGGGTGGTAGGGTTAGGTCTTTAAGAAATGAAGAAATAGCATGACTAGTGATGGAAGAGAGTAAGGTTCAATGTTGAGGTTGGAGAAGAAGGTGTCATAGATGGAGAGAAGAATGAAGAACATGAAGAAGATGAAAGGGAGAGAAGCTAACGAAATTGGCAAGTGAAAGACCAAAATATGGTCTTTCACTTAATGAATTTCGTGACATAAAACATGTGGTGTGGCAAGTGACACTTGTCACTTGCCACATGTCACTCTCTCAAGATCTCTTCTTGGTCTTTTATTAACTAGTCCATTGATCTCCAATTTCTACTCCAATTGTCTCCTAATTTTTAATGACATTTGTCTAACAGTCCTAAAATCATTTATCAAAATTTCCATTGCCATTGGACAGTAAATTCTACTACCATTTAACAATTATTTTACCACTTAGCAAATTTTCCTAGTCCAAAATATCTAAAATTTCCTAAAATTTCCTAAAATTTCACCAAAAATTTTGAGTCAATGAATATACTCTCCAAATCAATTCTTAACACATATAATTCACAATTCCAAATATAATCACATTTATAGATCAATTATACCTGGCACTTGTCAATGAATGCATGTATAGTCATTTTGATGTGTGTAAAAATTCAAATTCATGTGCGTGTATGCTAACATTATGCATGAGCATGAAATGCGCTTTCTTAATCTCTCTCTGAGCTCACATGTACCAAATTTTAGGGTGCTAACCCTTAGTATGGGAATGGGATGTTACAATAGGAGTATGAATTACCATGATAAAGCCTTGAAAATATGACTTGAAAGTCATGCACATTAGGTGTTTGATAAAATGTCTAAGTCAATTTGGATTAGGATTTAAGGATTCATAATGATATACATTGAAAGCGGCTTTCATGTTTACTTAGAGAAAACTTGAATTGTTGCCTAGATTGAAGAATGATGACCTAAAGTGTTTGGATAAAAATGTGCTTAATTATGTTTTGAAATGAGTAAGTATTGGATTAAAGGCATTAAATGCCTTAGAAAATGCAAAAGAAAAGTTAATGTGAATAGTAAGGGAAGTAACCATGTAAGAAGCTTAATGATCAAATCTTATAGCTTAAAGATAGAGATATTGTGTTTTTGAACTTATGAGATGGTGTATAAATATGAGATACATGTTTGAGTAGTAAATACATTGTATATGTTTATGTATAAAGGCTCAGGAGTTATGAATCAAGGAGCTCATACCAAGGATTGTTGAAGTCAAGGGAGTGTAAATCTTTTTTTGAGATGAGTTAGGGAAACCATATCTCTCAAATGGGATTAGAGCATCCTAAGACATGTACGATGACTTGTATATGAATTTTAAACTTAGGTAATGTGTAATAGAATTGAATCTCAAATAGATGCTAGTATACTTGTGTAGTTAATAAGCGACATTGTTTTAAATAACTCTTTATACTTAGAGTGCAACTGATGTTTTTATTATGTATTTTGAGAAGTGATATTGTTTTCAACAAACCTGTACTTGAAGTGCGAAGGACAATATTTTATTTTCTAAAACTACTTTTTGAACAATTTTGCACTTGGAGTGCAAAAGATGACTTTTATTGTATGAAATAATGTTTTGGAACTTAGATATGCATAATCGAGTCATGTATGCTACGTGTATGTGTTCTCTTTTGGCTAAGAGCCATAGCAAGGTTCCATTTTATAGGTTGGACCGATAAATAAAGGCATGGTGCCTTACTTGATTTTTATTCTTAATGTTTTAATATGATTTTGGTGATTGGTAAGGTAACGATTGGCCAATCGTGTGCTAGACACAGCAGATTAAGCGACCTCTGTACCTTTAATGCTGATACATAAAAGTCATGTCCCTCTATCGACAAATTTCAACGGGACTTACAGGTGATTCCACACCTAGAGGTCTCATCACTAAAGAGGTCATTATCTAGGGTCATGATTCTGTTGTCGACTATAGTCCCAACTCACCACAGATGAAAATCGAGTCAACACTGGGAATCGGCGAGTGTGCGCACTAGTTTGGTTGATTAGTGGTGACACACATTATTGTTTTGACCTATTCTAAAATTTATTTTATGATGATATTTGATTTATACGTGCGATGCTTTTCTGCTTTTGTGTCCCTGATCTGGAACCTATGTTCATCGGATGAGTGATTAATATGCTAAGCCTATGTGGTTCCTAACCAATATATGTTGAGTCATAGGCTAGGCTAGTTTTATGTGTTTTTATGTCAAATATGTTCTCTTTACAAGTGGTTATGTGCATGCTAGATATATGGTAAAGCCCGTCCTTAGGTTTTCTAGACCGTCTTGGTATGTTTTGAGTTCTGTTTGCAATATATGTTTTTCCTGCTCATTAAGTACATAGTGTATTCACCCCCTTTACTTTTTAACTATGCAGGTTAATTTGATGAGTTTGAAGCTTTGAGTAGATCGTGCGATCTTTTGATATTTTCAGGGCATTATTGCACGTGGGTAATCTCTGTTTTGTACTTTTGTTGTATAGTGGCTCATTAACTGTTTTCATTAGGTTAGTTATATTGATATGCTTTATGATTTTATAAACTAAATTTTGACTGTCTTGTAGTTTGTAAAAAACCTTATGTATGAACCTTTGGTACTGTTGTTGGGATTGTTTTTGAGTGGACTTAAAAGTCTAGAAGTTGTGGTAGAGTTTTGAGTTTTGGGATTCTTAAAATACTGCCGTTGTGTTGTCTAAATGTTTTTAAAGATATTCAGTTAGCCTTGCATAGTTGAATTAAGGGTATTGTGAGTGTCCTTAGCCCAGATATACGGCAGTTGTTATATGCCCGATATGGTACCAGGACATGACAATAAGGGAGAAGATGAATTGGAAGTTGCTATTTATAAGCATCTTAGGGATGAGAAGGAGGAAGTGACATTGAGTACAAAATCGTGGGAGCCTATTACAACGCTAAAAGATTATTAAATGTTACAATATCTCGGTAGCATTTCTTATATTTCGATACCAATTTTTAATATGAAGTTCTTACCCTTTATTTTGTAGGCTCCCAACTCATCCTTATTTATAAACTACACAGAAGATTGAAATTACCTTTGTTGGATACCAATTGAAGAAGAAGGCACTCAGTTGAGTCACTGATAGTAAACAACGACATTACTTGGGAGGAAAACCAAGATTTAAGCTACCCAAACTGTAATTATAATGGAAGTAGCTTAACTAGTTTATTTATTTTGTTTCATTTTAGTTAAACATTTTAAAGTGTGTGTATTATTTTACTTTTAGTTTGTATATTGAGGACAACCTCAACGTAAGGTTTAAGTGTAGGGAGGAATTGCTTTAGGATGTGTTTAATTGGAAAGTTTTCTTTTAATTTGTTTTAATTGGATTAAATTGTTATACATGCTATAAGGTTAAAACAATTAAGTTTGAAAGTGGCATCTACTGGATTACTAAAATAGTTTAAGGTATAAATTTTAATTAAAAATTAAAAATAATCTAAAAGAGAAGAGTGGAAATTTTTTAGTAAATTACATAACCTTGTGAGCTTTTATACCATATAAGATTAAAACATCTATATCAATATGTGTTTTTTTATATGATGTTTTTTTGTGGATGTTTGATGCAAACTCACTTAGGAATATACGCTTAAAGCCAAAAAACATGTATAAAAAATTGATCATTGCTTATAAAAAATCAAAAATCAACTTTGCTAAGTGTTTGAATTCCACAAAGAAAGAATTCTTTGACAAGTTTGAAGTTTAATGGAGAATGAGTAAAAGACTCTCTCAGCTCTTAAATAAAAAACTATTTAAAAACTTTTAATAACTTAAAATGAATATACTTTAAATACTAAATAATAAAAAATAGGGTTCCAAATGAACATGACTTGGAACTTTTTAGTTTTGAACTTTTTTTTCGTTAGTAGGCACAATATACGCCATGCCCATGTTTGAGATTGTGGATCTCCTTATAACTTTGCGAAGTTGGACATAGTTTAAGACACATCTATAGTTAAGATTGTGGATCCTTTTATATCTTGGTGAAGTTGAGCATGGTTTCAAGTACACCCACAGATCCCCTGTAACTTTGTGAAATTAGACACAATCTTGACCATGTTCGTGGATAAAACCATAGCTTACAATTAAGTTTCATAAAAAGTTACACAGGTTGATATATGATTGTATTAGAGGTTATGTTTACATCTAAGTCTTCAACCTTAACTTAAATTAAGCTAACTCATACTTGTCCTTTAATTTAGATTATATACATGTAGCTGATTGACTGTGTTTATACTTATAAAGATTTATAACTTTCAACTACAAGTGCATTACGTAGTTGTAGCTAGCATTGACAAGTATAGGTTGATCCCATGAGGATTGTAAGTATTAGTATCAACATTTTCCTATTATCTAGCTGTCGAATCAGATTATGGGGTTTAACTAAAATTTAAACTAAACAAACTAAACTAAGATTGAAACAATAATGAGATTAGAAAGAGGAAAATACTATGAAAAGTTGATATCAAATAAATAGTACATTGATGATGAATCATCCTAAGAATTATTAAATATTAACCCTTTATCATCCACATGAATTATTAATTATTGGATCGTAGAAATTCCTATCTTATGTTAATATATTGTTCAAGACTATTAATAACTAATCCTTCAGTTGATTAACTAAAATCTCTTTCCAATTAAACCCTTAAAATTGCATTATTGGTTCGTGAATTCACCATTAGGTTTAAACCTAATTAAGAGGATTTATGTCAACCTATCTCTAGGTTTGCATATAACTTCTTCCAATTATGGTAGATCTATTTACATAAAAGGATTTCTAAATCTCAATGACATAAAATGAAATCATGAACTAATATTTCAGATATATTAATTCAAAAATATAACTTATAATTGAATCTCAGTAATCAATCAATAAAATTGCATTAAACAAAATATTAAATCATATTGTTAACTTAGGGTTCATCACACCTAGGCATTAAACAAATTAGTTTCTATTAATAGAAAAAAACCAATAATAAATATTTAGAAGAAAAAATAGAAATAAAAGAAATCATATTCTAAATCTTCCTTTTTTCTTTTCTTGTAATTTGGACTGAATGTAGCTGTTTATCGGATCTTATGATATAATCTTCGTGTTTTCCTCGTCTTATATTTAGAATTATTACTTCTTTGTGTTTCTTATGACTAAAAATTGCTATAAAACTTGCCTCCTCTCTATTTGCCTATATTCTCTTACATGGTCGTGTAGGAGATCATGAATCTCCAAAAATACCTAAATTTATGATCTTATAAGGGCACAGAGACTTACACATACAATATATATGACCGTGCACATTAACATATATGGGCATGTAACTTCATATGTCCAGAAATAATATTCTTCAACTTACACAGTCACTGTACGCCATCATGTAGGTCCTCACTTGCTTTAAATCTTCGTTCCATGCTACGATTTCATCCAAATTCTTCTCTTTTTTGTCCAAGAAGGTGATTATCACCTATAAATACACTTGAAGAAGCAAATTAAGTACCAAAAATACTATAAAACTATTAAATAACAAGCAAAACACATTAAATATAAATACAATTAAATAATCATTTATCAAATATCCCTATACTTAATCTTTTGCTTGTCTTTTGCTTGTCTTCAAGCAAATCATAATCTAAATTATCAATCTTATAAGCATCCGTCCCTTATTAATCTCAACTTGTCTCCCCACACTTTAGATCATCATATCTTATTGATCAAATTAGCATACAATAGGATTCAAGTCATCTTAGAATTAACCTTCATAAGTCAATATCAATAATAATCACACTAAATCAAAAGCACAAATTTTTATAACATCATTGAGGTTTCACTAAATGCACTCAAATGTTTAAGGTGAAAAGTATAAGAACTCTCAGATCAATGCATAGAAAGATTGTTAACCATAAGCTCGAAATAAAATTATATCTCCACCACTTATAAGTAAATAGAAATAAAAATCAAAAGGTCTTCTTACAAGGTTTTAATTGGGCTTAGGTAAGGTATGACAAGGATAACAAAAATAGAGACAAATTTGAAGGAAATTTACAAGAAACAAAATTACAAGAAATTTATTTCTTCACAATATAGGTCCCTCATAACATAAATCTATTGGTACGATAACTTTAACATTCTTTTTTAAATGCTTGCAACATATATTATTTATTTATTTATTTATTTATTTATTTATTATTATTATTATTATTATTATTATTATTATTAGCTTTCATCATGTACTAACAGTTAAAGAAATACTGGACCTTTACAAATTTTAAGATTCATGCAATCAAGTAAATGTTAATAACGTTCATGGTCCAAAATAATAAAAAGGCTTCCAAGAAAAATAAGGTAAAGGCTAATAGTGTAGTTATAATTAATGAAAAAGGCTAAGTCTAAAAATTGGTTATTCCTAAGGGATAAAATATGATAGGGTACTTATCAACAAAATAGGCTAAACAAATGTTAAATCTAAATTCTGTCATCATTTCAATACTTCTAATTTAACAAATGTGGTATAATAAAAGCAAGCTCTAGAATTATCTAACTATGCATGATAACACACAAAAACCAATAAAAGAACTTAAAAAATGTGTCTGCTCTTAGGCTCAAAAGCTCATAAAAATTGTCATATGTGTGTAAATAATATGCAAATTTTTGTTCAAAATAACTATTTCATTGTTACTAACATATGACTTATAATAATAAGTTTATTATGACTTTCATCCTTTTGCGTACTAAATAGTCAATAATGATCTAAAGTATTTTGGACAAATTTTAACTAATTTGAGATATCAGATATAATACACACTTAAATTGTACATTGTCCCCAATGTATACAATATAAGCACATCAAAATAAAAAGTAAGATAGTGTAAGAAATTGGTACTTCCCTGACTAATAAGAATTATATAATTATGATTTTAATGGAGGTTCCATCCGATATTAGATACAATCATCTTGCAAAATGTAAATAAAAAGGGATAAAAAGATAAAAGAAAATAAAAATAACAAAAATAATTAAGGGACATGGAAATAAAAATGACATAATTAAAATAACATTTAATTAATGTTTAGAAAAATAAAATAACAAAGGGAAGAAAATGAGAAAAATACACAAATAATGAGAAAAATAAAAGAGAAAACCAAATTGAGGCATCCCTCAATCTTGTTGTGACTTCAGCATGCTCGTAGATGAAGGGTCCTTAGGTCATATAACTTTAAAATGGGGAGGAATTGAACATGGTACTTGCTCTAGATGGTGGACGTTGAAAAGTCATCCCTTGATGGCTTGCCATCTCCATCAAAAGATCCCTCATCCATCTAGTATAGGCCTTGAGTTGTCCTATTCGCTGCACAATCTTTGCCTGTTGTGCTTGGATAGTATGTTGAGTACCCATGAGCTGCCCCATGTGTTTCTCCAACCAAATTATCTTTAGCTAGTCCGGGTGTGGTCTTTACACCCTGGATATTTCCACACTATTCTCCTCCTGTGCAACCCTCTGATCTGGGATGGTGATGAATGTGGTTGCAGTAGATGTTTAGCTGAGTATGGCTCCTTCCTAGTTCTTCTTGGTGCGACTGGCTCTTCAAGGACCTAATCAAATTGTAGACATCACCCCGTAGGTCCTCGTTGTCTACTCACCGTATGCATATGCTTCATCACATCAAGCTTCAATGTTGTCATGGTACCCACTAGTCACATCATTAGTAGTTTATTAAAGACCCCCATCCTCCATGTAAGCCTCATCACATCAAATGAATTGGGCTAATGCATGCCCTAGGTGTATTGACATCCTCTCACTCATACTCTACAGGTAGAACACGTCTAGATTCCTAAAAACTCCATGGCTATCATCCTACCTACTCAACGCTTGGCTCAGAACTCCATGTATATATCTGAGTGCTGGGTGTCGCAGAGACGATGCCATCAGGTTGTAATCACCATCCTCACTAATAGTGTTCCAAAACTGGCAAGAAGATATCCTATATGGAAAGTCCATCTGCAAGGCTAAATAAGCTAGAGTCCCCACAAATTATTAGTTGTACAAGCCCTTCATGACGAAGAACTCTGAATAGCTTATATGGACCATCTCCTTTAGCAGTCAGAACTGGATAATGTTTGATTGGTCCCATTCGTGGCATCCTTTCTCCATAAAGAACATGGAGAGCAACTCTAGCGTCAGCTATAAGTATAAGGGCTCCATGTTCTAAAAAAATTGGGACCATGCTCCAACATTGATAAGATCCCAAACCTACTGGACTAAATCGACCTGACTTAACGCTTCCTAGTCAATTCTGCGACCTGTTATGAAAGTCTTCTCCTTAAGCCATTGATACTACTTCTTATATGTTATAGCATTGAAGAGTAACATTGAAGGTCGCTCTAGTGGCTAAGCTGTGAGAGCACCCCTAGGGTCTTTAGAGGACATTTCTCCTCTTGTGCTCGAAATAGGAAATAAATGTCAGAAAATCAAAGATAAATTGTGAAAATACACTTTACCCATACTTATTTCTTATGCTCACTAAATCATTAAAATATGAAAATGCGCTAGCAACAAAAATTGAAAACATAATAAAAATAAAAAAATAATTTAACATAAAGAATTAAATAAATAATAAAATAAAACCAAAATAAAACAATATAAATAATTAGAAGATTAACTAATAATGTAATTGATCACAAAATTAAAATTAGAAGAATCGCAATCAACAAATAAAACTAATTTAATTATTCAATTAAGAAATTAAACCTAAATTGAAATTAACAAACCTAAGATAACAATTATGCAACATTAGCGAAATTAAACATTGAATTTATCTAAAAATCAAAATTCAAATGAAATTAAATAATAAAAACTTCAATTAACTATAAAACAACTAAATAGTCTTAATTTCATGCAAAAACATCACAATTTAATAATTAGTGAGCAAAAATCCATAAACTGCAATTCTAAGTGAAATTTCGTCAAATTTGTATGCAATTCATCAAATTAAATCAATAAATCATATAGGTGAGGATAAAATTCAACTATTAAACCATAATTAACCACAAAATCAAGCACATTTACACAAAAATGCAAAGCCCTAACCCTAGAATTGTTTGGATGAAAAATACCTAAAAATTGTGAAATACCTAATTATTCATGCATAAACAAGCGATATCAAAAAGATACTTAGGTGTCGCAAATTAGTAATAAAAATGCAAAATTTTGGGTTAGAGAGGAGGTGATGATGGAAAAGGAGAAGAGAGAGAAAAGAGAATGGAAAAATGAAAGAGTTTGGGCAAATTAAAGGGAAGTCATAAATTTACACAATCCACTTCATGGTCGTGTAGCTAACTGTATAAGTCATAAACTCTTTAGAATCCAAAAGACTGCCCCGTAACTTATCACAAACTTACATGATCTATTACATGGGTGTGTATTTAATTGTAAGTCTACACGAGCATACCTAGTGAGCGAGTAATTCTTTGTAAATGTGTGCATCATGAAAAATAGATGAACAAACTTAAAACATTTTGCACTCAAAGTTACAAAACTTTTAACACAGATACCTTAACACAATAATTATGCATAATCTCTTTAAGATGCTTAATGTCCTAACCTAAAACACATCAAAACTCAATAAAATTCTATTCTAACATAAAATGAAATAGAGTTTAAAAACAAAACCTAAACTAATTATTGGGTTGCCTTCCAAGTAGCACTTGTTTAATGTCATTAGCTCGACATACTTTTCATACTCAAGGTAACTTATAAAAATTAGGTTTTGGTCATTTAACCATTAGTTCCACCACCTCAAGTAAGCTATATGTGGCTTATTACCTTGAGTTTGAAAGAGTTTCAGTGGACCTTTAAGGGTAGTGTCCTGGAAAATATCTGATAATGAATCTTGACATGACTCACTAGATTCGTTACTATTAACAAGTTTAAGGACAATATTAACTTGCCTTCGCTAACATTGATAATTGACTTAGTAGTCACTAAAAAGGGTCGACCATGGACTAGAGGTATCTCTACATTTTCCTCCATGTCAAGAATTAAAAAGTCTACTGGGAAGATAAACTTGTTAAACTTATTTTCCTCTATGACCCCCAGGATATTTTACCAATCTATCTGCTAGTTGCACACTTATCCTAGTAGGTTTTAGTTCATCTAATCGTAGTTTCTCAAATAATGAGTAAGGCATTATATTAATTTCGACCCCTAGGTTAACTAAAGCATTATTTATTTTCAAACTACCCATTTCACAAGGGATAGTAAAACTCCTTGGATTTGAGTTGACATATCTCCAGGTTTGTATACAACTCCATCCAATTATGGTAGATATACTCACAAAAGGATTTCTCAATCTCAATCATAAGAAATAAAATCATGAATTAATATTTTGAATATATTAGAACAAGAATGTAACACATAATTAAATCACAATAAATCAATCAATAAAATTACATTGAATAAAAGATCAAATCATATTGTCATCATGGCTTAGGGTCATCAAACCTAGACACTAAATAACTTTGATCCTATCCATAGAAAATGAAATCAATGAAAAAATATTCAAAAAAATAACTAGAAAACAAAGAAATCATAATTCTAAATCTCTCTTCTTCTTCTAATGAATCTTCTTGCAATTCAGATTGAATGAAGCTCTCTATTTGATCTTTTAACGTTATCGGTGTTTTTTCCTTGTCCTTTGCTTAGAATTGTTGCCTCTCTGTGACTAAAAATTACCCTCCAGCTGGTCTCCTTTGTTTTAGCTCCTTTCATGTCCTTTTATAGTAAAAATTAAGGTTTTTGGGATATATACAGTTAGCATACACGATCGTGTAGGTGATTGTGTATCTCCAGAAATACTTAAATTTGCAAATTTTCATAGGAATAAAGACTTATAAAGGCAACATACATGACCATGCAAATGAACATACAAGGGTGTCTAAATTCACATGACTAGAAATAATTTTCTTTATATCTCCACACATGTATAGACACTTATATAGACTATACACTATTATGTAGGTCCAAGTTGTTTCAAATATTCCTTCCATGCCATTATTTCATCCAAATTCTTCTCTTTTTGATCCAAGAAGGCAATTGTCACCTAAAAATGCACTTGAAGCAAATTAAGTACCAAAAATACTACAAAACTATAACGGGTATATAATTATAGTCAAATAAGCATTTATCAAATATACCCATATTTACGCTTTTGCTTATCCTTAAGCAAATCATAATCAAAATTATCAATCTTACAAACATCCATCCATTATTACCCTTAACCTGTCCATTCATACTCTAAATCATCATCTCATATTGATCAAATTACTATACAATTAGAATCAAGTTATCCTAGGACTAACCTTCATAAGTCAATATTAATAATATTCACATCAGTAATTCTTTTTGAATTCAAAAGAACAAATCTTCACACCCTTACCCAGGTTTCACTTATTACACTCAAGTGTTTAATGTACAAAATAAAAGAACTCTCAAATTAATACATAGCAAAACTCTTTGCAATATTATCATATCTCTGCCACTTATAAGTAAACTAGAAATAAAAATCAAAAGGTTTTAATAAAAGGTTTTAACGAGGTTTAGGTAAGGTATGATTGGGATAATATAAAGGGTGATGAAATTGAAGGAAATTTATAAAAACAACATTGCAAGAAACTTATTTCTTCACACTATAGGTCCTTTCCATTATAAATCCAATAGTACCATAAGTTAAACACATTTTTCTCAAGCTCCTAACATATTATTTTTTATTTTTTGACAATAATACGAGCATTCATCATGTACCAACAATTAAAGAAATATTGTACCTTTCAAAATTTCAAGTTTTAACCAATCAAGTATTGTAAATAACCTTCATATTTCAAATTAATAAAAGGGATTAAAAAAGATAAGGTAAAAGCTAATAATTTGGTTATAATCAATAAAAAAGGCTAAGGCTCAAAATTGGTTATTTTAAGGGATAAAATATGGTAAGGTAATTTAAGAAAATAGGCTAAACAAATGTTGAATATAAGTGCCTTTTCACTTCAATGCTTCTATTTAACAAATGTGGTCTCAATATGAATAATAACAGTAAATTCTAAAATTATCTAACCATACATGATAACACATATAAAACAATGAAGGAGCTTAGATATTGATCAATTTGCTCTTAGGTTCAAAAGCTCACAAAATGGATCTTATGTGTGTAAATAGTATGCAATTTTCATTCAAATTGACTATTTCAATTATTACTAAAAATTTGACTTATAAAAGCAAGTTAATTCTAACTTTCATCCTTTTATATACTAATTCAATTCAATAATCAATAATGATTTAAAGTATTTTTGGACAGATTCTAACTAATTCAACATATAGGTTAATAATATTTAATAATAAAGATTATAATATGCTTAATAAGTCCCTTTCCCACGCTTCAAATTGTACATTGTCCCCAGTGTACATAATATAAGCACATATGAATAAAACATAAGAAAGTGTAGGAAATTTGGTACTTCCCTGAGTAATAAGAATTTCATAATTCTGATTTTGAGGAATATGGTACTGTCCATCCAATATAAGATATAATAATCATTGAAAAACAAATAAAAAGGAATAAAAGGATAAAGAAAATAAAAATAACAATAAAGATGAGAAATATAAAATATGAAAATATAAATAACATAAAATACGTTGCACTAATGATTTTTTTGAAAATTGAATAGAGGTTTGTATTAACCATATCAAAGCTATCTCAACATTAAAAAAGCATAATTACAGGAGCATATGGAATATAATAACAAGTATTACACATTCCATCTAGTTTTCATTCCAGTAGTTAGAGCATGCTAATCAAATTTAGCTGTCATAATGGCTTTGATATAATTGATGATGTCTGCAACTAAGTAGTGCTTATTTGATTCCTCATTCTTGTAGATGCTCTTGTTTCTTTCCTTTAAAAATAGTAAATAGTTATTGTGAAGGTAGTTTTGTACATAGGTGCATCTTTTTTGATTAGTGTTGGCCATATTTTTTTCTCTAGTTAAGCATGGTTTAAATGAATTATGAGTTTTTGATGGATTTAATTTTTGGAGTTATTATTATGTTATGTTAGTAAGATTATATGACATAGGTTAATTGAATTAAAGTGTTAAGGTAGTAAGATTACATGAAGGGAATTTTTGGAAGACCACTTAATGTTGAAAGAACCTAAGCTTATAAGGAAGGGTAAAATGGACTTTTTGGGATCATTAAGGGTAAAAGGAGAAGATGAAAGGTGGACTTGCATGTCAAGAAGCCAAAAAACGGAAATTAGAAGAGAGAAGAAGGAGAGAGTGTCGTTTGAGAGAAAAGAAAGGAGAGAAAGAAAGCTAAGCTAGGTTTTGATTTTTCTTAGTCTTAAAGAGTGATTTTGAAGTTGTTCAAGAA
>JAOSBK010000006.1:28533704-28568725 GCA_027568895.1 Erythroxylum shatona | reverse complement strand
GTTATGTAATCAAGATAATTAAAAATATATTTCAATTTAATTTGAAAATCATTTTCAAATCAGATTGAATTTTTATTTAGAATAGATGTTTGATTTTATTTAGAAATCAATGGTTTAAACTTATCTAAAGACATGGAAATATTTTTTTTCTTATGAAGATTTTATTGATAATTAGAATCAAACAATGTTTTATGCTTATAATTTGATAATATGAGGTATTGCATATTTAAAAATATGACATTTTACACATAATTTGTGTTTGATAAGACCATAAAAAATTAAATCCCTTAAGTTCACATTATGAATGTGATTATTTCATTTCATTAAGCCAAACTTTTGTTTATTAAGCTTGTTAAGCAAACTCAACGTAGTTTTAACTTGAATATGTTTAGTCTTATAATAATGAATCCTACTTAACTAAATTTATATGAATTGAATAAGCAAAGTCATTATCATATGAATTTAGAGGCATGGTTAAGAATAATATATAATATATGTTTTGATAAGAGTTGTCACCTAATATATCTAAGAATCATATGATATGTAATTAATAAAGTTTTTTAATGAAAAAGAATTTAAATTGTAGTTAAAACTAAATCAACGTTACAATGAGTTCAAGGCTTTAAGCCTACCATCATATTGCAATATGATCCAAGAACAAGAATTCCCTAAGGAAGATAGTATGACTATCTATATAATAGAAAAGATCAAGAAACAATTATAGGCACTACTAAACTTTCATCTTCATGGGAAAGCTCATTCACCATTTCTGATATTTGGGATTTTGCTTTCTCTTCCTTGCAGATTTCCTTTTTGCAGATTTGTATTGCACACAAAAATTGCCAAGGATGTTTGGGACATGGTCTACAACTATTGGGATATTACTGTCCTTTGTTTGTTCAATATCCTCTATACCCAGATTCTCAATTTGCTCAATAATTGCAATTGGGATCAGCATGTTGGCCCAATCAATCTACATTGCTCCAAATATTGGGAGGTGAAATAATTCGCGCCACTGTCTAGATTCTCCACATTGTCTGCACTAGAATTGTCAAGAGTTGTCTTTCCCTAGGAAATATGTATGACAACTTATTCAATCCTTAACCCAACTAGTTGATTACCATTACATTGTTACTTATTCTTTTCCATTTTCTCCACTTTTGCATCCTCATATCTAGCAGTTAGTTTCGTAGAAATAGAAATTGCTTCCTTTTGAATTTCTCCAATTACACATATAGTAGATTTAACATTCTGCACATTCTCTTTATTGTTTTCCCTATCTACATTCAAAATAACAACACTAGAATCCCTTGTATCAATTAAGCTTGCTGCCTGTTTAATTTCTTCACTTTCACATACTTCAATTGCATCATTTGGATTCTTCACATTCTTTTCCTTCTTGTCCTCTGCAACAATATCTTACTTAGCTAATGATTTTTTTAGTATGACTGATTTCACATTTCTTCCATTACCCTCCTCATTCTTATTCATCTTAGGGACCCAACCTTTGGTTCCCTCATTCATATATGACTTCTAGGGATAAGACAACAAGATTTTATCCTCCTCTAATTCTCCACTACAGTTATATTTCACAAGAGGAATGCATTCGGGCAATATTTTCTTATGTTCCACTTCAAAGCATACCCTTGTATAACCAACTCTTTTGATATTCATTATATTTTCATCCATAGCAAGAGGAACACCAAAGTAACCAGCTAGGTAGTTTAATCCTTCAGATGACTGGTATTTAAGGGGAATTTTATGCAAATTGACCCAAATAGTAATTGTCTTGCTTTTGTTTATGTCAAGTTGGAAATTCATTATCCACTTCTTTAAGAAAATTGGCTTACCTTGAATGTGCCAAGGTCCTATATCTATGACTTTGACAACCATTTCCTCTAATAAGAATTGAAAAATGAATAATTCATCTTCAGTTGTTAATGTTGATTGAAGATCCCATTTCTTCCAATTCATATTTAGCCCAATGTTGCACATTTGGTTATGTTAATCTTTTCTCGAGGAAGAATCTAACTAGTGAAGCTTTCCATTTAGCTACTCCTTGCTGCAAATCTTCTACAACAGGGTTGACAGGGCCATCCTTGTTTCTAGCTTTATATCATATCTTATGAAAGGTCTCTAGGTCCCCAACAACTCGGCTCTGTGATTGCTTTCTTACATTCTAGGATGATGGGATAGTTTACTGGTGGTTGGGAGAGGGGGAAAATCCTCATTCTCCGATGTCTGATTGAGATGTGAGTTAGAAGAATCGGGTAGAATTTTATCAAACAAGTGAAGTGAAAAGGGGAGGGATGACATTCCTAAAACGGAAGAGCCTCGGTTAAGAAGAAAGTAAGAATGAGGTTGTAGTTACAGTGAAAAGAGGGGACGATCAACAAATTATGGATAGGACTATCACAGATGCAAGTCATCTTTTTATTCACCTTTGCATAAACCTACCTCTCATAAGGACATATGTAACCTTTAAGCCAATAGATTTGGGCAACTTTGGAGGGAGCGGCCTGAGATCTAGGTTTATTGATTGAAGAGGGAAAGTCTAGCAAGTCCCAAACACTGTAGAGTGGTAACTAAAGAGAACTCAGGCGAGCAACTTTATGAGAGCTTCGAGTGTTCCCTGCTTCTAATCAATGTGAATAATAAGTTTAATGTGCATTATTTAAGTTTGGTTGATTTGTTGAACAAACTCAAGATTAAATAAATTTGAATGAAATCTTAGTCTAATAGAGACATAAAACTAATATATTTGGAATAGTAGTGAAGGTTATTATTTGTAATAAAATAGTAAGAGTAACCAAATATATGACTAAATTATTAATCTTATTTGGATTTCATGAAATATAACTTGCTTTTCTTATATTTTTATTTTACTATAAGTAAAATAATTACCTTTGTCTAGTGTAGCTGATAATAACAATTAATGAACCAAATATTGAATATAGGTTAGATTTAAAAAGAGTTCTTAAAAGGATAAAAGAAAGTTGTATGTCTATTGTGCAATATTATTGTTAATCCCTGAGGAGGATTTTGGTGACAAAGTTTGAAAGATATTTCAATGTCTATAGATGACAAAATATAGAGACATTTTAAAATTAACTAATGTCTCACAAAATTTAGATTCAACATATAAAATGGATTTCAACATCATGAAAGAAATAATAACAATAATAATGATCTAGTAAAAATCTTGTTGAAACGCAGGGTCTAGTAAAGTTTAGTAGTACGCAGCCTAACCCCTAGCTAGTAGAGAGACTATTTTATCAACATCATAATAACATGATGTAAATAGTTAGCTAGAGTAGAGCTAAAAGGAATAGTGCCTTGATAAAATTGTGTTACTCAACTTAGCTTACTAAATGCATAAATAACGACTACAATTGAAGGTATTGGCTAAAATATAACAATAGTTGTCATTAGAAGAAGATACTAAATTAAGATTCAACATTACTACAATGTTCAAGGTATGGTAAGAGACTGCTAAGTAAAATTAATTGATCTAAATTTGTACATATAGTTTGTATGTGATAGATCAAGAGAGATTTATACTTAATATATGTGGTAAGAATACAAAATTAGATAAAATGATGTAATAATAATTTATAAAGGATGAATATTTTTATTTTTATTTTACTAATGACTTATATGGTATGGTCACATATAATAAATAAAAAATCAATTTAAAATTTTAAAAGTTCAAAGTATTTAAATTTAAATAAAAATTTCGCATTATGAATATTGCAGTACTTCAATGAGATCGTTATGATGAGATTTAAGTTTTCTTGGTTATTTATAAGGAATGAGATTCTCTAGTAAATATCTTCACAACTAAATTCCATAATAGTTTGCTTTTATATTAGGAGGACTACATAATATAAGATTTTTAAAAAAAATAATGAATATATTAGTACCATAAAAGGTTGATTCTAAGTGTATATAAGAACACCCAATGAAAGGAAGAAGATCAAAGTGTTACAATAATGCAAAAGACTAGTATGTAATAAAGGAGTCTAGTAAGCTTATGAAGTACAAGATAGTGCTAATTGATTCTCCACTTTGTAAGTTAAAGCTGGCTGAAAGAATGTTTATTTATGTAAATAAAGATATGTGCTCTAGTTCTACCATATATAGCTTTTAAAAGGATTTCTTTTCTATTGACATTATCAGTAAAGATCCTTTTATTCCTTTCATCCCATAAATTATAAACTAAGTAGCTGAAATCCAATATAAAGATCCATACATTCCTTCTAAGCTTCATCTTAATATTTTGGTTCCATTCAATAATGTTAGCCTAGAGGATAGGAGGATTGTTGGTATTACAGAGCTAAAGAATTGCTTTCTATAAGTAATTGCTATGATGGTATTGAAAGAATAAATGTTTAATATTTTTAGGATATGATTTATAAAGTACACACCAATTATGTAAATGAGAGAATATAGCTAATTTGTCTGAGGTTGGAAGCCTAGTTTTGATAGCTTGCCATATTATGAATGAAGATTTATATGAATTTTGCTAAAGCCAAACTATTTTATGTTAAGATATAACACGAGTGGTTGCTAAAGAGGGACTAATAATATTTGTTTGTGTAGCTACTAGAAAGAGTGGGACCCCATAAAATAGAATCTTTAGTTGAAATTGAAAAAAAGTTTGTTGCAAGAATGAATCTATCAAGGCTTCAATAATAGAATCTAAGGGAGTCAAAAGGGTCCAATGATTATAGTAGAATGAGGTATTCTACTATTCTTGATAATGGATCTGCAAAAGTCCCTAATATTCCATCTCAGCCTGAACAAGTGTTTAATAAGGGATGAAGAATTTGTTGGAATCCTAGCAATCTAGAGATTTTGATCCTTCATATAATATGTGTGCACCTATTGAACCCATAGAGCTTGCTAATCTTAGATAAGTCTTCATAGTCTTTAGACTAAGAGAACAAAATTTAGGCTTCTAATCGGTAAAATACCTAGACCACCATGCTTTATAGGTAAGTAAACACCATTCCAGTTTATTTTTTAATTTTTAATTTTTCTACTACTAGTTAACCATAAAAAAATTTGAAACTTTTTTTATTGTCTCGATAATAGCTTGGGGAAGTACAATGTAAGATGCCTAATATGTAATTAAAGAGGAGATCATAGATTTGATTAGTTGACATCTATTAGTAAGGGATAATGATCTGGAAGTCCAATTATCAAATTTTCTTTTAGTCCTATTAAGAAAAGGCTTGAGGTATGAAAAGACAGGTTTAATGGAGTTGATAAGGACGCTAAGATACTTAATATGTAGATGATCTAACTTAAATCCAATGATTTGTGTCAATATAACTATTAGTTATGTTGCATTTGTTAAGGTTAATAAGCTAGACTTATACTTATTGATAGCAAGTCCTAACATTATGATGTTAACTTTGAAAGCTTTTATGATGGACCTGAAAGAGGGGATGCTAACTTTAGAGAAGACAAAAATTTCATCAACAAAGTTTAGATTGACAATACCATGCTTCTAACAATTAGAGTGGAATTTGAATACTCTTTTTCTTATAGCATTTCTTTTGAGCAACCTGAATAACACTTTATATACTAAAGAGAATAAATATAGAGAGATGGGGTCCCTTGTCTAATCACTTTAGTAACTTTAAAGTGCTTGGTGGGCTCTCCATTCACTAAGATTATATAGGATAGAGTAAAGATACAATGATGGATCCATTGTGTGAAAATTTCAAAGAAACCAAAAGCTTTCAAGGTTTTAAGGATGAAGTTTCAGTTAATCATATCATAAGTTTTATCAAAATCTATTTTGAGTGCTCAATTTTCACAGTTGTTCTTCCTATTGTAGCGTTTGAAGAACTCCTGAGCTAGTGCAATATTATCAACAATCTCTCTTTTAATGATTTAAGCTGACTAAGTTGGATCAATAAGTCTAAGAAATATAGGCTTCAACCTTAGAGCATTCACTTTTAAAATGACTTTGTAAATAGAGTTCTAGTAAGAAATAGGTCTATCGTCTCTTAAAGACTTATGCTCTTTCCATTTAGAAACTAATGTAATGAAGGTGTTATTCATGGCATTGAGGAGTTTGCAATTGTTAAATAATTCTATAACTATTTCAAAGTTTATATTGCCTAAGATAGACCAATTTTCTTGAAAGAAAATTATGTTGAAACCATTTGGTTGAAAGGTTTTTTAAGGAGTTAAAGATTTTAAAGAATTTTCGACCTCAGATTAAGTAATAGGAAAAGCCAAAGTTTCTACTTAATTAATAGATAACTTTTATAGAACTACTTCCTTAATAAATTCTATAAAGGAGCAAGCGGTGAGGAGTAACCTAGTAAGGGTTGAAAGTAACAACTAGTTACAGAGATGAATTGACTTCAAGTTTGAAGCAAAGATCCATTGTATTCAAGATTAACAAATTTGTTTGAGGTTTTCCTTACAAGGCTAGTTCTATGAAAGAAAGCTATATTTTTATCACCATCTTGTAACCACTTGATTATATATCTTTGTTTTAATAGAGAGTAGTCAAAGTTAACTGCTTGTGAATAGCTGCTCAATGCAGTCTTTTCTGCTACTTAAAGCATTAAATATGTAAGATTGAGACATATATCATTATGAGCTTTGTCAATAGCAGATTTAGTAGTGTTTAGTAAATGATGAACTTTTCCCATATTTTCTTTTTGAAAGGCTTTAACCTCAGCTTGCATGCCATTAATTTTCATAGAGAATTGAAATTTTTTATATCAATAAAAGTGATGAGCAAGATCTCTTTTAACAACATCCTAAAAACTAGATAGGGAATATAGAAAGTTATTGAATTGAAAAGGATACCCGGTAGGTGAACTATCTAGTTTAAACCTAATAATCACTAGACAGTGATTAGAGATGCCTAGGTTAGGAAATATGGCACCAGTGTTTGGAAAATTTTGTAACCAAAGCAAATTAGATAAGCCTCTATTCAGCTTTGTCCTTGAGAAAGTTTAATTGTTGTGCTTTTTGCTCTAAGTAAAGAGGTTACCCCTAAGGTAAATCAAAAACTTGTAAGTCAGCTAAGAAGTTTTTGAAATATTCATAGATAGTTCTATAAGAGAAATGACCTTCAAATTCATCTTTATGTACGATGGAGTTGAGGTCACTAATTAAGATCCAAAGGGAATGAATACCAAGAGCTAGTTCTTTTAGCTTTCTCCTTAAGGAAAGTTTTTAAAAGCCATGATTAAGTGCATATATGACTAAGATATCTAATACTTTAATGAGGTGTTTGGAGAAGATCTATAGATGAATCAATTTGTTAGCAATGGTGGATCTAATTATGTCCATCTTTTCGCTATTGTCAATTACAAGAATACTTCTATTATAGTGAAAGTCCTAATTAGAAATGAACCTCCAACTATTAGAAAAAAAGGTAAGAGGTTACTAATGTTTTACTTCATCACGGTTTCCAAAATACCCATCAAGCAAGGTTTATTTTTAATAACAAAATATCCGATTACTTGCTTTTTTGTGGGGGAATTCATTCCCCCGATGTACCAGGAGTATATAGACATTTAAGTAACAGAAGAAGAAACATTATTCTTTCTATAAGATCTTCTCCTTGAGACAGTTTTGAAATCTAATTCAATGATAGTATACGTTGAAGGTGCTTATGTTATGATTGCCAATTCAGGTTAATGAGCTATGATTGAGGTTTCCTTTGCAATTGGAGTATTGATAGTTATGCTAGCTCTAAGATTATTTATGACTATTAACCAACAAAGTTAGTTTCAACCTTATCTATAACTACTAAAGTATTAAAAGGAGAGTTTGGAGTGAATTCCTCAATGGTGTCTCCAAAAAATTCTTGAACTTATTCTTCACTCATCAATTACTCAAAACTACCTATTTTAAAAATCTTTCCAGTTGGTTACCTTGTTTTTATTGCTTTAGCTGATGGGGGTTCCATATATATGTGATATTAAATGTACCTTTAAAAAGATTAAATTATCATCAAATTTCATAATTGATAGCTCCTTAGGTAGCTGTACTAGTGCATCAACAGCCACATGCATTTTAGCAAAATTATCTCTTTTGGTTTCTACAGTAGCTTGATCAAGACACATAGGTCACTTAATTGAGATAGTTAGGTAGCTCAATCCTTTAGTGATCCAATTTAACACCAAGTCTCTAAGCTTAGTTGAGGAAAGGCTTGTTATAAACATACTAAGGACTAGACTTAATGACTGCATCCATAGCTTCTAAGGAGTTCAATGGGAAGAAGAATATGTCTTAATTGTTCACCATAATGTCAAGAAGGCCAAACTGCTTCCATTTCAAGAAGCACTAGTTTTCATGAAAGGGAAAGGAACTCTTTTGTTCGTAAAAAATATTACAAGAGTGGACTTCAATTTTTGAATACAAATATGTATAATGGAGATTGAGGGTGACACAATATGCTATTTATAAGTGATGCTGGATGGATAATAGGATAGCTTGGCTTCAAGGTTCACATTACCAACATCTTGAACCCAAGATGACTTAGCATGTAGATAAGCATCAGGATTACTAGATGGAGTAGAGGTAATGGGTGCAAGATGATGATTATGAGGAGGTAGAGGTGTAGGGTAAGCAATGAGGAAGAGTTTAGTGCAACAAAGGTAGAGGGACTAGATGTTGGCCCCCATATTTTTTTCTCTAGTTAAGCATGATTTAAATGAATTTTGAGGTTCTGATGGATTTAATTTTTTGAGTTATTATTATATGAATGTTAGTAAGATTATATGACATGGGTTAATGAAATTAAAGTACTAAGGTAATAAGGATGTTCTAAGGCATTTTTGGAAGATCACTTAAGGGTATAAGATCATAAGCTTATAAGGAAGGGAAAAATGGACAATTTAGAATCATTAATGGAAAAATTGAAATAAGAATTGTTGGCTTGCTTTTAAGGAAGAGGCAAAAACGTGATTTGAGGGTAGAAAGAAGAAGAGAACACCGAAAATAAGAAAAGAGAGTTAAGTGTTTCGGTTTTTGTAAGAAAGGAAGGAAGTAGACTTAGGGTTTTTCATTTCTTGGTGTTCAAGAGAAAATTTAAAGTTGTTCAAGAAGGGAAAAAGGAAGAGGAGGATTAGAGCTTCCATTAGAGCCAACAATATCACTATTTGGTGAAGATTCAAGGTAAGTTTGATTTTAATCTTTTGGATTTTTGAAAGGGTTTTGGTTTATAAAGCTTAAGAAATGTATGGGTTTAAGAATTCTAAAATCAATTTTAGTGAATATGTCTTGTGGGTTCTCCAATTTGAATCCCTATTGAATGGGAATTTTGTCTTTGATAAAAGAAAATCAAAAGAGGCAAGAAGAGCAAGAGTAGAGGCATTTTTTTAGCAAAGTTTCAAGCAAGGAAATCAAGGTGGGTTATAGTTTTATAATTAAGTAATAAGCCATTTATGTTTTCTTTTAACTGATGGAAATAAATGATTTCAATTATCTCATGAACGTACTTTATGACTTTTTGAATGCTTTGTAAATGTGTTATGTGTTTGGTATAAGCATATTGTGTTGATGAATTATAAAAAGAATGTGCAAATGATTTTTTTGAAAAGATATTATGTTTGAGAAATCATGTTTTTGGAAATGGTTTTTGAAATATCTCATGTTCATGAAAAATCAAGTTTTGAAAATGTGCCATTTTGGGCAACAAGTTTACAAGTTATAAAATACATATTATGTGGGTTTGGTTTAGTCCCTTAAGTATGTCAAGTGAACTTTGACAAAAGGCTCCTCCTACTTGTCCGCTAGTAGCATGGAGCTCCTTTATGGACTCCCATAAGTTCACGGCTACGCAAAACCATTTTGTGGGATTGTGATAGTACATTCTGTTCACAGCTATACAGGACTCTTATGGGAAATGTGTAGTACGTTCTGTTTTGGACCTCCAAACCATTTTGATGTGCTTATATGCTCATGATATGTTAACAAGATGGATGCATACCTGATTTGCATTATTGAGAATTTGGTTGAGAATTTGAGAAATATATGTTTTGTGATTCAATGTGAATTTTCGTTACAATGGAAATAAGTATTTAAATGGTTTTGCTTGTTACTGGTTATAAAATTGTTATCCATGAGCTTTTTAGCTCACCCCCTTTTTGTCCCATCTTTAGGTGAAGAGAATGAGGTCGAGTAACCAAGATTTGAGGCATCATTCTACTTTTGCAATGTTTTTGTATATTAAGTTAGATTTTGTAAAAGCAAGACTTTAGATGCATTTCGAGAATTATTAGGTTTGGTATCTTTTGTAATTGGGATTTTTGGTACTGATAATGTAATGTGACTTGGAATGCCATTAAAGCTTTGTAAACTCCTATTTTATTGTTAATGAATTATGAATTATGTATAGATGATGTTGAGTTGGAATTAGGTATATTTTGAAGAAGTTATGAACTTGAGGTGATGACTTTTGAACATGAATTGTTGATATATATATATATAGATAAGATTTTTGTGAATGATGAGAATTAGTTGTAAGGGAAGAGTCAAATGAATAGAGATTAGGGAGTTTAATGAAGTAGCGTTGGTAGTTGAATGGTTATGCTCATGACTTTCCAAGTTGTACATTGCAATTTCAAGTTTTTCATAAGGGTTAAATTGGGTTTTGAATTCAACAGAAAATCTGGATTGATCTAAGCTGAATTAGACAAAGTTGTCTTCTTGGAAGATATAGTTTGACTTCCTAGCTTTCCAATGCTATATAGTATGAAATTTTTAGATATTGGAGTTGAGAGATATGATCATTATAAGTTAGTAATGCTACATGAGATGAACATTCGAGACAGCTACATTATTTTGAAATTTTAACCCTTTTGGAGGTAAAATATCTTTTTGGAGTCTTTATAGAAGTTATAGATCTAAAAGTCTTATTCGAAACGTCTTTGAATAACCTTAATCTAATATTTGTAGTAAAAGTTATGCCTTTTTTACCAAAACAGGTTAGAGAAAGAAGAACAGGATCGCGATCGCAACTCTGCGGGCATTGCAAGAATGTTGCGATCACGCAAATGCACCATCATGACTTCACAGTCGCATGGACACAGGTCGAGATCGCGCATTTACACTATCGCAACCCATCGATCTCAACTCTTTTGACTATAACTTTGTCGTCCAACCTCCAAATGACCTAATTTTTAAAGCATTGAATTCCTAACATATTTTTCTAGCTCTCCACAAAAAGTTATAGCTTTTGGTATTGTTTTGAAAAAGATTGATCTAATCAAAGTAAAGATATCAGTTGGAAGAGTATGAACTGGATGTCTCACTGAGCATACTTTGGTATTTGGATGATACCTTGATCTATAGAGATCAAAAAGAGATGTTCTTATTTATAAATAAACGAGAGATATAGACCTACAAGTTATCTAAAGGACTCTAATTTTAATTTAGTCTCTAAGACTATCAATTCCAGGATGCAAGTTAAGTATAGTGTATTATTCAGTTTAATAACAACCCAAAAATGTTTGGCTATATCGAAGTTGGGAGATATGTTCATTATAAGTTAGTAAGGTTGCATAGGATGTATACAGGACAACTATAGTAAATGATGAGAATTTATTATATGTAATGAATCATTTGATTTGAGATTTAAGGGTTTAATGAAATAAACTTGGTAGTTGAATTGATATAGAGTGATATTGCATTATAAGAGTTGAATTTGGGAAGATTATGAGTAAATGTGACGTTAAAATGGATGTAGGAACCATTGGGAATGCTTTGGAAGGGCTTATGTTTCACCTATGTTTGTTAGATGGACTTTAGGTCTGTTAGATGATCTGAAAATGTCCCAGCCCAGTCTATGTCCATTAAACAAACCTTCACGAGTTTGGAAGACACCCCAGAGCCTGTGTATGTCCGTTAGCTGGAAGTGTATGTCCGTTTAATAGACATACACTATATACTATCGAAAATTCATGATTTTGACCCCCTAAATGGAAAAATCTCTCTTCAAGCTCTTCACGAAGTTGTAGATCTCGAAGTCCTCTTTAAAAACATTTAAGAATGACCTTAATCCAACATCACTATTGAAAGTTATGCCTAATGTCCCAAAACAGGTACAGTTATAAATTGTGGGCTCATTGATGCTTTTCTATAAGACATTTAGGCTTGAAGGGAACTTGAAATGTATTTAGTAGCGAAAACACAAATGAGTGATATGTTAAGGTGATGTTTGAGGATATAAACATAGAATGAATTATCATATATCCATTGATCAAATAGGAAAATTTTTGGGATGTTATGACAATGAAGATAAACTGAGGATGGTTAAGGAGATTTCATTGAAATAACCCTACAAGAAAATATTCTCACGTCTTATGATTCTGGATAGTTGGGATCCAGAAATGGGGTCCAATGCTTTCTCTGATCATGATGTTTTATCAAGGCTCACATAGGAATTCTTCTTATAACTCAAGGGCATTATAGATAGTTCTCATGATACTCATAATGTTAGAGAACTCTTTGATAATCCTTTATCTCAATAACTCAAAGAATCTTCTTTTGATCCGTTCACTAGTATGGAAGTTAAGGAGATCTTATTTACCTCTAAATCTCTAAAGCCTGATTGGTTCACTGCTAGGTTCTTAAAAAAACTTAGGAGATTACTAGCAATCTATTTACAGAAGCTATCTTAGAATGCTTATCTTCTTGTAAAATGCTAAAGGAGATCAATCATATATATATGTGTCTTGTTCCTAAAAATTTGAATCAAAATTCATTGGCAAAATATAGTCCCATCTCTTGTTGTAATATGATTTACAAGGTGATTGCTAAGCTTCTCGCTAATAGAATGAAGATTGCCTTAATAATAGTGGTAAGCCCTGCTCAAAGTGCATTCATACAAGCAAGATCTATAAGGGATAACACATGGATAAATATTAAAAGATGCTACTGGAAGGTTGATTTTTTAAAGACTTTTGATATTGTCAATTGGCATTTCATTCAAATTTTCCCCAAAGTCCTTGAATTCCTAAAAAATTAATCCAATGAATTCTAATATGCTTAAAATTGCTTTAATCAGAATTCTTATTAATGGGACTCTTACAAAGCTACTAAATTATGCTAGTAGAATTAGACAAGGGGATCCCCTTTCCCTTTATCTATTCACTTTAGTTATGGAAGATCTTTCTCATCTTATCAACAAGATCATTAGCTTTAATGAGAGGTTTCACTACCATAATAAATGTGTTGTCTCCAAGCTCACACAATTGATGTTTGCATATGATTTGATTATTCTTTAGGGGTTGAATCTCAATCAGTGAAGTTGCTAAACGAACTTCTTAAGCAGCTTTCTAGATGGTCAAGTCTAAAAGTAATAGATAAAAGTAGTTTGTCTTCTCCAAAGATGTGAGAAATGATGCTGAAATTTCTAGGATAACTGAGCTCTAGCTTCAAGCTTTTCCTCTTAAATATCTTGGAGTTCCTATTTCATATGCAAAGCCAAAGTATTTTGATTGTATACCACTCATTGAAAGGATCACAACCTAAATTAATGTCTTGCAAAATAGATTCCTATCACTAACTGCATGGGTCACATAGATAGTTTCTGTACTTAAAAATCTTTATGTTCATTAGATATTCCATATCATTTTACTAAAGAAAGTAATAAAGGAACTTGATGGTATTTTAAAAGCTTTCTTATGGTCTAGGAATTCTGGCAACTCTAAGAAAGCTAAAGTCAAATGAAGTGCTTAAAAAATAGGATCACTCCTATTTCTCTTTTGCAAAATGTTCTCCTTTGCAAATGGCTACATGAAACTTATTTTAAAATTGAAAGTTTCTATCAACTGCTAATTTTTAGAGAGTATTCCTAGTTATTCTTGCAAATGTTGAACATAAGACAGATAGTATACCCTTGGATTAAGAGAACAGAGAGAAAATCTGGGTGTGATTTGGTAATTAGACCTAACATAGTCCATTTATACAAAAAACTGAATTATCCTAACTTACTAGCACACTTCCACTCAACTCCAAAGCATCTTCTTTGATGAATCAAGTACATTGGGTAGGCAATTTCAAAGGGTTCCATATGCTAGAGGGTTATCTACCCCTAGATCACTCATAGTCATATGCAAGACTCCTAGGTACCAAATGTTTCTAGACTTTTTTACTAACAAGTCTTGCTGTAAGGCTTTGCAGGAAGAAGGTGAGAATGTTCCCTAGTTCAATCTATTATGGAAGCACTCACTGAATCAAAAGGCATCAATATTCACCAAGTTGATTATCAAGAACAGGATTTGTTTAAAGAACAGATGGTTTGGAACTTATAACCTAATATATGTGCTATGCAAAGAAGTCGAAGAAGATAGAGAACACCTATTTTTCAATTTAGTTTACTTAAAAGTGGTATGGAGCATAACTCTACAACTACTATCATATTGTTGTCCTATTTATGACTGGTTAAACACTCTAAATTAGACCATTCATATTTTTAATTATTGAACACCATTTTCAGAGCCCAACTTTTGCTCTGAAAATCATAAGACTTGAGTGTGCATATTACCTTGTAGGGTTGTTTCAATGAACCCTCCTTAGCCATCATCCCATATGGGTGGCATTCCCACACTAGTCACATATTAAAAACAAACTCATTTCTCTTATTTTAGAACAAATTTTGGGAAACCTCAAAACAAAATCTCAATTTGACTTCTTCAGAACATTTGCTCCTCATTGTCTTAAGTTTCTAATGACACCAAAATCATTCAATTTGATATCCAAAATTTTCATACTTTATATCATTGGAAGGCTAGAAAGATAATCTACAACTTTCAAGAGAAAACTTTGTCTAATTCAGCCTAGATCATCAATTTTTCCACAGGAACTAGAACACAAATTCTTACTCCTATGAAAACTTGAAAATGCAATGTACAAACTTTGAGAGTCATGAGCAAAAATGGAATCATATTTCATTATCATCAAAAGGTAAGGGCTTTAAAAAGCTTCAATGGGCATTTTGAGCCACAATACAACATTTCACAAAATCCCAAAATACAAAGGGTACTTGAACAAATAACACTTGAAACGTGACTAAAGCCTCATATTTACAAAGTCTAGCTCAAAATACAAAAATATGCCTAATCGGAGTGTCGCCGTGACTCTTAACTACTCGATCTCTTGCTCATCACCTAGAGATGAGGAGAAATGGGGGTGAGATTAAAAGCTCGTGGGTAATAGTTTATAACGGAGAATAAGTAAAATCATTGAAATATTCATTTGTCGTAGAAAATTCATATTGAATTCATGAAACATATAGTTCTCAAATTCTTAACCAAATTTACAATTCTAGCTCAAAACTCATAATTAAAACATCATCACATAAACATAGCATATATATTTAACCATCAAAGCATAACGCTAAATTATGCAACATTCATGACAATTCAAAGATGCAATGCGCAAACAAATGACTTGAAGGTTCCATGGAATGAAATGGAGAAACTGAAGTTTGCACCATGAACAAAATAAATCCATTTTCGAAGCTCATATGCCACAAGCAAGCAGCAGGGAGAAGGCTCTTATCAATGTGCATGTGACGGACGAAATGGTTCTTCTCTTTCCTATACAAAAGCACATATTCGTGCTCAAATCATTTCATAATATGCTCATACTTTCTTTTTTTTTTCATTTATACAAAATGCCATGAGATTTTACGCATAACATAAAATGTTTCAATGCATTTCCATCTTCATTTGGTAATTCATCAACAAAATTCATATACTAAACATACAAAGATTTCTCAAATCGTTCAAATAGCAATCATGCAACATTTACAAAACAAACGAAATCATTTAATTCTCTTGCTTTTGAAAACATAGTTATGGCTTATTAACTCAATTATAAACATGTAACCCACCTTGAATTTCCTTGCTTAATACTTGCTCAAAGATGCCTCTCCTCTTGCTCCTTTTTCCTTTCTTGATTTCCTTCATCAATGGCAAAATTTCCCATTTAATAGGGTTACAAATTGGAGACCCATAGAGCACATTCACTAAAATTGATTCTATAATACTTAAACCCATGCATTTCCTAAGCTTTAAGAACTAAAACCTTTCCAAAAATCCAAAAGATTAAGTAAGACCTTACCTTAAATCTTCAACAAATGATGAGTTTCTTAGCTCTAAAGAAAGCTATTCTCTTCCTCTTTCTTTTTCTCTTCTTGAACAACCTCAAAATCTCTCTAGAAAGCTTAAAAAAGAGGGACCCTAGCTTATTTTCTCTTCTTTTTCTCTCCTTTCTCCTCTTCTCTTCATATTTTCTATCTTCTCCTCTCTCACTCACGTCCTTCTCTTCTTCAAATGCAAGACAAACATTTCTTCTTCCACTTATACCCTTAATGAGTCTAAAATGTCTATTTTGCCCTTCCTTTATGCCTTATGGCTCTTTATCCTTAAGTGAACTACTAAAAATGCCCTTTATACAATACACTTTTACTAATTTAATTCAACCAACTTATATAATAAAATCCTACTAACATTTACATAATAATTAACTCCAAAAATTAATCTATCAAGCCCTCAAAATTTATTTAAGTTATGTTTAACTCAACAAAAAATAAGAAAAATTTCGGGGGCCGATAGGAACAGTCCCCAAAGAATCTTTAAGTTCCATAATCATATTCTTATTCCTCCTAACAAGTAAAGAACCATGGAAGAATTTAGTGCTAAAGTCACCATCTTTAAGATAATATACGAGTTTTCTATTTCAAGATAGAAATATGTAAATTTATAATGTAACACACCACTACCATAGAGTATATACCCGAATATCAATAGGACATCTGAGAACATACCCTATGAGAATGACATGTTAGATCAATCATATTCACTTATTATAGCATCACCGAAGCATAAGTACTTTAAGGATCAACTTTTTCCATTTCATTATCAAAACATAACTTACATTGTAGCATTACATTTCGCACTCCACATATTTACATTACAAAAACATCTATGAGTTCATTGTTTTATACAAATTGTTCTACATAAAATGAGAAACGAAATAAACACATTCTATTTAAACTATTCAGATATTAGCTGACCAGACCTTTGAGCCATTTCTTGTCCCCAAAAGTGATAAGACTAGACTTCAACTAGATTGCTTTAGAAGCTAGGTCTCCTAAGTACCCGAAAATCAACGTTGCAACGTTGATGAGTTTTACGAACTCAATGAGTGAACCATCATCAATATGCTCACTCAAGTCAGAACACAAACATCACAAGTATATAACCAAATTCACAAGTATATCACATTATTCAAAATCAAATCTTATATATCACATCATTCAGTTTTATATACCAAATCACTATATATATACCATTTTCATTATTATTTTTTACGAATGAGTGCTAATTTGCTGTCCCGTATTCCTTGTGGATACCAGGCTCATTCAGATACAGTCCCGTACTCTTTTGTCGATACCGGACTCATTAATAACTGAGCCTGTGGCTCTTTGTGCACATTTATGAGCTTTAAACTCTTTTGAGATTGGTCACAACTCCTTTATCTAACCATGCATATTCATGTGATGGAATGCATCATTTCACATAATATGCTATCAATAACTTTCATTCAAAGTGTATAGTCACTTATCATATTCATCATATCTGAGTCCGACATTTAACATACAATTAAGAACACATTTCATATTGAACATTCAATTTAAAAACATTTCTAATACAATCCCGAATATCAAACTCCTCGGACTAACAATGTCTAGAATATCACAATTATATCAATAACAATTCAACATCTGAAAGTTAATCAGAAACAATTCAAGCATAGTGAGAAAACATCTAGGTTAACTCACAGTACACTCTAGATAGCTATTGCCTTGATGATCCAATAATGTCTAGAAGTGGACACTCAATTTGTGCTTCTATATCATGTAATACACACATATTTACACATTACTAAGTTGATCAATTATATGATTATTCAATCATAAACATGTTTATATGTCATGTTCAATGCATGCTCAATTAACTATCCCGGGCATGTATCCTTATTCATAAATCTTGATCATTCATTCATTATAGCTTGTATATAACTTGTTTGCAGTTAGGTTATGCCTTAAATAAGTTTGATTACGTTAAATTCATCAATCATATAATCACCAATCCTTTCTTAGCATTATATATTCACACAACTTCCTAATTCTCATTTAATCATACCTAATTCGTTACCTATATCCTTTGAATCATATTTGCATTCATAACAGCATCTTTATACCATTAACAACTCATACTTCCCAAATTCATATACATTGATATCAAACAATCAATTCCTTAAATTATAACATCAATTAACAACCTAAACTTATCAAACACTTAATCAATTAATCAAGCAATTATCTAGTTTCATTTCAAGCCCCAATCATGTCCAATTACACCTAAGTAAAGTAACTTATCCTTATATAGTTTAAATATCATAGAAAACAAAACTTTTATCACTTCCATGCATTGTCCACGATTGTGGGAAGGAGCTAATGTAGCTCCCACGATCGTGGGATGAGTGAACCAAAAGTTCACCATCCTTTTCCTTCAATTTTTTCTAGTTTTTCACATCTTTATACAAAATTCAACACATCTTCATCATAGTCCATTAATTAGACCTCAATTATACCTTCATTTGTATGTCATTTCCTTATCAATTCCATATCCAATTCCAATAAATCATTCATTTGGTAGCTCACAATTTATGGTCTTTCATGCAGTAAAATCAAAACAGAAGCTATCATTCATTTGATCATACATGTAGTCCTAGTTCTTTCCCATTTCAAGATCACTATATTAGCACCTTTCTTTAACATAAATTCACCTTCATTATACCTCAAATTCCAATCCAATTCATCCATAAAACAACTTATAATCTATACTTTTTTAATACATAAAAAACTGGGCATAAAAGTATCCAAATTTAAATATCAATTTCTAACGCAATTCATCCCAATTCAATCATCATAACCCTTCTATTATAACATGCCATAAAGATCAATCTTTTACTTACTTGTTTAGCTCAAATTTCCACCTCAAAGATCAAGCTAATTTAGATCTCCATGTATGCAAAATCATCACAAATTTAAGGTGGAAATTGGATGGTTTTTGACTAAGGTCAAAGATTATAACAAGAATAACTGCGTTCTGATTCTTTACCTAACTTTGTGAGGGTAAAAGCATAGATTTTGGAGTATCCATTTAGGAAGACTTAAACCAAAAATGTAGAGCTATGAAATGAATGCAGGTTTCGGTGGAGAGAGTGAAGAGTGAAGAAGAAACATAGTAGAAACTTTCCTATAATTTGTTTAGTTCAACTAGGTGCAAGGTGTCATTATCTTAGATTAACATGTGTCCTTAAGCATGCTAGCCACTTATCCTCTTCATAAGCCACCAAATGTCAACTAGTTATTATTCCATTTGTCACTCATTCATTGCTGTCATTTGTCAATTAATCACTATGCCAAATGTCACTCAATTATAGACTTAGTCATCATAATTTTCCATGTCAACTTGTCTTGACACTTGGCATTTTTCCCAGTCTAAATGTACATTTTAATTCATCAATTTTCAATTGTAACAATTAATTCAAAATTTACTACTTATAACCAGTTAAACCAAAATTCAAGACATAAACAAGACATAGTTCACATCATGATCATTTTAACCTTTTCTTACCCCAAAATATGTCAATTGAGTGCATATATTATTTTTACAATGTGTACTAATTCATAATTCATGTGTGTATGCTAATGATCTGTATGTGAATGAAATGCATTTTCATTAATTGGTCTACTTTAAAAGATTATCATGTGGGAATAGATAGCAAGCCTTTTGAGCCTCACTAAGCAACTAATGAGTAACCTTAATCTGCCTTAAATTAGCTTTAGAAAAAGCTTTAAGAGAATGTTTAACTCTTCTCAACTTTTGCACAAGTTGGAAGGATTTAAAATCATTAATATTAAAGTTCCAACAAGATTCCACCAAATGCAATAAACCATCCTACTGTGAGAGGCCATTAAAGAATTTAAAAGGAGCCCCTAGCTTCCTTATTACTTCAATATTTTGAATGCTGATGAATGAATGATCAAAAAATGATTTTTCACTAAATTCAGTAATAAAATGAGGATACTGAACTAACCAACATTGATTAACCAAAGCTCTATCAAGCTATTTCTATATAAGCATATGGCCATATTGTTTGTTAGACTAAGTAAATAGCCTCCCCTTGAAACTTAAATCGGTAACTTTAGCTTTATGAGACAATTTGGCTAACTCACATCCTATCTTTATGTGAAATCCACGTCTTCCTTCGACTTCCTGATTAGTGAGAATGCAATTGTAAACTTCAATTAATAGCCAAGGTTTAATATTAGTATCTACAATAGACTAGAATTTATTTCATAGAGAAGCTCTTTAAAATTGAAAATTAGAAACGTAAATGAGCAAAAGATTAAAATCAAAGGAGGTGCTAATCAACTTGCATCTCAAACGGATGAGTGTTCAGTTTTTTCTTCTACCTAGACTAAAATTTTGTTAAATTGAAGTAACATAAGATAATTCCATTATATTGAGATGAATGGCTCAAAATAACCTTCCAATCTACTCCCAAAAACTTTGAAACAATTAACATAAAGAGTTTTATTTTAGTTTCGAGAAGCCCTACTATTAGTGGCATTTTTTCTAAAACAGTTTCATTACCATCTTTTTTTGAGCTTGCAGATTGTACTGCTAGTATATCAACAGGTTTGGCTTCTATTTGTTTAGCAATGCCTTCTTTACTCCTTCTATACATTTAGTTCCTCAAACTCTTCAATATTCATTTGAGTAGGTAGAGTAACATTAATAAAAAGGTATAATAGTTTCTCATAATTGTCCTCCTACACCCTTAGGAACCACAATTAAGTCAAAATTTTGAGCTATTTTTAATTTTTCTGAGTAAACTATTTCATATTGTCCACTTGCTACATTGAACTCTTCGGTATTTTAATGCATGCTTCCTGTATTTTAGTGTATGCTTTATGTATAGCATATTGTACTACAAAATTCTCCATGGCTATGACATCTCCAGTTTTGCAATGCTAGCATATTAGACATTTAGTTTCTCCATCACTTTATTGTTCTGAATAGTTTGATTAGTTAAAGGAAAAATATCATTATCAAATGGTTTCTCTTGCCTAGAACAATTCCCCTGCACCAATGGATTCACATTTTTTAAAGACTGCCCTCTACTCTTACTCAGGGATGTCCTTTTGCACTAGACTCACTATCAGGACTTTATTATGAATTTCTTGGATAGCAAAGAGTGTTGCCTTACTGCCAGATTCATACATTATTATATTAGCACACATTGTTGCATCTAAATTTACCAAGACTAAATTCTCATATAATACATCACTTAGCATTTCCTTATTAGCATTCTCCATTCTTATAATAGCAAATGAAGTCTTATTGTTGAGTATAATCATCACATCAGTAAATTTATTATCTCCTAAATCCTGCTACACTTCCAATTTATGATATGCTTCCTTACATCTGCTACTAAGTTACCCTTAGAATTCTTAATAGATGTGATCCCCATTAGTTCATTATAAGTCCTAGTTTTACAAACATTACCAGTTAGTTTCCATTTTTTCCTAACTAAATTGGTTTCCAGGGGTCAGAAAGAGCCACTATAACTTTTTAAGCTCACCATTCTCATTTAATTTCATGATAGACAGTTGACCAGGAAGAGTAATTTTTTTTCCTAAGTGAAAAGTATAGCAAAGCATATACGTATTTGCATTTTTAATTGAATTTCATCCAATTTGCATGCAATTCATCAAATTGAATCAAAAAATCATATGGAGAAGGATGAAATTCAACTATTAAACTACAATTAACTATAAACTTACACAAAATTTCACAAAATCTCTAAACCCTATTCCTAGCATTTTTGGGGTGCAAAATCCCTAAAAAATGCAAAATACCTTATTATTCAGGCTTAAACTAGTGAAGTTAACAAGAATACTTACTTGGGTGTTGCAAATGTGTAAGCAAAATGCAAGAAATTGGTTGGCAGATTAAGAGGGAAACTACAGGAGAGTAGAGAGGGATGAGAAAATGAGAAAAATGAAGAGGTAGGGAAAATTTAAGGTTTGTCGCAAACCTACAATGTCTGCTACATGACAATGTAGCTGACTATATAGGTCATTGACCTGTAACTTATGGTAGACTCTCATGGTTTGTTACATAAGTTTGAATATGATCGTGTAAGTCTACATGTGCATGTTTAAAAAACGTGTAGCTCTCTATAAATGTGTGCAACATGAAAAATAGAAGGACAGATTTACAAATTTTGCACTCAAAGTTATGAAACCTTAACACATATGCCCCATTACATATAATCTCTTTAGGATGCTTAATGTCTTAATCTCAAATGCATCAATACTCAAATAAAACCTTTTCTAGCATTAAGATAAAAATAGAATGAAATAGAATTTAACCAAAAAAAAGCCTACCCTAATTTATGGTTACCTCTTATATAATGCTTGTTTAACATTGTTAGTTCAACATAGCTTTAATGCTTAAGGGGCCTTATAAAAATTAGTTTTTTTTTAGTTTTACGTAGGTTACATGACCTCTAAAGAATCTACCTGTTGTTAGTTAATGCCACATTTTTCCTTCGATTTATTTCCTTGAACTTGCAAAGGTTCCAGTAGAATTTTAAAAGTAGAGTCCTGTAAAATATCCAATAATTAACCATTACGAGACTCACTAGATTCAATTACACCAATTTATTAAAGAGTTGGATTCATGATAGCAGACACTTTAAAAACAACCTCTTCATCTCCTACCTTAATTTTAACTAACCTTTGTCAAAATCTATTATCAATTTAACAATGGCCAAAAAGGGTCGACCAAGGACTAGAGACACTTTTGCATCTTCCTCTATGTCAAGAATCACAAAATCAACTGGGAAGATAAACATATCAACCATAATCAAGATGTCCTCTAAAACTCCCCTAGGATATTTTATCGATCTATTTGCTAATTGCGCACTTATTCTAATAGTTTTTAATTCACCCAATCCTAGTTTTTTAAACAATGAATAAGGAATCATAATAATTCTGACCCCTAGATTAACTAAAGCCTTATCTATTTTTAAAATATCAATTTCACAAGGGATAGTAAAACTCCTTAGATCTATAAGCTTCTCAGGTAGTTTGCTTTTTAGAACTTTTGGGCTCCTTCTGCTCAGCATAATAGTTTATAACTACTCTAACTTTTGCTTGTTTGACAATAGCTCTTTCAAAAGTTTCATATGTTGTGGTATTTGCAAAAGAGCTTTAACAAAAGGTAAGCTAGCTTATAGTAACTTAAACATTTCAAGGAACTTACCAAATTGTGCATCCATTCGATTTTTCTTCATTTTCGTAGGATAAGGGATGACAAGTTGATATTCCTTGACTTTTTTTAAGGACGTTCATCTTCAACTTTACATTAACTCTCAATAGTCTCATTCTTCTTTTAGAAGCCCTGCTCCTCTTTTTAGCGTTTGCACGTTCTTTAAGATTTGTTTTAGTTGTACTAGGCAAACTCTCTTGTGGTCTTTCAGACACTAATTTAGCAATTTGTCTAATCTAAACTTCCATGTATAGAAGCCTCCATTCGTTGATGTATTAAGATAAAATCTTTAGCAATCTTTAGCATCATCACTTTTAGGGTATGTTTCTTAGCTTGAGGTGTTTGTTGTTGAAATCACAGTAAAGGGTTATTCCTTGCTTAGCCTTGATTTCCCCAAGAAAAATTCGGGTGATTCCTCCATCTCATATTGTAAGTATTGCCATATGGTTTATTTTATACTTTTTTTGCAAAGTTCTTCCACCTAGTTTGCCACCTGTGTCATAGCGTCCACTTCATATACCCCCATTAGCTAATTAATTCTGGCTCAATAAGAGCACCACTGGTAATTATTGATTACCATGCCTTCAATAAGGTCTTGGGTTGCTTCCAATGTCTTATTATTGAGACTAACCCTTAGCCACTGCATCAATTGATTGTCTTGTATTCTGATTTATCCCATTAAAAAAATAGATCTACGTCCAAAATGGTAGACCATGATATTGACATCTTCTTAACATCTCCTTTGTAGCATCCCCTTCCCATATTAAGAGTTAAAACCTAAAAATACGGTACATGTGAGATCAATGAGAGATTAAGGAAAATGCATTTTCATGCTCATGCATATTGTTAGCATATGTGCACTTGAATTTTAATTTTAACACACATTAAAATGACTATACATGCATTCATTGACATTCCAGTATAATTAACTTATATATGTGAAAGGTTATCTTATTGAGAATGGTAGTTTATATATACTTAAAATTTAATTGGAAAGTGTGGTTAGTGATTTTGAAATTTTGGTGAATTTTGGGAATAAATTTAAAAAATGTTGAATATTATTGGACTAGGAAAAATGCCAAGAGGCAAGTAAATGAATAAATAGAGATAGATATTGAAGAAATTTTTCATGACTTTAGAATTTGTGAGAAAATGATATTGGAATTTAGGAGACATTTGGAGTAAGATATGGAGAAAATTTGAACTAGTTAAATGAGAAACTAGTTAAGGCTTTAGAAATTAGACAAGTGTCCATGTCTTAAGCCACGATTCTTTTAAACTGAAAGACCAAGTCAAGTTTTTGTAACTAGAAGGACTAAGTTACTGTTCTTGTCTAAAAATATCTTCCCCATGCCTTTCTCCATCTTCTGGAAGCTTCATTTCTTCTAGAGGTTTCTCACCCTCATAATGCAAGCCTTTCTCTCATTTTTCACTGCCATCTCTTTTTGTTATCTCTTTCACTGTCACTAAAATATCTAACCCTACAACCTCAGACTGTTGATGATTGGTTATTATTGGAAAGCTAGGGTTCACGTGATTTTGAAGATTTTAGAGCTTTAAACAAGTAAGCATTTTATGGGTTTTCATTATGATATAAGATGAAACATGCATCATGTTAGTTAGCCATTGATGTTATAAAATGAAAAAGTACATATACTGAAATGTGAGTGAAAAGCCAAAGTATACAGCATGCATTGATTTTTCAGATTTCATGATAAATATGTTATAAGAGAGTGTTGAAATGATTATTGAGTTTGAAAAACGATTGAGATCATGTATAAGTATATGTTCTATTTCATAACTATCATTTGCATGAACTTTTTTGAGTATCTTTAGAGATGATTTATAATGAGTTATGAATTAAGAAATAGGTGTATAATGATGTTTGGAGATGAGAAAGATTGTTTACAATGAAAGTTAGAGAGGAGAATGAAGAATATGTTGACAATGGAAATGCAGAAGAATGAGAAATACAGCAGCAAAGAAAAGTGCAGAGAATGTGAAGATGATGCGTGATGGATTTTTCTATTTTTGATTTTGGTGTTTTAATCTGGATTTTGGAGTCATTTTTGAATGTTTAGAGCTTAAATGCAAGTCAAAAAATGAGGTTGAGATAAGTTAGAAATGTTGGTTTAAGAAAAAGAAAAGAAGAATTTGTTCGATGAAGCATAGAAGAAAGAATAAAGATCGCAACTTCCCTGATGAAGGTGAAGAATGATTGCGACTTCAATGATGAAGTTACGGGCCACGATCTTGTAGGCGCATGATCGTGACTTGCAAGTTTTCTGAAAAATGATTATTTTTGAACATCTACCATTCAATTCACTATAACTTCTTCACCCGATATCCAAATGACATGGGACTTGAACCATTAGAATCGTAACACACTAATTGAGATCTGCACCAAAAATCTTAGCCATCTAAAATCATTTGGGAGAGATTAAGCAAAAAATATGGGACTGGTCTGATTGGGTGTGCACAACCATGCATTGAGGTTACACGACCGTGACTCATTTTTGTTGGTGTGCATGGGTGTTCATTATGGTTGCACGCCCGTGACTCAAGTGTGATGGGATGCATAGCCATGAGTTTATGTTGCAAGACGGTGACTTAATTTTAAATTGAGTTAATGGATTTAAGATGAAAATGTTTACTGTGTTGGAATATAATAACTAGAAAGATTTCATTGAACATACTTCGGTATTTTGACAATATTAGTTAACTAAATGGAATGATTTTTAATTTGGAGTAAACTAGAGACATAGAGCTACAATTTTTTTAAAGAAATAGAATTTAATTCACTCTCTAAGAATTTCAATTTCTGGATAGAAATTGAGTACAGTGTACTATTTCAGAATGAGAACAGTCTGAATTATTTGGAGAATATCTTTCGAAATACTGAACCAATTTATATGATCTTAGTGTCGTTAGAAACTTAAGAGATAGGAGAATAATATTCTAGAAGAAAGTGTTATCAAATTTTCCTTGTCAGAATGTTCATGGAAAATAGACCTGAAGGTCTGGAATTTTTGGAGATGGTATATGAAGAAATGAGAGTTTGGATATTGTTTGATTATATAATGTAATAATAACATTAGTGAATGAATTTTTGATATTAAAGCATTAAATACATGTGCATAGTGGAAATGAAGAGGTTCACATGATTGTAGTTGTGATTTAGAGATGAGCAATGAGTATCTAATAAAAGTGAATGTGAATTTGATTTTATGGGAGCAAATAATGCTAAATATGAGAATATGCATAAGTTGTGAAATTTGATAATATACCCAGGATTGTCATTAAGCATGCATTGTACATAGTCCATATACACATTTGTGCATAAATAAATACTTATAATTATGCAAAGTTATTAATACGTGTGCGCAATATGTATATTGCATAATTTGGATATGTAGGATAAATGTCCGCATTCAGACATTTCCTGAACTTCAAAGTAAATGCTAATATGGAGCATACTGTGAATTGACCTAGATAGTCTCATTCACTATTTGTTACATTTTAACTTTCTGCTTTGAATTGCCATTGAAATGAGATGTGATTGTTCTGATTCCAGACATTGAATGTCTGAGGAGTTTGATGAATGCATGAATAATAACAGAAGTGCTCCTTGTATGTGAATTTGACAAAATAAGTGATACACAAATTGATTGTTAAATGTCATACTGAGTTTTGAAGAGAAATGTGAATATGCATACAAATGAAAAAGTCATTCTCAACTTAATGTTGGATACTGGACTAAGGTCCAATGATATGTGTAAAATGAAATAAACTAACTGATTGAGAAGATATGAATGTGACGCATTTCATTTAATGAATGCATGAAAGATAAAGGCTGTTGTGATCGGAATAGCCACCAAAACAGAGTTTAAGGCTCAGATGTGAAAAAAAGCTTAAAGCTTAGATTGTAGAAAAAAGCTTAAAGCTTATAAAGTATATAAAAGCTAAAGGTTCACTATGTAAAATGAGCCCCGCATCCCCAACAGCTACGGGACAGTTATTAATGAGTCCAGTATCCACAATAGATGCGAGATAGTTATGAGAACTCGATCACAACAATAACAAATTGAAAGTGAGTCTTATAAGCATTACATATGCATTTGATGTGTATGTTTTGAATTGTTTAACTTATTTTCTGAAGGTGAGATATGTTTCAAGTGAATGTGAAATATATATGAATTAATATGATTATTAATGGAATGAGGTGAATTATATGAAATGTATGTGTTATATGATGAGTGAGCCATCGAGGATGGTCTCTCACTAAGTTCATAAAACTTACCCAAAATTTACAAGATTTTTTAGGCTCAAAAGAGTTATCCCATTGGGCAAACGGGAGTACAAACACTGTATTCAAGAAAGAGATAGAGGTCAAGATCAGTTCGCGTCTACATTTGTTTTTCTTTATTTTATACCGAATTGAGTCCTCCGTTATTACTGTATCTTGTGTATTTGAATGTTTCTGCATATATTAACTTTTGAAATTGGGAAATGTTTTATAAATGAAATTGATCAAAATGTATTAATAATTGTGATTTTGAATTTTATGAAATAAAAGCATGGGCCCGATTTAATTATTGATTTTCACATGCGTGTATGATAAATGTGAAAAATTTATACTAAGTTTTCGATAGTTTGACCATTCTAGCATGCCACCCTTGTAGGGTATATACTCGGACATCACTCAGGATGTCGGGTACATGTCTTATGAGAGTGAGGTGTTACAATTTGGTATTAGAGCCTAGAATTAGTATCTCACATGGGTGTTTTCGAATCATATGTCAAGACACATACATTTTTGTCATGCCATAGCAGATAGTAACAATTCATCCCTAGTCTGAGTCACATAAGTATGAGTCACACGCATGAGCATGTGTTAAGAGTTTGAGTTCAGAGAATTAGTGAGAAAAGTGGTGCTTTTTTAGAATGTGAGAAAACAAAAGTTTGTGGATAATTAGAAACGAGAAATAGTATATGGGTAAATATGATAGATAATGATTCAACGTATTTGTATTGGTGAATGTATTATCTGGATTGTTAAGAAAAATAGGGAGATAAGTAGAAATGACGAAATTAAAGTGTACAAGTAGAATGTAATGAAAACAGAAGTTGTTATGATCTTAAAAAGATGAATTTGGAACCGAAGTGGTTGTTTGATTAATGTGACAAGAGTTACAATCCACTATAAGAATATATTAATGGAATTGAGATCAGAATTTCATGATGTTTATGCCTTTATAATTATGAATTAATTGAGGATAAACATATGGGAGATGAAATAAATGACAATAGGAAGATAAGACGGAAATGAGATAAAGAAAAAGATGACGAATCAAATGAGAAGAGTTAATTCACCCAATATGTAGTTAAAGTATTAGACATGGTGTAACACTAGAAGAGATAAATTTTGGAGAATTGGGGTAAAGTTGATGTTAGTATATGTCAAAGTGAGGAAACCCCGATCGTGGCTAGGATAAAGAGAGAAATAGTGTCTAGGATCAATTGAGATCAAAGTATTACTATTGTAAGATAATTGGTGATCTATTAGAAATAAATCTCTGGATAGAATGGGATGACTTTGATGATACACACCTAAGTATATGTGACAATAATGATGTCTACTAACTACTTCATCGGTTTCTGGTAACCAGAACATTATAACCTTATAAGAGACAATAGAATTGATCTTCTTGAGGTATTAACAATGTTTGATAAATAGTGATGGAAATAGTGGATTGATAAAAGTTACATGAATAATATTGATGATAGAAATAAGAAATCTTCTTTCGAAGAAGAATTTCACCGAATTAGATTAAGCAGACCAGATAGTTTATTCTTAAGAATGATCAATTAAGAAATAAATCAAAAATGATTATAATGAATTAAAAGTGAATATTGGAGTCCTAATCCTAACGGAGACTTAAGCATAAGATGCAGAATATGCTACAAAGAGTGTATGCATTTTGTTGATGAAAAGTATCCAACTATGTGATTGGATTCTCGAATTCAAGATGACATTAAGTATATGAATATAAATCAGATATAATGAATGTGTTACTAACACAGGAAATTAAGATTTCAAATAAGTCAAAATGTGGGGAGAAACTAGTACGAATGAGTAGGCATTAGAATAAGTCAATGTAAAATCAGAGGAAATCAAATGAATTGAGAAAATCATTTGAGAGAAGAAGTCAATTGGAAAACCAAAAATAACATGAGATAATACTACCTCATTGAGGAATTAGATACTTAAAGAATTTTAAGAACAAATCATGTTGGAGTTAACAATGCCCCTGATAATATTATACTACTGAAGATTAAAGTGATCCAAGCAAAATTGTATCAATTAGTGACTATGATCATAGATGGTATTTTGAGTATATTCAAAAAGTAAAGAAGATATATTAAATACTAGAGGAAATCTTACATATCATGAAGGTAGAAACAATTATATGCCATAAGAGTGAATCTTAGTTTGATCAAATAAAATGTGGGTTGTATAATATCTGAACATGGCATATTGGGAGACCTAAAGAAAGTAAAGGTGATGATAAAGTGAGAAACTACAAGGAATATATAAGAGATCCAGAGTTTTCTAAAATTAGCTAGAAATTAGATGCTATCGAAGACTGTTAAGGAGTTTTCACTGATCTTAGTCCTTTGACAAAAATGTTAAGGAAAAACGTGTAAATCGTATGAGTGATGAATGTAAAAAGAATTTTTTGAGGAATTATAACACCGACGTTAATTATATTGCTTCGACTTGGAGATTATGCGGCATATAATGAAGTTTCACACCAGAGATTAGGATGAGATCTAATGCAGCAAAATAAAGTGATTTTGTATACATAGAGACAATTCAGGCTCATGAGTTGATTAGTTGATACATGATTTAGAACTTGCTGCAATAGTGATTGTTTTGAAAATTTGGAGACATTATATGTATAAAAACATTTTGCATCTATATATAAATATACAAACCATTAAAGTTTGAGGTAATTATAGAGTTTGAAAGAACTGAATATAAGGCTGAGACAATGAATAGATTTACTTGAAGATTTTGATTAAGAGAATGAGTATTTCCCAATAAGTCTAGTGTTGTAATCCGATACATTGAACAGAAAATTCAATAGTAGTGTACCACAAATTTAGATATTGAGGTTATCGATCTAACGCAATAAAAAGCATAGAATGTCGAGTTGAATTTTGGGCAATTCAAAGTACTATTAGCTATTGAAATTTAAGACCAGCTTCATATGAAAGAATTAACAAAGCCCAAAAACTGAGGATTCAGGATTTTGAATCTTATAGAAGAATTTAAAATGAATATGAATTTTTGAATTTGAATAGGAAGAATGATATTTTATGATTGAAATAAGAAGTATGTGTACCTAATAAAGATGATTGAACAAAGAGATAGTTAGAAAAAGCATAAATAACAACCTATACTATACATCCTAATAGGAATAAACCGAAATAGCATTTGACGGCTAAGGAGGTCGAAGCAAGTGACTACTTGTATAAGTTGCCAACGGTCTTAACTATTGGAGATATCCTTAAAGCTTGTATTTTGGAGTTCATAGGAACATGAGATCAATGTATAGTTCTAAGTGCGTAACATCTCGTTACCTGTGGAGATGCTAGAATAGTAAATAAGAGTGTTCAATGAGAGTTTAGAATTTGCATTTTTATGCTCATGTATAAATTGGCATACACATACATATGAATAGTGAAATTGTGCACATGGAAATAATTGTACATGTATTCATGAATACTTCTGGGCATATTTGGACTGAGTTGTAATTTTGGAAATTTTGTGAATTTGGAATTTAATTATATTGGAAAATTTATTAATTAGTGGAGTTATAATATTTTTGAATTTTGGTGTTAACTTTCAAATTTTATGGAGAAAAATGGAAACTAAGAAAAAGGAATCAAAAGAAGATTTAGAGATAGTTAGATTGTAAAGATGAGAGTTTAAAGGAGTTAGTTTCAAAAGAAACTAAGTTAGAGTTTAGGTATTAGGAAAGTAACAAGTGTCACTTAGTTAAGTTGCTTTTATAATTTGTTAGAAGTAAGTTTGAGTTACCCGAGAGTTAAAAAGGTTAAGTGATATTTCTAAGTTCCCTTCTTCATAGTCACCTTCTTTGAATTTCTTCCCATACGCAGAGTTTTTCATCAAACTCCTTCCGAGAGTTAACTTTGCTTTTTTATATCCCTCACCATTTTCCCCACTATTAAGTGTTTCTTCTGCCTTAAGAAAAACCAGAAGTTGGTTAGTGTTCTCAGTGGATTACGTGTTTTTGCATGGAGTTTAGGGCTTTGGGATAGTTGAAGATTTTGGAATCTTTAACAAGTAAGTAGTGAGAAAATCTTTTAGAGTTATAGATTTATGAAATAAATTTGATGAATTACTGTTAGTTGCATGATCATGGTATTTACGTGTATATATTCATGAATAAAATGTTGATGGGATGAAAATTTTGGTTATAGTATTAATTTAGTATTTGATGATTATTAGTGATCAGGTAATGTAGAAATGTTTTTTAAAGTTTGAAATAGCACTAAAATGGTGTATAAGATGAGTATAGGAAATTAAAGAATGGAAAGGTGGTATGCTCTGTTTTTATGTTTCTTCACTGTGCATATATATGTGTATGTGTGTGTGTGTGTCTGTGTGTGTTTACGTGAGTAAGTGAATGCTTTAGAGATTGATCAAGAAAATGGTTTTTGAGTAAAGAGTAATTGTAAAAAGATGGTCTAAGGTGGGAATGAGTGTAAAAATGAAGATTGAGAATAAAATAGTGAATGTCATAAAAAGTTGAAAATGCAGTGAATGGTGTATGGCAGAGCATGAAGAGTCAACTATTAATATTTGTTTTTCTTGATAGAACTTGGTTAAAATTGCCTTTTAGAGGTAGTGTGAATTGTGGTGAATGAGTTTAGTGAAGTGGAATAGATTAAAAATTGAGGTGTTGGTTTTTTAGAAGTAGAAGTTGTCTGAAAATTCTGGGAATAAACAGTGAAAGTGAAAATTTTAATTTGAACTTCAGTGAATCTACTATACTGATCTGGGCATATTTTGAAAAAGTGGTCTTCATAAAAGCTATAGATCATTCTTTTATCTTTCCATTGATATAACGTTTGTAAAATTTCGAGTTCTGGATAAAAAGTTATGGAGGTTTGAAGTTGAGATATCGGTGGAGAAGAAGAAGTGGAATTATTGGAAAAGCACCATCATGCAAAAGCACGATGGTGACTTTCGAGATCTTAGGCAAAAGGCACCGTCGTGCAAAAGCACGACAGTAACTTTGGGGTATAGTGAATTTGCATCCTTGTGCTTAAGCACGATCGTGCATTTGAGATTTTCTCTTTTACTAAATAGCCTTGTTCTTTTGACCATAACTTCTTCTCTAGACCTCCAAATGATTTGATTCTTGAACTAATAGATTCACAACACATTTTTATATCCCTCCATAAAAGTTTGTAGCATTATGAATTGAATTGAAAAATATTTATCGAATCAAAGTAAGGGTATCGGTTGGAAGAGCATGAACTGGATATTTTAACTAAACATGTTCTAGTATTTTGATGATATCTTGACCTGGAGGATTCCAAATGAGATGATTTTTAATTTGGAGTAAACTAGAGACATAAAAATACAAATTGTTTCAAGAAGTCAAATTTTTATTCTTTCTCTAATATATTGAATTTCTTTATGGAAGTTGTACATAGTATATTATTTTTGAATGTGAACAATCCAATAATGTTTGAAGCATATCTTCCAAATTATAGAACCAAATTGAGAGATTTTGGTGTCAATGGAAAGATAAGACATAGAGAAACACTATTCTAGAAGAGAGTATATCCAAATTACATCATTTTTACTTTCTAATTGAATGTGAACAATAGACCTGAAAGTATGACTTGGAAGAAAATCTGAAGTGCTCAATGAAGTTGTGTAATTGGTTTCACATTGCTTTTTATTAGTCCAAATTATAAGTATACATGGTATTAACGAGGACTTTGATATTTGAATAATTTGTTCATAAGGATCTCAATAAAGTACCCCAGAATTATCATTGAACATGCATTGTGCATATTATATAAATACGTGTGCATTAAGGAATATTTATACAATTATGCAAAAGTGTGATATTTGTAAATGTGTTTTGTATGATATAGAAGAACTCATTGGATGCCAATTGGACATTGCCAGACCATCCAGGCAATAGCATTTTGGAGCATACTGTGAGTCAACCTATATGATTTCTTAGGAATGATTTGTTTTGAATTGATTTGATTTGTTAAATTTTTAAAAAAATTACTGAACTGTTTACGAATTATTTCTGAATTCCGAACTTGAAGTCTGAGGAGTTTATTAGTTGGGCATATATTGGAAGCGTTTTTATTTGATATGAATTTCTGAATGGCTTTGATTCTCAACGAAAGTTGAATGTTGGACTTAGGTTCGATGAATGTGAAAACATTGTCTGATCATTTGTATAAGATTGTGATATATGACATATTCAGTATTTGATGCATTTCATAAAATGCGTGCTTAGATAAAGGCGTTGTGACTTGAGTAGCCAGTTTGAAGTGCTTCCACGTAGAGCTTTACTTCATAATTTCTGATTTTGCAAGTAGAGCTATGCTCCGTGATTATGTTTGACTGAGCCTTATGGGCCAGTATTTGTATAAGTTTGTGATAGGAACTCGGTCACAACAATAAGAACGAATGTGAGTCTCAAGCATATAGAATTCATATAAGACTAAAGTCTATGAATGATTTGCAACGCTATATTGAGTGATCCATCAATGATTTGCAAAGCTATATTGAGTGATCCTATGTTGTGCCATGTTGAGTGAGTTATGATGTTTAGAATGAATATTTGTGCATATGTGATGTGTGTATGTGAACCGGTGGAATCATCAATGATGATTCACTCATTGAGTTCACAAAACTCATTAAAAATTACAATGTGGTTTTTCAGGTACAAGATAGGAGACGTAGTGCTTTAGACAGAACTTAAGGACCCTTTGGATTTTGTTATGACTCAGAGGTTTGTCAGCTGGCCCCAGGAGTGTAGAGTCTTGTATTTTGTAGTTTTGGTTAGAACCTATAAAAGGTTTTGTAAATATTTGTGTTGGGCACCATTTTCGGAACCCAACTCTTAATCGGAACCATAAACCTTGAGCTCATAAACCTGTAAGGTTATTCCAAAGAACCCTCTTTGGCCGTCATCTCACAAGGGTGGTGTGCCCACACTAGTCAATCACTAAAAATCATAATTGACTTCTTCAAAGCAATTGTAGCTCCACATTTCTAGTTTAATTTGCAGAAAGAACTATCTCAATTGGAACTCTATAGAAGAAGTTATGCTTAAAAAGCCAAAGTGTGAACATACCTCAATCATGGTCTCCCAACTGACTCCTCATTTTCTCTCAATCAAACTTTCTCAAAATAACTTCAAAAGATCCCAATTTTCATGGAGAGATATATACATGTGTTAGGAAGTTATTGCTTCAAGAATCGCTTAATTTGGAGGTCGGGTCATGAAGTTATGGCCAAAAGAATCAACCATGCTCATGTTC
>JAOSBK010000006.1:28515007-28526327 GCA_027568895.1 Erythroxylum shatona | reverse complement strand
GAGCACTACATCAAAAGTTATGCTCAAAACATTTCAGATATGTCTTATGCTAAATCATTTTCCAGCATGATTATTTCCATCCAAAAATTGACCTTCTTAAAGTCAAAATTGAAACTTGAGTCCTTCATAACAATTGTATCCCTATTTATCTAGTTTAATCCAAATCAAGAATCACCTCAATAGGATTACTAAAACAAAAGTTATGCCCAAAATATTGTCAGATGTTCTCTAATCCAAGACTGCACATTAATCCGAACTTAAATTCAGAAATTGAAAGTCTTAGGGGCTAAATTGAAATTTTATTCCTTCATATGATTTGTAGCCCCATGTCTCAATTTTATTTTGCCTCAAGAATAACTTCAATCAGATCTCCACAGATCCCAAATTTCTCAAAAGTCTGAACCATGTTCAGAAAATTATCCATCTCACTTTGATTAAATTAATCATCCTTCATTTAATCTCATAAAATTACAAATTTCCCCTGAGAATGTAGATAATTGTCTTAGAAATCCAACGCTTTAAAAACCAAGTCAATCGTATGTCGGACGGAAAAGATATAAGCAAAATATTGAGCAAAGGTCGGATGAGGAAGGGAAAAGCAAACTCAGAAGAAATTCAAAACGGCGTTGCACAGAGAGAGGGAGCAAAACAAAACGACGCCGCACGGAGGGGAAATGGCAGCTCGCAGAGAAGGTGAAAATGAAACTACGTCGTGCAGAGGGATCGAAACGACGTCGTAAGACGGAGGCGGGCGCGCGCGTAGAAGGCAAAGAAGCGAAACGGCGTCACTGCGAGGCGCGGAACGATGCCGCACCGGGCTCGCCCTCGCGAGTCGCTCACGAGGGCGAGCGGCTCGCATCATGCGAGCCCTCGCTTTCCCTAGCCCGAGGGCGAGCGAATGGGCTGGCTCGCCCTCGCGAGGGCGAGCGGCACCTAGAGATTTTCTTCCTTTTTAAAAAAAAAAAACTTAATAAATACGAAACTTCCAAAAATAATAACTCTTGATCCCGAACTCCAAATGTAACAAATTTGGTCTCTATGGAAAGCTTGAAGGAAGCTCTACAACTTCCATGAAGAAATTGAAAACAATATCAGCCTCTAATGTGATCAAATTTTTCATCAAAGATTTTGTCCAAATTAAAATGCCCTAAGCCATAACTCAACTTTGAAAATTTCTATCTTTTAACTCCAAAGTCCAGACACATCATATTTTATATCAATGCGAAGATCAGAAAGTCACCTACAATTTTCATGAAGAATATAAAAATCAATTTGACCTCAAAGGCAGTCAATTTTCCCATCAAAAGTCCTGTCCTCTAATAATCATGCTAAAACCATAACAGAAACTTGTAAAAATCATAACTTATTATTCCTTGATCGAAAAATTGCATACTTTATATCAAACTAACGATCAAATCAAAATCTTCAACTTTCATGAAGAACTTAAAGGCTAATTCAATCTCTACCTTGATCAATTTCTCAGTCAAAGCTTGTGTCATAACATAAGTCAACCTATAACACACCAAAACTTTGACTGATCATAACTTTTACACCCGATATCGAAAAATTGCAAACTTTATGGCGACAGAAAGCTCTTAACTGGAGCTACAAGTTTCATGTAGATCATTTTCTCAAATTTTGCCTAAATCAAAAGTCAACTCTCAATGGCCAAAAAGTCAAACTTTTCATATTTTCACATTTTTTTCTCTTTAATTCTTACTTTTCAACTTCATTTCAATCAACTCATCCACTTTTTACTTTCATAAACTATACAAATCTCCACACTTATCAAAAACATTAACATCCAATAATTCTTTTCTCATAAATTTTCTTAAAGCATTCATACATCTATTTCACAATACATATATAAAACACTTATTTTATATCATGTATTATTTCTAAATTCCACTTAAAAATCGGGGTCCAACACAATATACACGGTTATGTGTATCAATATACATGGGCAAGTAACTTCACACGACCAGAAACAATATTCTTTAAATCTCCATAAGTTTACATGGACTTACATAGTCGTTATACACAGTCGTACAAGTCTTTAATTGCTTTAAATCTTCGTTCCATGCTATGATTTCATCTAAATTCTTCTCCTTTTAGTCCAAGAAGGCATTTATCACCTCCAAATACACTTGAATCAAATTAAGTACCAAAAATACTACAAAATATTAAATAACAAGAAAAACATATTAAAAATTTATAAATATTGTCAAATAATTATTCATCATTAGCCATTTCTCTCACAACACCATTAAGCACATCCTAAAGCCATTTCTTCTTTATTTACAAATATGATTACTTGTAAAATTCAAAGGATCAAAGGAAACTTACTTTTTATCATTCCCTTCTTCTTTAAAAAGGTTCATCGTAGAATTATCTCCTACATCAATAAAAGTTAAATAAAAAACATTAAAAGTAGATCTCATATTATACCCATTTGGAAGATCTAATCTATATTCATTATTATTGTTATGTTCAACAAATTGAAATGGACCATCTGCTCTTAGTTGTATCTTAGATATCCTTCGATCTAGGAACCTCTCCTTTCTTATATGCACTGATACTCCTTCACTTAGTTTAAAGTTAATTCTGATTTTTCTTTTTTAGTTTTGAATGCATATTCTTCATTTTTTTTCTTCAATATGTTGTCAAATATTTTCATGCAATTGTTTCATTATTTCAACTTTCCTTTTACCATCTAAGCGACTCCTCTTACGAATGGGTAAAGGAACAAAATCCAGTGGAGTTAGTGGATTATATACAAATTCAACAAATGATAAATAACTTGTTTAATTTTAAAAAATTTGTAAATTATAGCACTTATGAAGTAGTCAAAGTCTTATTTACTGCTTCAGTTTGACCATTCATTTAAGGATGATATGTAGTTGAATCTTTCAAAAGTAGCTAAGGCACTTAATATCTCTATTGGACATAATACTCATAGAAATACTATAGAGTCATAATGTCTCCTTAAAGAGCAAATTAGTTATGTTGGTTACATCTTTAATTTTATTACATGTAATAAAATGTGCCTTATTAGAAAACATATCAACAATAAAAAAGGATAGATTCTTCACCCCATTTTTAACCTAGTAAAACACAAAACAAAATCTATAGAAATATCAATCCAAGGTTCACTAGGTACTGTAAAGGATTATACAATCTATAAGGAATAACCTTATATTTAAAATTTTGTCATGATGCATATAAGGCTAAAAGAAATGTTTATAAAAAATACGTAAATTCCTTTTAAATCCAAAATGACCTTTCAATTATATCTTTTGTGCCTCACACACTAATAACTCTCTTAAAGAGTACTCTTACGTATCCATAATTTATGTTTCTTAAATAAAAACTCATCGTGCCTAAACAAATTTTCGAAAATAGTTTTCCACAAGCCTTAATGATAGACTCAAAATAATCATTATTCTTATATAATTCTTTAATATGTTTCATTTAATGTATAAAATAAGACATACCTTTGGGATAATGCATTAGCCACTATATTTCCCTTATCATGCTTGTACTGGATCACATAAGAAAATGTATCAATGAATTCAATCTGTATGGCATATCATCGATTCACATTCCCTTGCCTTTTTAAATGCTCTAAAGACCCATAATCAATCTGAATAACAAACTCTTGAACATAAATTAATAATATCGTCAAGTATTTAAAGCCCTCACTGATGCATATAACTCCTTATTATAATTTATGTAGTCAATAGCCGCTTCATTAAGTTTCGCACTAAAGTAGGTAATTAGTTGATTTTCCTCCATAAAAATAACGTTAATGCCTATATTTGTTGCAACAAATTTATTCTCAAAAGTTTTAAAAAAGTAGGATAGAGCTAATAGAAGAGTATAACACAACGTTTATTTAAAAGTATGCTCTTATTCATTACCCCGCTTAAAATTAAGAGACTTTTTGATAACTTCAATGAATGGTACAACTACTGCACTGAGATCCTTCATAAACCTCTTATCAAAATAAGCTAAATCATGAATACTTCATATATTAGTTATAGATTTAAGTGTAGGCCACTCTTGAATGGTCTTAATCTTCTCTCCGTCAAACTCTATTCCTTTTGTATTCATAAAAAATAATAGAAAAATACTTTATTTATGCAGAAGGAACACTTCTTTAGATTTGCATATAGTTTTTCTTGTCTAAAAAATATTTAAAATGAAATTTCATGCTTAACATGCTCATCTAAAATCATACCACTTATTATAATATCATTAAAAACAAATAGCGATAGATTTTCCAATAAAATCACAAAAAACATAGTCCATTAAACTCTTGAAGGCACTACGTGTATTAGTTAATCCGAAAGACATCACTAACCACTTATATAAACCATATTTTGTTATAAAGGTTATTTTCCACTCATCACATTCTTTCGATCTAATTTGATGATATCACCTTTTCAATTAAAATTTTGAAAACACATTAGAATTTTGTGACTCATCAAACATGCTGTATTATATAAGAATAACAAGTTAATATTTTATCATTATTTTGTTGGCAACTTAATAGTAAAGATACATTCTCTATGGTAGATCCTTCTTAGGAGTGAGCAAGGCTGGAATAACACATATACTTATGATTTCTCTAACATACCCATTTAATAAAAGTTCCTTAACTTGCCTTTGAAGCCCCTTGGTCTCCTCTGAGTTACTTTTATAGATCGGTTGATTAGGAACGGTAACACAAGATATGAAATTAATTTGATGTTTTATTCTTCGTATTATTAGTAAATCACTAAGGAAATCATCAAGGAATACATTTTGGGGAATCATGTAATAAAGAAACAAAAACACAGGGTAAGGAAATGTCAAGATTTTTATTATTAAAATAAGCCTCATTGTAAAAAAGTATAATTATATGCTTGTTAGGAAAGAAAAAGTCATCTTGTCTTACTTTCCCTAGCATAAAAATTCATTTATTTATTTGGTTTTCTCTTAATACTCTCTTTCTTTTTCCCCCTAAAAAATTTGCTTCTTTTTGTCTTTTCATTACTTCTTTATTTTTATTTTCTTTTTTCCTTTTCCTTTTGATCTCTTCTCCTTATTTTTTAGCTTACTATCCTTCTTTCCAATTTCTCTTCTTGACTTAACTTGATCTTCATATATGTATTTTATTGTCAAAGGTACAAAAGAAAAATGTTTATTATTCATGAAAAAAGTTTAAAAAATTAAACTTATCTTTTGTGTCCCTTTTATCAAATTCCCAAAGTCTTCTTTTAGGTAGGTAAGCTCAATTTTTTGACCATGATAATGTTGGCTACATTTGTACAACTATCTCATTAATAATCATGCTACATGCTTCTTTATTGGTGTGGCATCTCATATGAAATATCTTCTCTCATTGCTTATTATCATTATCATATTTAAACTGGGCATTTAAAGTATATCTATTCATAAGCATCTCTCCTCCCACCAAATACTTATCACCATCATCATCACAATCTTTTAGAAGTAGGATGGAATTATCATCACTTTCGACCTTGGTCTCAATTTCCCTAGCACCACTAATCATTTCCCTTTTATTTAGAACATGAAGAAGCTATGTGCCTTATTCCTATACAACAAAAGAAGTTAATTTTATAAGTATGAGTATGAGTTTTATGTTTAGATTTACGTTTCACTTTACCAAGCACTTTTCACCATTTTAGGTGGTTCTATTTTGGCTTTAGGAGTAGCCTTATCATCTCTTTTTCTAACTTAATTTCCATGAGGATGAACTAGAATTTTGTACTGAAATTTGTCCCTTCCTGCTTAGTTTCCTTTCCACCTACATAGCCATATGAACTATATCTTCTAGCTTCATGAAATTTTACACTTGTATTATTTGAGTAACCTTGTAACTCAAAGCATTTAGAAATTAAGCTATAGTGAATTCTCGATCCTCTTTTATATTAGTTCAGATCATAGGAGTCTCCATCTCCTTATATTATTCCTTAACACTTATTGACCCTTAAGAGAGGCATTGTAATTTTTAGAAGAAATCGCTATAGTAATAATTATAGATAAGGCACCTCCTCATGATCAACTTCATATCTTCCTTGTTTTCAGTAGGCCTCTCATGGTCAGTTTGATTATTTAATAAAAGTTGGTCCCACTAATTAATGCCATAATCAATAAACTCAATAAAAACTAATTTAAGCTTTTCCTCTTTAGTGTAATAATGGTAGTCAAAAATAAACTCCATCTTCTTTTCCCATTCCAATTAGGCCTTAGTTTCATTCCTCCCTTGGAATGAAGGAATCTTCATTTTAATGTTCTCAAGGTTGAGATCTCGCCTAGGCTTCCTTCTATGACTTTCGCCTTATCAATCACCTTGATGGTGTAAACCTACACATATTATTTCTTGATGGTTGGTATTCATCATATAATATACCCCCTCTTCATTATTATCAAAATTTTCTTGGAGAACTTGTCATTGTTACCGATTTGCATTAGGAACTTGTGGTGATTATGTCCTTTGAAATTGGCTATAGTAGTATTTTATAACTCCATTCAATTTCTAATCTGGTCAAACATCATATTTATGCATTCAAACTATTATTGTATGGCTTAAAGCATAAACGTATTATCCTTCCTTTCCCCTCAACTCTATCCTGATTAGATATAATTAAAAATACAAGAGAATGTTAATAATAACCTTACAACACTTCCTCAAATGTTTCTTTTGATTGACGTTATTCATTTCACTTATATTTATCTCTAAATATCTAGAACTTTCAATTAATTTTCTCACACACTCTTGCCTTTTATCACTCACTTTCTTCTTTCAAAAATTATTTAAAAATTACACAAACTCAAATAAAAATTCAACCTTGTAAAGCTTAAAAAATCAAGAAGAGAGAATAACTCATGGTTGAAGCAAAAAATATAAAAAAATAATAAAACAAGAATGGCTAGCAAGAATGTTAAATTGCATTTGGAAATGATTTCTTTAGGTCACCATTGCGACACCACTTTCTTTTCTTTCTTTTCTTTTCTTGTCTTTTCCTTTCAAAACCACAAGAACAATTCGTATGAATGATATAAATCAACATAATTGAAAAAAAAAGAAACTAGATATAATAAAAAAGGTGTAGATAGGTAAACCCTAAAAATCAAAAGATTATTGAATTTGATTTTTTTGAAACTTAAAAAAAGGACCTAATATGATGGAAAGGAATGACAAAAATAATATTTTCTTTTTAAGAAATATGCAAAATATAATTTTAAAAATATAAAATAAAAAGATTACCACTCCTAATTTAGAGTCAAGATCTAATACCAACTGATGTGAGTCCAGTTAAAAATATACCTTAGAGAACCCAAGATCAATTTTGAACCAAACCTAAAAAAGTCAAAATAGATGTATAAAATAATTAACTTGTTTATTGTAAAGAATCTATAACATAATTTATAAAGCATTTGAATGCCACAAAGAAAGAAATATTTGATAAGTTTAAAGTTTACTGAAGAATGAGTAAAAGAAGCTTTGACAACTCTAAAATTAAAAAATTCCAAAAGTTTTACCTACCTAAAAAGAAATATGACTTAAATACTAAACAACAAAAACTAGTGGGCATGGCTTGGGATAAGGTCATATTTGTTACAAACTTTTTAATGTCAATAGGAACAGTCTAGGACACATTCATATATGAGACCTTAGATCTCTTTATCACTTGTATGAAGTTAGACAAAATCCAGGACATACTTGTAGTTAAGATTATAAATCGTTTTAAAACTTAGTGAATTTGGGCACAGTTTGGGGGACTCTTATGGCTAAGGTTGTGGATTCATCTGTAACTTTATGAAATTAGATACGAACTAAGAAACACTCATGATTAAAATTGTATCTTACAATTAAGTTTTTCAAAAGTTATATAGACTAGTATATGGTTGTGTTATAGGTTGTGGTCACAACTAAGTCTTCAACCTTAGCTTGAATCAAGCTAACCAATTCTTATCCTTTAACTTGGTTTGAATTCTCATGTATAGCCATTTCTCTCCAACACCATTAAGTGCATCTTGAAGCCTTTTCTTCTTTGTTCACATAATTAGTCTACTTGTCAAACTCATAGAACTAAAGGCAACTTGATTCTTGTCAATGTGTCTTTAGAACCTGTTTTGAACTATTTTGAAATTATATTAACATGCATATATATGAAAAGTATAAAGGTAATCTTTGAATTAACGCTTTTAGCTTAAGTATCTCCTATCATTAGTAACAGATGGAGCCTGAATTGAGCTTTTTCGTTGCTAGCTCTTTAGTGATTCTTATTTAAACTCTTAGTCATAAGTCCTTTACCTAGATGATTTTACTTGTTAGTTAAACTTGTAAGTTGTACTCTTTAGGTGCATCTTGCATCTAATTTCTATTATTCAATATGTTACTTGATTTTCCAAAAAAATAATGATTGTCTTGTCTAAAGGTGAAGGTGAGAAGGTGGAGGAGAAGAGAACAATTTGTTATAGTTTATTTGACATATTTTCCCTTAATTTATAGTTATTTTGTCTTTATATGAAATCTCAAATTACTATTTGATTCACAAAATTAGTTTTATTTTTTATACTAATTAGTAGGTGATAGCCACCAAAGACCACCTACAACAGGTCACGAAGCACTTCCCATATCTTAGTTGGAGGCAGTTTCATTGTACAAATACAATAAAAATACTTGCTAAAAAAGATCAATTTAAGACAATTAATGGGAAAATACCTTAAGAGTGAGGTGTTGTACAGTGTTGAGCGTCCAACCCTATTTTGAAATCCTGGATGATAGTGAATAAGATTACAGTAGATATACATCATGTTGGACCTCGATCTTTGGGTGAAAATATAGAAATAAGAAATGAAATTAAATGAATGTGTTTGTATATGAATTGTGTATAGATGTTATTGTGTTATGAGAAAAGAATTTATTTGTGTTGATGAATATGAGAAATCATATGACTTGAGGTTGAGTGTAGGATAAAAAAATGTGTATGATGATTCAAGGGAAATTCTGGAATAATTGAATTAGAATTGGCCAAAGTTGCCTTCTTCGAAGTTGTAGATTGTTCTTCTATCTTTACAACGATATCAAGTAGGCAAGTTTTCGAGATCGGAGTTCAGAGATATAGTTGATACAAGTTACGGTGTTATATAAGATTTATGTTTGTGACAGTCTTGAGGAATGTTTGAAGTTTGAGGTTTTGATGACCCAATTAAGTTGAGATTTGAGGAGTTTGTGAATGGAATTTGTTGTTCGGATTGTTATAAAGTGTTTAGGCTTTTGAATAAGTAAATTTGTGAAGATTATATTTGAATATGATGATAGCTTGGATGTAGGAAACTTTGGAAAATGTTTGAAGGGGGTTGTGGAAAAACCATGTCCGTTTAGGGTTGTGGAAAAACCATGTCCGTTAAACGGACATGGAAGTCCGTTTAACGGACCTTCTTAGGTCAGAAGGACCTCTTGCTTCGCTCATGTCCGTTAGACAGACATGGATGTCCGTTTAATGGACTTTCTCCAATGGAATGGTGTATTTTGGGCCGTGAATGTCCGTTAAACGGACATGCATGTTCATTAAACGGACATTCACGGGTCAGTTTGTGAAAATGGCGATTTTTGACACTTTTAGAGGCCGAATCTGATTTTGTGGTCTTCATAAGAGTTGTAGATCTAGAAGTCTATGTTCAAAAGGTCCAATAACGAAATTAATCCGACTTCTAGATTGAAAGTTATGGAGATTGCGCCAAGAGAAATACAAATAGATTTAGGATTTAAGCATGGGTTATTCTTTTGGGCATAACTCCCTCATCCGACCTCTAATTGAGGTGATTCTTGAGACGATAGATTTCTAAGACATGAATTTATCTCTTCATGAAATTTGGTAGCTATTGGTTTAGAGATGAAAATTTTTGATTGTAAGAAAGTGAGAGGTCAGTTTAAAGAGCGTGATTAAGGTATAAACATTTTTTGAAATGTTAAGCATATCCTTAGTGATATAGCTCCGATTGAGGCGATTCTTGCTTCAAAGCAAATTAGAGACTTAAAGCTACAATTTATATGTAAAAGTCAAGTTGTGATTTTGATGTTTTGTGATTTTGATGTTTTGTTAGTGTGCGCTCGCCCAATGCGCGATCCGATGCTGCCGTTTTAAACTTCCTTCTGATTTTGCTATTTTTCTCCTTAATCCGACCTTTGTCTAATCTTTACTTATATCTTTTCCGTACGACATCCGTTTGACTTAGTTTTTGAAGCGTTGGATTCCTAAGACAATTATCCACATCATTAGGGAAAATTTATGAATTTTATGAGATTAAATTAAGGATGATTACTTTAATCAAAGTGAGTTGGATAATTTTCTAAACATGATTCGGTATTTTGAGAAATTCGGGATCTGTGGAGATCTGATTGAAATGATTCTTGAGGCAAATTAAAATTGAGAAATGGGGCTACAAATCATATGAAGGAATTAAATTTTAATTTAGCCCCTAAGACTTTCAATTTATGAATTGAAGTTCGGATTAGTGAGCAGTCTTGGATTAGAGAACATTTGAAAGTATTTTAGCCATAACTTTTGCTCTAGTAATCCAATTGAAGTGATTCTTGTCTTGAATTAAACTAGAGAAATAATCTACAATTTCTGTGAAGAAATCGAGTTTCAATTTTGTCCTCAAGAATGTCAATTTTTGTATGGAAATAATCGTGCTGGAAAATGATTTAGCATAAGACATATCTGAAATGTTTTGAGCATAACTTTTGATTTAGTGCTCCAAATTGGATGATTTTTATGGCGTTATGAAATTAAAACAATAAGGAACAATTCTCTAGAAGGACGTTTTGGCAAATTCCTTCATTTTAATAGTGAAAAAAATCTCCTAAAGTAAGCATTAATGAGAGTAAAGTTTAAGGGCAATTTTGGAAGTCTACTTAAGAACTTAAGTTACAAGGCTTTCATGGAGGGACAAAAGGGTCATTTGACCCTCATTTAATGACATGGCTTTAAGAAACAAAGTTGGCTGCCGTTTTAACAAGAGGAAAGTCGACTTTAAGAAGAAAGAAGAAGAGAATAAGAAGAGAGAAAGGATGAGAGAAGCTTCGGCCATGGAGAAAGAAGAGAGAGCAACCTAAATTTCGATTTTTTTGGGGCTTTTAGCATGAGTTTTGAGTTGATTCAAAGGAAAAAGGATGGAAGAAAGTGAAGGCTTCCATTCAAGCCCTATAAATCCGAAAATAGAGAAGAAAAGAGGTAAGAGAAAAGTTTTAAGCTTTGAGTTTTTCTTCAATTTTTGGTTTAGAAACATGGAAAATGGT
>JAOSBK010000006.1:28465019-28486067 GCA_027568895.1 Erythroxylum shatona | reverse complement strand
CATTTATTCATTTCAAGTTCATGATGCATTTGAAGTATTTTCTTCCCTTCTCCAATTTAATCAATTTATTTGAAATTGCTATGAGATCACAAGTTACAATGAACACAATTCATATATTTTCAACATAATGTGTCATGTAAAGTATTTTCAACATCATACTTTCCCTCTGATTGCTAACATGGTAAAGTGTTAATTAAGTGTTAGTCTATCTATTTAGTGTCAAATATGCATTCTGATGAAACAGTGGATGTTGAAAGGAGAAATGTAGAGGTTATATTTTTGTTGGAAACTGTTAACTATTTGGATGCATGGAGCCTGATTTTTGTAGGGGTTGGAAAGAATTAACATCTCAATTGTAAGCAAAATATGTGTAGGAAAGTGGTAGATTAAGGTAGAAGTATTGTATGTGGGTCTTCTTAAATAATCAAAGTTGGACAGAACTGATCTAGGTTTGAAAATGCTTAGATGAAGGTGGGTTGTGTCTGTTTGTGTATGTTTTAACTAACATTCTGGAATGCACAGATGATTGTGACATTCTGGAATTCATAGAGGATTGTTGCCAGTAGTTGAAGCAATTGATGAATTTTTTTGAGAGTTAGAATTGATGAATTTTATATAGCTTTACTTGAACAATTGAATCTAAGGATTAATGTTGAGATATTATTTGTAACTTTATAACTACATCGCTATCCAAATAATCGAACTAAGTTGGTTGTTTTAGTCTACTATTACTTGTCGAAAACAAAAAGTAAATTGATTTAAAAATGCTAGTTATTTCTATGATTTAAATTTCCATGGAAGCTGAATCCAATACATTAATTAAGTTAAATTATTATTTTTGTCTATTAAAATTTTTTTGAGTGTGCAATCCGCTGGATATAAAGGACAAGACTGAAGGCTTGGGATCAGAAAACAGGAACATGATGAGAATATATGTTTTGTCAGACAAGAGTTAATAGAATACATATGAGTGAAGAAGCAAAGAGTTTCTTTTAGTGTATATTTATGGAACTTCCCTCTTTATATGAGATTAGTATTTGCTGGTGGCAATATCTGCTGGTCATTGCCTTATTGGTGAACTAGTCTTATTGGTGAATTAGTCATTTAGAAATAATCTTTGATCAAAATTTCCAGAAAATGGTTAATGGTGGGACGGTGAGGAGCTGGATCTGCGTAAATTTTTCTCGAAGTGTTCAAGATAGTGTGGCCGGTGGATTTTGCTCAGAACTTGCGCACATGTGCTACATCTCTGGCATGGTATGTAATCTTTTATGATGAGGTTATTGGCTTTAGATATGTTTTATATTGTTTTCTTGCTTTGCTAAATAGTAATATTTGTTTTTTGCAGGAATTTAATCCTCAGCCAGTCCTACCTCCTGTTAGTTCCCGACCTGAGCATGTAGAGAGGGTTTTGAAAACAAGATACCATGATGCAATGACAAAACTTCAACCCCATAGCAAGGAGCTTGACTTGCTCATTGTTATTCTTCCAGATAATAATGGCTCTCTCTATGGTAATCTTGAACATTTCAAACGTTCTTTTTAAGATCATTATATTTTGTTGTGTAATTGGTGTATTTTAAGGTACAAAGTATTTGTATTTGATTGCAACTTGATTTTTTTTCTTTTTTTCAATGGCTTTACATTGCAGGTGACTTGAAAAGGATATGTGAGACAGATCTTGGACTTGTATCACAATGCTGTTTGACAAAGCATGTGTTTAAGATGAGCAAGCAATATTTGGCCAATGTGGCCTTAAAAATAAATGTCAAGGTTGGGGGAAGGAATACAGTCCTTGTTGATGCATTATCTAGGCGTATTCCTTTGGTCACTGATCGACCTACTATAATATTTGGTGCGGATGTTACTCATCCTCATCCAGGGGAAGACTCTAGCCCATCCATTGCAGCTGTAAGTCGTCAAATGCTTCATCCTTTAATTTAAGAATGATTAAATGTGTTTGTTTTACATTTTCCTGGAATACGGATATATTTTTCGGTCTCAGGTTGTAGCATCACAAGATTGGCCAGAGGTTACAAAGTATGCTGGTTTGGTTTGTGCACAAGCACATCGACAAGAGCTCATCCAGGATTTGTACAAGACGTGGCAAGATCCTGTGAGAGGGACAGTCTCTGGCGGAATGATCAAGTACTGTTAACCCTTCTTTCTCAACAAGTGTTTGTGTTTTGTGCCGTTCATGACGATCAACTCACATTAAATGTTAGAGATTAGAATTGTTGTTCTGTGAATTTTAGGACCAAGTTGCTTTATGATATTCTTTCTCTTTGCAGGGAACTTCTTATATCATTCCGTAAAGCAACTGGGCAGAAGCCAGAGCGGATAATATTCTACAGGTATTTCTAATTCTCATGACAGCTATATTAAGCTATCTTTGCTTCTAAAAAATTACTGTATGTTATATTATTTGGTGTGGCTTCTCCAGGGATGGAGTGAGTGAGGGCCAATTCTATCAAGTTTTGCTGTATGAACTTGATGCTATCCGCAAGGTTAAACTACTTTTCTTGATTTAGTAGTTCAGCTATTCCTCCTTGTATTATGTACTTCAAACTTGTACCATGCACCTCCTTATTACTATTGCTTTTCCTTGTGCCTCACTGAAATTTTAGGCATGTGCTTCCTTGGAACCAAATTATCAACCGCCAGTGACATTTGTTGTGGTCCAAAAATGTCGTCACACAAGGTTGTTTGCAAACAATCACCGTGACTCGAGATCTGTTGACAGGAGTGGGAATATACTGCCTGGTATCTGATTTTGTTGTGACTTTTTGGAAATGAGTTGCACTAATTTATTTTATTCAGTCTTAACATGTGACAGTATATCATGAACTAATCCGTTTCCAGGTACTGTTGTGGACTCGAAAATTTGTCATCCAACTGAATTTGATTTTTACCTATGTAGCCATGCTGGAATACAGGTAAGAAACACGGTTTTTTTTCCAATGCTAGATAAGCTTAGCTTCATCAAAACTTTTTAACAGTGTGCCAATTTGACAAATAGGGAACGAGTCGTCCTGCCCACTACCATGTTCTATGGGATGAGAACAAGTTTAATGCTGATGGATTGCAATCGTTGACAAACAACCTTTGCTACACGTATGTTCATAGTTGCAATGTTGGAATAGGGGTTTCCTTATTTTTTTTTCCCCCTGTTGGTAATTTGTGGTTTGACCAAAAGTACTGATAACATAGCAGCCAGTTATCACTTTTTTCTGTCTTTGTTTTCTCTTTAAATTCTGGTATTAATTTTATTGATTTTTTTTTGTTATGTTGCAGATATGCGAGATGCACAAGATCCGTTTCCATTGGTTAGCCTTTTCTCTCTATACAATAAAATTAATATAATTTTAACGTGAGAATTCCGATAATTGATTTTATGTTGTGTAAGAGCAAGATTGTCTAATGGTTTTTATTTCATAATTGCAGTACCCCCTGCATACTATGCACATCTTGCTGCATTTCGAGCTCGTTTCTATATGGAGCCAGAGACATCGGACAGTGGTTCAATGACCAGTGGAACTGCTGGAGGACGTGGCAGCATGGGTGGAGCTGGAGCTGCAAGAAGCACTCGAGGCCCTGGTGCTGGAGCTGCTGTTCGACCACTACCTGCTTTGAAGGAGAGAGTTAAGCGGGTTATGTTTTACTGTTAGGGTTGCACCTATCAGGTTCAATTATATCCTGTTCCGTTTTGAAACTTTTATTTGCCTTGCTGTGCACATCCTGGATGTGACACTTTTATCTTTTGTGCTGGTAATTAGATCCTTGCTGTTGCTACTTTTGGTTGGCACTGAAAGTGTTACCTTTAATATTAAACTTGGTTGAGATTGAATATTATTATATAACTTTTCTATTAATATGTCATGTGAATTACTGTTGAAATAGCAAGATGTGATACGATGCTTTTGCAGGTTTGTATTTTGAAATAGCTGCTAGGGGAAGGCCTTTTAATTGGAATGATGTCAATTTACGTATTTAAACATCAGTCATAACATTTAGGTCATGTGTGGTAATTAGCAAGGAGGAAGTGGGAATGAAAATGCATCTTTTATTAAAAATAGTGAGACAAAATTGGAATGAATGTTAGATAATTTTGTACTTTTATTCTTGTAGAGGGTGAGTATAAGTTGAGATAAAAAAAAATCGGGAATAATATTATTACAATATTACTATAAAAATTATCTTTTATATTAGTTTTTAATAATTATTTATTATTTTAGTGATACTTTTATTCTTATTATAAAATTTATTTATAATTATTTAACAGTTATCGTATAAATTATTGAAAATTTTTATTTTAATTATTTACAAAATAAATTATGCAATGACTAAATATGAAAAAAGGTTTTTATTATCATTTTTAATATTTAATGCTAAATATTAATGTAAGTATAAATTTTGTTTAATAATATGTCAAATTTGTATAATAAGTAATTTTATTCGTATTTACATTTAAATTTAAATTTTATTTTTATTCATAATAAGTATAATGCTAAACAATTTGTTGATGAATTTCAACATTATATTTATTATGATTTGCCTGAGAATTTGGACAACAAAGTTATGAATTGATTGAGAATTTGGACGTATTAGTTAGGATAAACTTAGACAATTTGGAAGTTGGTATCGATTGTTCTTTATTTGTGCTTTTGTTCTTCAAAGGTGTTTTTTCAGAGGTTTACTTTTAGTGAAAAAAAGCTTCTTAGTCATGTTGTTGTGGGCAAGTTTACAAAGGTATGTGTTAAGCTAATTCATCTATAGGTATGTTCAGTTCAAATAAAAGAACGCGCAAGAGAGAGAGAGAGAGAGAATGGAGATCTTGAGAGAATATCAGAAGAAGGAAAATAACCCATTCTGTTATACTTTTCGTACTAGTCACTGTTATTGTGGTCTAAATACATGTAAAAGAAAGAATAGGATAAGGACTGATCTTGTATAACAATCTTATGGTTCTATTTAAATGATGCGTCCATGTGATAACTCGGACGTTTTCGTTTTTTTAGCTTCTTCATTCCATTTGAACTTCCTGTGGTTTACTTGTCTTGTTCATTAAGTCCTTCAACAAACACCCCCCTCACTTCCTTGGCCATCAAGTTAACCTACATAAATTGTCTCTGGAGTTAAAAGAGGTATTCCCACGAAGTGTTCTCACTTAAACCGTCTGACCATTGAATTAATAATTACGTTGCTTAGTGATTGTTCCTCTCGACCATTCTTCTTCCTAACACTGCCACTGGGACATGCTCTATTGTAGTGAGTCCTTCCAATAAGGACGTAGACGTTCTGCCTTATCCCATATGGGCTTTCTTAAGTTGTGATACGTGAAAATTTGAATGAATATAAGTTCAACTTATAAGCTACGTTTTCCATAAGATTCAGAATTTTGTAAGGTTTGTAATACGATGGTGACAATTTGTGGTTGGTTGTCCTTTGAAGAGAATGTTGCTTGTAGTGTTATAGATTTAATAAAACCAATTCGCCTACCTCAAATTCGTATTTTAAGTCTGCGTCTTCTTTCATTATATTCTGCGTTCTATGTAGGTAGAACTTTGTTATTACTGGTGTTGCTTCTTATTCCTTAAGAGCTTGATCTACTTTCAATCTCTTTTAGTCACTAGTAAAGTATGGTGGGTAGATAGGTGATTTCAAAGGGTGTTGCATTAATGGCTGAATGGTATGTTGTATTATTTTACCACCATTTGGCCAAGGGAATCCATTCGCTCCACCTCTGGGGTATCTCTCCACAAAAACATCTCAAGTAAATTTCTAGTATTTTGTTAATTGCCTCCATATGTCCATTCATTTGTCAGTGGTAAGCTATCAAGTATTTGAGGCTAACTTCCTAAAGCGCGAATAAATTTTGCCAAAATTTGCTTAAAAATGTGGGATCCATGTTACTGATAATTGCCTCCGACATCCCATGAAAATTTGCTTAAGAATGTGGGATCCATGTCATTGATAATTGCCTCCGACATTCCATGCAGTTTGAAAATATGATTGAGGAATAATGTTGCAATATCCCTTGTTAAATAAGGGTGTTTAACCGAAATGAAATGGGCATACTTTATAAATCGATCAGTCACTACTAATATCACATAATTCCCTTTGGATACTAGCAACCATAGAAGAAATCTACATTGAGTTCTCTCCAACTTCCTTACGGGATTTTAATGGCTTATAGTAACCCCAGGTATGCCATTGTATCATACTTACCTTTTTGGCACATCATGCATTTTTTAAAGTAGTTCCAAGTATCCTTTACTAAGCCTTTTCAATAGAAAAAATTATGTAATTTCTTTATAGTTGCCAATATGCCTGAATGTCCCCCATTATCTCGTCATGGATCACCTTGATTAATTATTCTCTGAGTGCATTGTCTGCCCCTATCACCAGACTTTCTTTCGAATGTAACATCCCATTTTCCCATTCATATGCGCTTGAAGTCTTCTTTCGATAGTTACTTAATCATATCTTCTACAGTGTGATCAATTTCCCATTTTTTTAAATCTCTTCCATTAACCTCCCTTGTACTTGTGAAAGTGGCATCATCAGTAATTCTGAGCTGGTGAATCTGGACATGGCATTAATTACAGTATTCTTCTTCCCACTGCGTTATTGTGCTTCAAAATCATACCCTAAGAGTTTTGGAAGCCACAATTGTTGGAATGGTGTGGATAGTTACTACTCTAACAGATGCTTTAGGCTTCAGTGATATGTTCAAATGATGAAAGGTTTGATACTAAGACAATGATGACATTGCTTAATTGCCTTGATCACATTCAAGAACTCTTTTTCATACGTTGATAACCTTTGATGTTTTGGAACTAACATCTTGCTAAGATAGGAGATTGGGTGATCCTCTTACTATAGTACTGCTCCAATGCCTAACCCACTAGTGTCCACCTCCACTACAAAGGATTTTGAGAAGTCAAGAAGTGCCAACACTGGTGTTGTCGTAATTGCTTCCTTAAATCTTTTAAATGCTTCATTCTCTTCTTGTTGCCAACTCCATTCTTCAATAACTCCATAGGGGTCTTGCAATCAGACCATATCCCTTGATGAATCTCTTGTAATATCCTATAATCCCCAAGAAGCCTTTGAGTTCCTTTAAATTCTTCAGCACCACCCAATCTCTAATTGTTTTAACCTTTCTTATGTTTATTGCGACTCCCTTCTTTGTGATGGTGTAACCTAAATATTCAATCTGCCTTGCTCTAAACACACATTTGCTTACTCTTAAATATAATTGATTAGTTTTTAGCGTTTCCATGGTCATAATAAGGTGTTCCACAAGTGATTGTAGAGATCGATTATAAATTAAGATATCGTCAAAAAATGCTAAGAAGAAGCTACCGAAGGTACGATTTAAACAACTCGTTCATCTTTATTTGGAATGTTGATGGTGTGTTAGTTAAGCCGAATAGCATCACCAAAAATTCACAATGCCCTTCATGCATTTTAAACGCTATTTTTGGGATGTCCTCAGGTTGTATTCAGATTTGGTGATAACCCAATCATAGGTCTAATTTTGTAAACCAACTGGTCCTATGTAATTCGTCGAGTAGTTCTTCTATTAAAGGAATGTGGAAATTGTCTTTAATTGTATGTTTGCTGAGCTCATAGTAATCCACACACGTCCTCCACAAGTTGTCCTTCTTGATAAGGACTGTCGGTAATGTGTATGGTTTGTAGTTATGTTTGATGAAGTCTTGATTCATCAGTTCCTTCACCGATTGTTCAATGATATCTTTCTGAGTTCCCGAATATCTGTATGGTCTAATATTAATGGCTTCCACTCCCTCTTTAATGTATCTCATAATTATAATTCCTGTCCAACGACAATTGGATCGGTTCTCTGAATAATACAATGAACTCTAACAAAACCACAATAATCTTGTCAATGTTGCTCTATTGACCTTCCCTTACTCCTAGTTGTTGTTGTTGACATTTAATTGGAAATGTGAGTTTCATTATGAATAGTTGGCCTTCTTTTGAGCGTTGAAGTAATTTGTGGAAGTCCTTACCTGAAACCACTCTAGACCTCCCCTTTGGATTCCCATTCAGTGTGAATACTTGGCCCTCCCATTTGAAAATCATTTCTTTCTTTAAAGTTGCACAGAACATTGTTTAGTTCTACCAACCATTGAACTCCCAGCACAACGTCGTAACCCCCTAATGGTAATAACAGTGTGTTCATAGTGAATTAGACACCTTACATCGTGCATGTGAAGTTCATGCAGCATTGGTAACATATTAGTCACAATCCTCCACTCACCGTGATGTGTGACGGTTTTATATCCCTAACATCGCAATTGCCTTTCTTTAGGATTGACGCGTCCACAAAATTATGGGTGCTTCTATTGTCTATCAGGATGTGGATCACCCTCCTTTCATACCTTCCCACTACTCGCATTTGCTTGAAATCCCATTCATGTGTTAGCCCCATCATTGCTTGTATGGATACTTTTGGACAGTGAACTTCTAACTACTCTTCCTTATATTCTTCTTTTTCTCCCTCCACTACCGCTTTTAAAGAGTCTTTACCTCCAGTAACCACGTACAATTGTAATTGTTTCATCTTACACTTATGACCCATACTATATTCTTTCTCACACCAAAACAAAGTCCCTACTCCCTTTTATTGTCAAATTCCTTATTGTTAATGTGTTTTGGGGTTTTAAATGTTTTTGCTGTTGTTAAACATTTTGAAGCCATAAGAGTGCGTAATATTCCATTTGACATTACACTTCTGTTGCATTCTCATAATTGGGCTGTGACTTCCCCCAAAGCTCTCGTTCCTTGGAGTGTTTCCTCGAAAGAAAGAGATACTCCCCTTCACCATCATTACTACTTTCTGCTTCCTTACCAACATATATGCATGATGTAGGGAAGATGCCTCAAACAACCTTACTATTACTTCAATTTCTGGCTTGAGGCCTTTAAGGAAGAAACAATCAAATATTCCTTGAGCAATGATAGCCAATTGGAATAATGGTCGAATTTGATGCAGTACTCTAACATTGAGTCCTTTGTTTCAATTGTCACACTGGGTCATCAAAAATTTCCACTTCAAAATGCCATTTGAGAACATTTGTGAACTCCTTCCAATCCACCACTCTTGGATTGTTTTGAGTAACTGGAATAGTCGGTCTCAGTTCCACTCTTTGTTGTTGTATGAATTGTGTGAGAATGGTTTTAGGCTCCAATGTTTTGCTTCTCAAACTTTTCTGCTCTATTTTGTGATTTTAGAAATAGTTTCTCATTCTTGGTTTATACATCCCTTAAGCTCTTTAAACTTTCTTTGATTCTACGCAACTTAACACCCCTTGTATTTTTAACAATTGATTCTTTTCCTAGAACTAACTGCTCTGATACTAGATGTGTACTAATTTATCTTTGGGTAAGTTATAGTTCGAATTAGAGAACATGATAGATGGAAAAGAGAGAGAGAGAATATGGAGATCTTGAGAGAATATCAAAAGAAGGAAAATAACCAATTCTCTTATACTTGCCATACTAGTTGTTATAGCAGTTAAATACATGTAAAAGAAAGACTAGAATAAGGGTTGGTTTTGGATAACAATCTTGTGGTTTTATTTAAACTATGCATCTAAAGCATAATAACTCGGATGTTGTTGTTTTCCTAGCTTCTTTAATCCATTCAGACTTTCCAAAGTTTACCCATCTTCTTCATTAATTCCTACAATAGTACGATCACCATATTTAAAGATCCAAGTTGCGGTAAGTTAAATTTCAAATGACTCCAAATAGGATCCACGAGAATTTGTATCAAAATTTATAGCATCGGAAGACTTTTTCACTAAAATTTGGTTCAATTATTGGGTTGGTGTTGTTGGTGGATAGATGATTTCTTTTTTGCTTATGAACATGGGTTAAACCCAAATATTACTCAGGTCATGGGCATATTCGGTCGGTTACATAGCTCCAAAGGTATCAAAACTAGAAAGGCCATAGAGAGCACATATGTGCATGCACTTCTGACATAATTAAAATTAAGTTCAGTTTAAATGCAATATGTGAAGTATTTAACAATAATTTTTTGTGACAAATATACATTTCGTTGCCAAAACATGACTTTTTGCGACGCTTTTTTTGCTAATTGTTGCTCAATGCTATCATATTGTTGACAAAATTGAAAAATATGTTACAAAAAGTTTAACATTTTAAGACGATAACATATTCATTGAACTTAACTTCTACCGATGATTTACTTAATCGTCACTAAATAAATATGTTGCAAAAAGTGGCATATTTTGGGACGATTATTATTAATCGTCACAAAACATATTCATTGAGCTCAACTTCTACCAATGATTTACTTAATCATCACAAAATAATATTAAATTGGTGACAAATTTGCAAGCTGTCACAAAAAGTTGAACAATTGGCAATGAAACCAATAAATTGTCTTAAAAATTTGCAAGCGGTGAACAGTGGGTGGCTTTGTCTGATACGCCAATAATAGCAAAGAAGTGATAAGAGAAGTCCTAAAACAATTAGTATAAAATTTGAAAATAATCTTTCCAAATTTCGATAGATGAAGAATTGAGGGACTAAGGTAGATTTAGGCACTAAAATCGACAAAATTATGTGGGTTTCATGTAATAATTGATAGATCTCAAATGAAAGAAACGAATAAAAAACATATTAGTACTAGTTTGAACTTTAAAACATTAAGTTTATTTTTGAAATATTAAGGTTTGATTTATATTTTGTTGCTTATATTTTAGTGTAAATATTATAGTTAATTTCTTTTATCTTAGTTTGTAGAAATTAAGATATTATCATTGATTTTGGTACATTGATTTAGCAAAAATCATGAAATCATCATTGGTTTTGGGGTAATTAAGATTGTTTTTGAAATATAATTAAGGTTTGATTTACATTTTTATTACTTATAGTTTAGTGTATCAAAATTCATCCTCTCTTCTCTGGAAAATGAATAGCTTTTTGCATCAGTTCTTAGAGGATCACAAACAAGTATAGACATCATAGCTTAACCAATGAAGAGAATTAGGTACCACAAAAAGAGAAACTTGAAAAAATAAGGATCTGGGAATGCTTATTTCGTTACTATCGCAGAAATGAGAGAATAGAGAATAAATAATGAAAAGAAACTTTCTTCTATTTTATCTTAACTATTAAAAAATGGACTATGGAATTTATAAATAGTTCTTCCTATACCTCTGAAAAGATCATAAATACAAATGTAAATGACTCATTTAATATTAGAAGATTTTTGTGGTTACGAGAAAACTCTTCAAATAATTCACACTATTTTTAACACCATACTACTCTAAGAGTCATATTCTATCATTTTAAATTACCTTTTTTACTATCCCCCCTTAATTTGGAATTTTCTTTATTATGCCAAGTTTAACTTTAAGAAATATTTGCATCTTAGATCGTGAGTTTTCAACACTTGAACTCTACTTCCTCAGTGGTAATACAATCTCTAATGAAATAATATATTTTACCTATATGCGTGCTTTGATCATGAAACACTAGATTCTTAGTAAGTTCTTGCGAAAACTTGTTACCAATGCATTCTTTGTAGCTTCTTTTGTGGCAAGTGAAGTTCCTTCAAAAATTTTCTAAGCCAAATATCATGACAAGTACATGAAGTTGCCACCATATATTTGGATTCATAAGTTGAAAGTGGAATAATGAGTTGTTTCTTTGAACTCCATGGGATAGCATAATTACCTATAAAAATGAAAAACCAACTATTTCAATCATTAATATCTTTTCCAAGATTGCTGTCACAAAATCTTAGAAGTTTGAACCTACTAGAATAGGAATAAAATAGTCCAAAGTCAAGTGTACCTTTAGGTAGCGAAGAATCGTCTTAGCAATTTTCATATGGGTGGAAGTGGGAGCTTCCATAAACCAACTTACTACTCCAACTGAGCAAAGGATATTGGCCTTGTACAAGTTAAATATCTTAAACTTTCCATAAGATTTTTTAGAACAATGGATTTTCTTTTTCTCCATTTTTATACTTTGATAATTTTAGTTTAATTTCCATAAGTGTGTTAACGGAATTACAATTAATCATTTTGAACTTCTTTCGGACCTGCTTTGAATAGTTTTTTTGAGAAATGAATATTCTTTCCTACATTTGCCTCACCTTTAGGCCTAAGTAATATGTAACAAGTCCTATGTCAGTCATTTCAAATTCAAGTGACATAACCTTTTTAAATTCTTTCAAACAAGCTCTTCAGTTTTTTATCTGTAAAAATAAGATCATCCACATAAAGATAAATTAGGTCTCCATTGTCATGAGTTTTAATGTAAAGTACATATTTATTAAGGTACTAAACAAGCTCATACTCCTAGAAATACTTGTCAATTCAACTATTCCATACCCTTAGTGCTTACTTCAATTCATATAGATCTTTCTTTAATCTTGAAAATTTTCCTTTATGTTCTTTTATCAAATTATCCAATGGTTGTTCAATATAGACTTCTTCTTCAAATAACTATTAAGAAAGGCCGATTTTTCCATCTAATTGATAAAATTTTCATTTCATTTGGGCTGCTAAACAAATGAGTAAACATATAGTCTCTAATTAAGGAATAGGCACAAAAATATCATCATAATCAACTTTATGCTTTTGCTTGTATCCTTTGACAACAAGCCTTGCTTTGTATTTTTCAACCTCTCCATTAGCATTCCTATTCATCTTGTATACCCATTTGACTCTAGTGGTTACATGACCCTTAGGAACGGTTTTTAATTCTTAAATATTCTTTTTCAATTGATTTGATTTTCTCATCTTTGGCTAATCTCCACCTTTTATCTTATATGACTTCTTCGAAATTTAATGGTTCACTATCTATAAGAAGACAATATAATATATCATTATCAAGAATAACTTCATGAGATCTTACACAAATGTCTCCTATATCTTTCATTTTCCTTGTCCTTTCACTTGAAATTTCTTCGTAACATAATGAAAGTGTTGAAATAGGTGGAGTTGTTTCTTGTATAGGCAACATGGTATTTAAAAAAAATGGCATTTTGTTCTTATTCTTATCCAAAATATGAAAGAAAATTCTAAATTTTCTCTCCATAAGCCTCCAAAATTTTAACATAGGTTTATCAAATTTAACACCTCAACTTATCACCACTTTACCATTGTTTGGATTGTATAATCTGTAGCCTTTGAAATGTGAATCATATAAAGACATGTTTAACTCTTTGATCGTCAAGTTTGAATCTTTCTTAGTGTGACATCTTGATCTTCAAGTTTGGATCGTCAATCTTGGATCTTTATTTTACCCCATATTTCTTGAGGAGCTTGATCTTTGATATTTGATGTTATAGAGCAATTAGGCAAATACACAACATAAGAAACAACTTCAGGTCAAAACTTCATATGCATATCTTTGTCCTTCATCATGCATCTTGCCATATTAGGGATGGTTATATTCTTTCTCTCAATTATTCCATTTTGTTATGGTGATTTACGAACTATTAATAGATGAAGAATGTTATAAGTTGCACAAAAAACATTGAATTCTTTAGAAATAAATTTGCTTCATTAATCAGATAGTAAAGTTTTGATTTTATAACTACTCTTCTTTTTTACAAGAATCTTAAAATTTTAGAAAGCAATAAATGCTTCTAATTTTTGCAAAACAAAATAATCCCAAGTTCTCCTAATAAATCATCAATAAAAAGTAAGAAATATTTTCTCTTACGAAATGAAGGTCAATTGATTGGTCCACCCACATCAGCGTACACAAGTTTAAGAGGACTACTTGCTCATTTGGCAAAACTCTTCCTTATACGTTTTCTTGGAAAACATGCTTCATATAATAATTGATTATGATGGCTAATTGAGGGTATCCTGTTTTCCAATTTCCTTTCTCCCATAATCTTGAGAGGTACAAAATTTAAGTGGTTAAATGTTATGTGTCAATACCATACTTCGTCTTGTAAGTTAGCTTTCAAACATGTTTTTTAATTGTTTTGATGTTCAACTTGAACATCCTATTTTTTGACATAGCCACCTTAACAATCAAATTAGAGTTTTATTTTGAAGCCATAAAAGTTTATTTTCCATAAGAATTTCATACCCCTATTTAAGGAGTTGGCCTAAAATTAAAATATTGCTTTTTAACTTAAACACCTAATAACATTGGTGATCAACTTATGACTACCATCTTTGGAAGAGGTAAGAGTTGTATATTTTCCTTCTAATTGGATGTATTGTCATAATATTTGAACATTTTAAATTTCATCTTACTCCTTTCACTTATCTTGACAACAATTCTCTTATAAATATATATTAAAACAAACATTTTGTTCATTAGGATCTATAAGATTATATTAAACCTTTTTAGATATCTCATAACTTTCTATTGTCTTCATGGATAATATAAAACTTAACTAAGCATCCCATCCTAAAATTGTCAAAATGGACTCTTTTAAAGTATTACAATTTCATATTTAATATGAAACCTTACTAATTGAGTTATTTGCAAATTTTAAAGTTAAGTAGTTGTATTAGATCTAACTATAGAAGGAATAAATATTGCATTATATAATATCTCATATTGCATTTTTTTCTTATGTAAAACCATACTATTATGGAATTTAGTTATGAAGGCATTCATCAGAGAATGTCATTCCTTATAAATAACTAAAGCATTTATAACTCACCACATTGATCTCATCAAAGTGATTCAACATTCTTAATGTTTAATTTCTACTCAGATTTAATACTTTGAAATTTTAACAAGTTTAAATCATTATTTTGTTTGATAGATATGACTATATCACATAAAGTCATTAGTTCATCTAATAAAATGCAAGAATCATCATTTTATGAATTGTTATTACATTCAACACATCATATGTATAAGATTTAACAATTCAATACTACATCATTCTTTCACTAAAGATTGATTTGGTTATTCTTCAACTTAATAAGTTTCATATGATTTATATATATATCCTTGTATAGAGCTTTATGATTCTCATTATGTTGATTTAACAACATGACATAAAAGGATAGCCTTGGTTATTTAATTTTGTATCCTTTCCATTTAGCATAAGTCTCTCTTGATCTAATACATACAAACTATTTATATAAACTTAGATCAATTAATTTTGCTAAAAATCCTATTTCTTATCATACCTTAAACAATGTGATAATGTTGAATGTAAATTCAGAGCGTGAATTAGAAATATACATAATCTCTATCATATCATGTATAGGCAAGAAAACTCATATGATAATCTTCTTCTAATGATAGCTATTATCATACTATAACAAATGCCTTCAATTGTAGTCTATTTTATGTCTTTATAGGCTAATAAGTGGAACAATTCCATCAAAGTGATATACCTTTCATCTCTATTTCATGCAATCTCTTGTATCGTGCTATTATGGTGTTATTATACATCTTACATGATGCATTAGTCAACTCAAAATATCATTACTTTTTTTCATTTATGTGATATTGGCAAATTTCTTAAAATTTGTCACCAAATCCTAAAAAAGGATCAATAGAAAAAAAGTGTAATGAACAAACGAATTTTCTTTTATTTCTTTGAGAACTCTTCTCAAACCTAACGGATGTCTAAGAAGTTTGGTTTACTAACTCTTAGTATTAATTATACTAAAAAAAACAATTTAACTCGGAACAAAATATGAATGTAAGAAAAGCAAGTAATTGGTTATATGCCATGACTACAAAATAAGAGTAGAACTTTAATAATGTATTTAGTTACTCCACTATTTTATTTGAAATAATGTCCCTCACAATTATTCAAAAAGATTACTCTAATATCTCTAATGGTCTAGAATTCCATTCAAATTTAGTTGATTTTGAGTTTGTGTAATAAATCTACTAAACTTAAATTAAGTAGACAACAACTGTATCAACCACATCTTAGATTTGTTAGGTGACAACTCTTGTAAAAATATATAATATAATTATTCCTAACTTACCTCTAAATTTATATCATCATGAGTTTGTTCATCCAAATTATACAAATTTAATTAAGTAGAACTCATTGTTATAAGACTAAACATATTCGGGTTAAAACAGTTTTGAGTTTGCTCAACAAACTTAATGGTAAACGTAACTATGATTATCTTATAATAATAAAGGCAACAATTATGTTCAAGATATATGCTTAATATTTAAATGAGGGATTTAGTTCTATTTGTCTTATCAAACATAAAGTTACATGCAATAATACCATACATATATCACACGTTACCATTACAAATGACATTTTATTATTTTACACAATTGAAAAAGACTCAATCAACCTAATAATGGAAATAATGGAGGATTTTAATGCAATGTCAGGGCTGAGATGTAACCCAATCAGAAGCTGCTTTTATTGTTCATCCAATGTTGAGAAGTTGTCTCATCAGTAATGAAGATGGGTTGAAGCAAGCTAGGCTGCTTATTAAATACTTAGGAATTCCAATTTCCCATAAGAGAATTAGTGCCTCAAAATGCAACCCATTGATGTTCTTTAATAGAAAAATTAACCATTGGTGTAACAAGTTCCTCAGTTATGGAGGAAGACTACAACTGGCTTCTTATATTCTAAGCAACTTAGCTACATACTTAATCAATCACCTAGCCCTTCCAAAGAGAATACTAAAGGAGATTGATAGGAAGATAAGGGAGTTTCTTTGGGAAGGTTCTAACAACCAACACTATAAAGTCAAGATAAACTGGAGCAAAGTCTGTCAGCAAAAGAATCAGGGGGCCTAGATATCTCTTCATCAAAAAAATCTCAATAAGGTCTACTTGGAAAAAATGTATGGTAGTTGTGCAAACATAAGGAGGAGCTCCAAGTCAAATGGATCCACAAAATATATATAAAGGGAAACAACTTATAAAGTATCAAAACAGACCATTGCATGTTATAGACATTGAGGCAAATCCTGAGGACTAGAAAATAGACGCATAACCTAGTAGTTCATAGAATTGGGAATGGTGAATCATCACAATTTTTATTTGATAATTGGAATACTAGGGGTCATTGGTACATAATCAAGGACCTTGAAAATTTTCACAAGTACCCTGAAACTATAAACCACATTATGGTTAATTGCCGATATTCCGACAATATCTAGGAAAGGATGCAAGATCTCCTAAACATAAGGAAGGCAATTGATAAATAAAATAAAGTGGTTGAATGGTATTATAAGTCAAGATGGAAATCAATAAAGACTTTAAGGTACTGAAAATAAACTTAGCTGCTATAATTTGTAAGATATGGAAAGATAGGAACAATAGAATTTTTAGGAAGAAGGTTAAAAGTAAGGAGTAAGTATACCAGATCATCATACTCTAGCACAGACTAAATATAATAGGAAGAAGACTAGTATCTAAACTCTTTTAAGGAATGGAATATAGATGGTGACTAAAGTAAAGGCTATAAATGCTAATATGTAATATGTACCTAAGAATCTTAACATTCTTGTAACTTTTATACTGTTGTACTTGACATAGGTTTTGTATATATAACTTCATTAATAAATTAATTTTCAAAAAGAAAAAACACAATTAGCAAACTCTCTAAATATTAACTGCCCTTATTAGTCATATGTAGAAGCTTTCTATAACCAAGACATAGGTTATCATTGTCTTTATTGTAAATACTTCCCACATTGTTAGTCTTGTGTTTTGGATCATTAACTAATGCATAGACCAGCATCTTGATAAGCATATAAAGTAGATAAAGACCAGGCAAAGTGTATAAAACATTCAAAACAGCATCCTTTTATTAACTGCAAATAATAAAATATTGAATCATCTAGATTAATATCACTTTCTATTCTTGTTCGGTTTAATGATTCTTTTAATGCAAGATTCATTATTACTTAATCATTATGATGTTTGATCATAGTTAATGGAGATATATATTGCTAAAACGGAGAAAACTCTCTCATATTTATGGTAAAATAAAGCCATCTATAAAATCAAAAGATGAGTATGGTTAAATAGGAAGTGTTTGATTTTGATGTTGATCTTTAGTTTTTCCTAAGGACAATCAAAAGCATGGGGAAATTTGATAAATGTTTAATTGATTATCTATCTATTCCCCAAATCTTAGTGATTAATGATATGTTATGCCAAAGATACTTATTTTAGTTCATATTTTGGTTTAGGTACAAGTTAAAGGAACAATAACTAAAATGAGTTAAATTCACATCCTTGGTTTCATTATATTGATGTTCAATCTTATTTGCCTTCATAAAGCAAAAGTGAGGTAAATAGGGTGAAGACGGGACAAAGGATGTAAGAATTAAAGTTACTGTGACTTACAAGACCGTGTATAGGAATGTGTAAATCACTGATAATATGTAAAAACTCAAAGATGTTTAAACCATCATTGTGACTTCTACAGGCCTATGTTGAGAATTACATAACTATTTATATAGTAGTGTAGCCAACTGTGAATGTGTAATTCCATAATTTCTTGCAAATTACAACACATAGTCATTACATGCCCATGTTGTTGACTATGTATAACCATATAACCTTAATTTTGCACTACTAATAATCAGTTAAGAGGCCAAATACGATATGTACTAGAGGCATAAAAGGAGGCAGATTCCCTTCCCTTTTGAGAGCTATGAGCAACTAATATTCTCTTCTCCATTTCAAAGGGTATATCAAGGCTAGTTAATATGCTTGGACATTGATTTTTCTTAGTGATGTTTTTCTTAAGTCTCTTTTGTAATTGTCCATATTATTTTGTGTCTAAAGTTTTGAATTTATGTATGAACGAATTAAATAGGCCTGCCAAATTATTCATGTAAGGATTCATTACTGGAATCAAGATTTCAATTTGTAGTTATTGTAAATTTGATTCATATGTGTTAATTTAATGGTGATACATCATTAAGGATAAGATAGTATAGGTTACATGACTTGAGCTTATGTGTTTATTGCTTAGATTCACATGTTTTCCTAACCCGTAATGTGGTTGTCACACTACATCTGGAGAGCTTATTCTAGGTTTTCTAATAGATAGACCAAATTAAAGAACTTGTTTGAATAGCTACATCCTAAGGGAAAATTGGGATTAACAAAGCTAATTATTAATCTACAACTAATAGTTTCAAAGAGAGGTACGACAACAACATGGCAATTTATTATGGACATTTATGTGAAGGTTAAGAATGAATCATAAATTGGATTTAAAACCTATTAATTAATCCTCGCAATTTTGTTTTCTTTGATTTAATTTGTCTTCTATAACTTAGTCTTATTTTATTGCATCAATCAAATTCAAAAAAAACTTCCCATAGTGTTATACATTTATTCTTTTATTAAAAATATAATCATACACTCTCTATATATACGATCCTTTTTCACCAATACTACAAATTTGGTTATGTAGAGTTAAGTTTTATTTTCTGATGCATTTGACACACAACTAGTGTTGTTGGGAAATTGTGTGATGTTCAACATGTAAAAAAATTCAAGGAATAACCAAAATTCTTATCGTACATTAAACACACCAAAAGTAAAACATAACTTTGCACAACTAAATTTGAAGTTATGGTAAGCAAGGATGGTATCCATAGAGGGTATGTGTTTAATTTTTTTAATGAATAAACTAGTGTTTAGGAATTTTAGGTGGGGGGTGTTGGTTGAATTCAATTAAGAAAATAATGTAAAACTAACCTATTGAAGGAAAATCAAATAAAAAGTACAAAATTGATAAAATTAACCAATGCCAATTTGCAGTCCATTTTCATCCATCAAATGAATTTAGCATAATTAATCATCATGTTATTGTCATATCTCTCTTTGAAACTATTAACTATAGACTAACAATAAGCTTTGTTAATCCCAATTTCCCCTTAGGTTTATTTAATTAAAACAAGCTCTTTAATTATGTTTAGCTATTAGAAAATTTAGAGTAAGCTTTTAAGATTTAGTGTGATAACTTCATTACAAAGTATGAAAATAGGTTAATCTAGGTAATAACCACATAAGCTCGGGTCATATAACCTATGTTCAATTATCCCTAATGATGCATGACCATTAGTTTACTACACATGAATTAGAAATATAGGGACTATGTATTGTAATCTAGATTATAGCAATAAATTCATACATGAATAATATATTTGACATAAGTAAATAATTTATACATAAATCCCAAAACATTAATAATAGAATAACATATTCAATTCCAAAAGAGAGTGAGAACAACATTACTAGATAATAAATGCCCAAACATGTTCATCGGCCTCGATATCCCCTTTGAATAAGAAGGATGAAGATTAGTTCCTCATATCTTTCCAAAGGGTAAGAAATCTGCCCCCTTTCATATCTTTAAAATCTTCGTGCCTCATTTATCCTCTTAAATGCCCTTTTATAGTAAAAATTCAAGTTCCATCATAATAAATAATCAGTTATACAGGTGATCTAAACCTTGGTTCATACCCTTGGAGGTCAAATAAAAAAATATAATCCAAGGATTGCAATATATGATGTAACCTCAGGTTGTCTTACTTAATCAAAACCTAAACGAATGGACCTAAGCTAACCTACATGTCATGAAATGCAAGCTAATTTGGTAAGGAGGGGGCTTTGATCTTTAGAAACCTTAACTGTATTAAATGGAATTGTAAGAAAAATGTATTTTTTTTTGGATTTTGGGGAATAGAAAATGGAAAGATAAAGACAAATGATCAAATATGGATAGTATCCTCTTGAAAATGAGTTTTAGCTATCATAGTTCGAAATCAATTTTTTTATGGGAGTGGAAATAACTAAGTTTCAAATGGGTAAACCTTAAAGAACTCTTTAAGTCCAAGATCTTAATTAATGAATTCCATTTCTTAAGACCTTGTTAAATGCTCTTAGTGTGTGTAGTGGGTAAGTTAATGCAACAAGTCACTTTGGGATCTCAATTTAACTCAATATCAAACAAAACTATGCAAGATAAAAGAGATTCAACAAGATCACAAATAGACATATATGAGACTTCATATATTTAAGCTCAAAGTT
>JAOSBK010000006.1:28430487-28445315 GCA_027568895.1 Erythroxylum shatona | reverse complement strand
ATGACATAATATGCATGAACATAGAAATGCATTTCTAACTCTCATTAATCACTCACATTTACCATTTTAACCTTCCCTCAAGAATGTGATGTTACACTCTCCAAATCAATTCTTAACACATACAATTCACAATTCCAAATATAATCACATTTATAGTTCAATTATACCCAAAAACGTCAATGAATGCATGTGCAATCATTTTAGTGTGTAAAAATCAATATTCACGTGAGTTTGTATAATATATTATACATGAGCATGAAATACATTTTTCTAATCTCTTAATTATATTTCTCAATTACAGAAATCTAGGGTTCTATCCTTTAGTATGGAAACAGGGTGTTACATTATAACTTTAGGAGGATGCATTAATCATGAATAACTTTGCAAACCACATATGCATTTCCTCCTCAATACATTTATGCACACTTTTTTCATGCTTTTTCTTTTTTCTTTTTTTTCCCTCTTTTTCTTTTGTTTTTGACTTTTCTTTATTTCTTTTCCTTTCTTTCCTTTTCTCTTATAAAGATTAAAATAAACTACATCAACATAGGAATTTAATAAGAAGGCATAAAATAACATCCCAACATTATAACCAACCTACACATATACATACCCTCACACTTATACTTTTGTATATCCATAAACTCAACAATCAACAAATGTTCCACTAGCTTTAAGGCTAGGGAAGGAAATTTGGTTAGGTTGAAGCATATAATGTGGCTAATACATAAATAAAAGGAAAATAAAGTTCAAGGGGGATTATCAAAAAAGAAAATCATATAATTGGTAGGCTATTTGGCTAATGTAGTTTGGAAAAGCAAAGAATGCCTAATCATATCCATATTAATGCATGTGATAAAAATGTGGTCTTGAATAGAAATTCAAAGTCAAGTCAAGATGTACATATCATGAAGGTCACACATTATTAAAAGACAATGAGACTGATATGAATGTGTCAGTCTAATAAGGCTCAAAATCTCACCAGCTTTGTCTACCACTAGTCACTACTCTTCTAAAGATAATGTATTTCGACCAATCATAAGAGTAAAAATACATGCTAAAGTTGCTATGAAATTCTCTAGTCAATTGACACTCTAATCATAACTATATAATCCCTGAAGCAACAAAAAATGAGAAATTGTTTATTTGTTTTGTTATTTCTCTCATTTTGATTAAAAACTTAAAACAAGTAAAATAAACAAATTCAAAAACACACATGCATAAAAAAAAGTAATGTGAAAATATAAAGAAAAGAAATTTACTCCCCTTAGGTTGCCTCCGAAGAAGCACCTTTGTTTAAAGTCGCTAGCTTGACTACTTCTTCTCCTCACGTGAAAAAAATATGATCTTCAGGTATTATAGTTAACATCACTTCCATCGGAGATTATTCAGGATAGGGCCTTAGTTGATCATCATTCCCATTTAGCGTCCTTCCTATCCTTTGACTTTTGATCTCTACTAAGTCCATGCTTTCTTGAAAGATCTCAAATGTCTCTTCACCTTTTTCCTCCTCGTTTAATTCCTTTAAACTGCTAGGTAAAATTAAAGACTCATTCTCAACAACAAAATGGTCAGTATTTACCTCTAAGCTAAAAGATATATTTTTTTTGCCTTGAGCTCCTCCTTAACTTCTTCAACATAAGCAATTCGTTAAAGATTGACTTTAAAATTCTTAAGCTCCTCATCACTTTGTAAATTTTATGCACTAACATCTATTGGGTACCCCTTGAGTTGATATGACTGTTTCTCTTTGATTTGTGATTCTTGGCGTTTGATCCTCACTGTCGTTTCACCTATTTGGTTTAACAAGTTTTGGTTTTTAGATGTTATATGCCTTATTTCTTGCTATAACTATTGGGTATTCTGTTGAAGTTGTTGCATAGTCTCTTGAAGCTACTATATACCCTGTTGAAATTAAAGATTGTTAGCAATCATAACATTCATCAATTCTTCCAGAGATGTACCTGAGTTTTAATAAGAAGCTTCTAGTCTATATGGGAATTGTTGTGTGTCTTGCAAGCTATCATAGAAGTAAATCTGATGGTTATCTCACCCATAACCAAAGTTAGGTTGATCAGTCCAACCTTGGATATAGGATCGAGAATGAGACTTAAAGAAAAATTACTTCTATCCATGAAATCAATTACAAACAAATATATATATAACACCAATTAAATCACAAACAAAAACTAAAACACTACACTCCCTAGCAACGATGCCACAATTGACAGCATGTCGTAATGCTAGTCAAAATAAAATAACTAGACCTACTATTATAGCAGTGGTGAGTCTAGGTCGATCCCATAAAGAGTGTGTGTAAAGTTTCGAAAATGAAAGTAACTGGTGTTTAGGTTTAATAGGAAGTTTTGGATTTTGGAATAAGAAAATAAAATAAAACTATTCTAATGAAAACAAATTAAAGAAAACATGTGGAAAATGATAAAAGTGGGGAATTTGGTAAGGACCCGGTTATTTGGTTCAATCTCGACCTACACCCTAATTAAACATATTTCATTGATTTGTTGTTCTCAAACCTTTCCTAGCAATTATTAATTGTTGGTTAATAATTAACTCGATTTTTCCCTTAGGCAATATTTAATCAAGACACAATCATTAATTAAACCTAACCACCGAGTAACCTATGATACAATCTTTAGATTTAATTAGGAAATAGTATTACGAATTAGAAAAACTAATTAATCAAGGTAACATCCACATACGATGTGTCATTTAACCTAGGTCATGCTATCCTTAATGATTACAAATCATTAGTTGCTACACATAAATGTCAACATATCAATTATGAATTATTTCGGAATTCTAACAATGGGTTTGCAAATAAATGATCCAATAAATGCATTAAAATAATCTTTTCACAATATCCAATAGGTTCATATATAAATAATCAAACAATAACCAATGTATGATTGTCCATACACAAAACCCAAATTAATTAACATATAAGAACACAATCAATTTCTAATGAGAGAAACAAACAATAAAAATAATAAAATACACTTAACTCGAGTCATCGGCGTCAATGTCACCTCCAAACCAACATTGGGATGTTAACCCTTCATGGGTCTCCAAATGATCATAGCTTTATCCCTTTGAAAATGTCCCATCGAAACCCTTGTAGCGCCTCCTTTCTTTCTACCTAACCTACCGCTACTGTACTATCTGATTTAGTGAATTATTTGTTGGTCCAAGCATACTGTTCATGCCCTCTGTTAAAACCCTCCAGAAAAGCTATGGAAATGTTTCTATTTCATAGACGTTGTCTACGTTTAGGCAAGACATTTGTGTGAAATGCAAACATTCATCACTGTGTTTTCTCTCCGTGCTACTGTCGTTTCAATCTTGAAGTATTGTGTGTTTTGGTTGTTTTCCTAGCAGCCTCTTCTTTTCCTCTTTTGTTGTCTCCATGCTACCATTTTACTACTCTATTAAATTGGTTTTTGCATGGAAAAAACATGCACATGTTGTATACTTTCTATGATTTTTCTTCTTTTTGTTCCATTTTTCCTGTCTTCCTTTTGTCTTTTACTTTTCTTCTTCTTACCCCATGAATACGAGTGAATATTAATCTTCAAAAAATCACCCAAATATCATACTTTCGAATCACTTTAACTTCTTTGCTTCCAAATTGTGCCTAAAAATCACGTATGAGTCAAAGTGAGTATCTTTAGCAATTTAATGTCATTAATCGCTAAATGTTATGAAAAAATTAAATAATCAATTAAGCTTATATCAGTAAGTTTCAATAGCTTTATTTCTTACATTCTTTTTCCCATCGCAAATAAGATTGAACATTGATATAGTGACTCAAAGGATATGTTTTTAGCTTACTTTGGTTCTTGTTCCTTTAACTTGTACCTATTACAAAATATAAAACAAACTAAGTTTCTTAAGCATAATATAAAATTAATCATTAAGCATTAAGGAGTAAATATATAGTCAATCAAGATCTTACTAAATTACCCCACACTTAGCTTTTAACCATCCTTGGGCAAATCTAAAAGTCAAAATCAAAATCTGAAACACTTCCTCTTTAACCATATTTTTATAAAAAATATAGTCATATGAAAAGAGGAAAAACTTTCAAAACTATGGCAATGTTTCTACTTATGATCAATCAATAAACATTCTTCAAAAAAAGTAATCCAGGGGTAAACTGTGAAAACTTGTGTTTAAAAATAAAATAAATCTATACGTACACTCAAACACCTTTCATGATCAAGACATTCCACGAATTTTAATATCATTTAAGTTCTCCAACAATAAAGTTTCACATGTATAATCATAAATCAAAGGACTTTTTAATGTTGTAATGGGGCTAAAGGTTAAAGTGAGAAATAATTGGGTTATGTAGTTTAAAAGCTATGAAACTAGTGAAGCAGGAAAAGCACTCTAGAGTATGAAGTGCAAAAATTAACATCCACTCAAAACTAGATACCATCAATTATGATGAGTGCAAAACTTTATTTTATAGTTTACATTCAAGCCTTCACACTACAAACCACATGAAGCACAAGGAGTTAGAAGGAATCATTCGTAAAGACAATGATGAACAATACATTAAAACTATAAGGAGTGACCCATCACAACTACTTCTCCCTTATTTGCACCATAATCAATTCACCCACTTCATACAATTTTAAGAGGAAAGAATAAAATGAATTACTTTGCAAAACAAATGACTTTTCCTCCTCTTTAACTTCTTTTATTTTATTCTCTTTTCTTTTCTTTTATATTTTTCTTCTCTTTCTTTTTTTCTTTTTTAATAAAGACAAAATTTGGAAAAAAACTACATCAGTGATGGAATTCATTAATAAGAGATAAAAATCACATTCAATAAACCATAACCATCCTGAATATATGTGCAACCCTACACTTGTACTCTTATTCATCCATAAACATCAACAATCATAAATACTCCATTAGCTTTAAGGCTTGGGTAAGACATTTCGTTAGGTTAAGGGTTTATAACGTGGTTATCATAAAGAAAAGGCTAATAAATATTAAAGGGGCTTAATAAAAGGAAAAATTATCATTTCTATGTTAATGCATGTCATAAAATGTGATCTTGAATATATAATCAAGGCAAAGTTAGGATGTACATGTCCTAAAGTTTACATATGAACAAAATATAATGAGAATGATATGGATGTGTCAATCTAAAGGCTTAAAATCTCACTAGTTTATGCCTACCCACTAGTCACTACTCTTCTAAAGAAAATGTACATTGACCAATAACAAGAGTAAAAATATATACCCAAGTTGCTATGAAATTTCTAATTAATTATACTTTTTAATTATAACTATATAATCTTAGAAGCAGTAGAAAAGAGAAAATATTTTTTCTTTTTATTTTTTTAGAACATGTAAAAAGAACTTAAAAACACCTAAAAAGATCTTAAAACAAATATAAGTAGCCAATTTCCCCCCATAACATTGAACGTAAGAAATAGAGCATTTAACAAAAACAAAAATTACAAAGATGTAAAGGAAAAGGAGCAAACTATCCTTGGGTTGCCTCCTAAGAAGTGCTTTAATTTATTATCATTGAATTAAATTCATATTTTCCTTACCATATGATAAAATTTTTATCCAACTATCACATCTTCTGCATTCTCCAATTAAGATTTCTCAATATAAGGCTCGGATCAATGACCACTCACATTCAATGTCTTCCCTATTTTTAGACTCTTAATATCTACTACACCATAGAGAGAGACATTAATAACCATAAAATGATCAAACCAATAAGGATTTAATTTATATGGAAATAATTTATATTAAGAGCAATAAAGAAGCATTTGTTGATCAATAATAAAGCTTTTCCTTAAGATGTTGAAAGCTTTGATTTTCTCCTTAGTTAAAACTACTTCTAATTTATCTATACACTTTCGCTCACAATCTTCCTATATTAAGGGCCACTTAAATTAATCAAAAAAATATAATGTTCATTTTGGGGGTGTTTATTAACATCAAAAATATTGAAATGAGTGACTTCTCTATCAAATTCCATTATGAGGGTACCCTTATGAACATATGGCTTAGTGTGGCCTGCGTTAAAAAATGGTCTCCCTAGTAAGTTAGGTATTAACTTATAAGAATTTTCATCATTCATATCTACCACATAAAATCTGCAAGAAATGCTAATTCATTTACATACACTAAAACATCCTCAGTCACCCTTTCTAGATAAGCATTAGTATGATTAACCAATTGTATAATAATACTAGTTTCTTTCAACGAGCCTAAATTTAAAGAATCATACATGGAATGGGGCATAACATTAATTGCTGCTTCTAAATCTAACATGGCCTATTTAATCTTAGTGTTATCAATTTTACAAGGTATGATAAACATGTTTAGGCCCTTACACTTAAGAGGCATTTTCTAACTAAAGACTATAGAAACATTTTCACCCATTCTTATCATTTCATTACCTCTCAACTTCCACTTGTTAGTATGCTATTCCCTAAGGAATTTCACATACTTGGCACTTGCTTGATCATATCTAACAGTGGTATATTCACCTTAACCTTCTAAAAAGTCTCACAAATCTCCTCGTCCTTATCCTTGTTTAACTTTGCTAACCTGATAGGGGAAGGTAGAGAGCAGTCTTAATAACAATTTAGGATTTGACATTTACCTTTGAGATAGATGATATAGCTGTTTCTTCTTTAAGCTCCTTCTCAATTTCTTCTTCACTAGCCATCTTTTGTATAGTCTTTTTAGGGTCCTCAAGCTTTCTACCACTCTTAAGGTTATTGCACTAACATTCTTCATATTTATCTCTGTTTATCATGGTAGTTTTCCTACTCTTTATGCTTTTAAATGGTTGACAACAATTTCCATTTGACTCAACTGGTTCTCCAAATTCTGAATTCTAAACTTCATCTCTTGAAAATTAGATTTGGTCACCTACTAAAACTATTGTACATCCTATTAGAATTGCAATGTGTTAGTTGCAAAAGACCTAACCATATCTTCCAATAATGTACCTGAGATGGAGGAGGAGGCTTGTGGACTAGGTTGAAATTTTTATGCTACTTGTGGCTTATATGAGAAGTAGTTCTACTAACTATTCCCCTCATAACTCAGGTTTTGGTGATCTCTTCGACCTAGCTTATAGGTTTGGCAATATAGGTCATATAAACTTCCTATACATTAATATAATCTATATTTTCCTCTTGCAAAGTTGGGCAACTATCTAACGGATGGTTTGCATTTACAGATATCCCATAAGATTTTATCTGTGCTTGCCTTACAACAATTTATCTAATAAAGGATGTTAGTTCATCTAAGTGATGTTCTATGGATAAATTGTTAACCTTAGTTACCCTACAAACATCATTGTGAATGCCAAGTTATTAAGTGATTGCTATTATATGCTCGATTAAAATTCTAGCCACCAAAGGAGTCTTTTTACATAGTTCTCCCCCATTTGCTACATCTACTAAGCTCCTATATATAGGTAATAATCCTTCATAAAAGTATTATATAAAGAATATTCTATGATATTGGGATGAGGGCAACTAGCACACAACTTTTTAAAGCATTCTTAATACCCATAAAAGGATTCTTTATGATTTTTCTTTATCCCATAAATCTATTTCCTTATACTGTTTATCTTTGATGCTAGAAAGTACTTCTCCAAAAATAACCTCTTCATTTCACTCCATGCGCTCATACTCCTTGTAGTCAAATCAAAAGGCCAATTTTTTATCATATCTTTCAGTGAAAATGGAAAGGTTCTCAATATAATCTACTCTTTTTGTCACCCCTAGAGGTTTCATACTAAGACAAGCCATATTAAACTCCTTAAGATACTTATAAGGACACTCAATTGCAAGGCCATTAAACTTAGGAAAAAGATGCATTAATCCATACTTAAGCTCAAAAGTAATATGTTTAGTAGCATTTTGGAAAACTAATGCATGATGGTCTTTGAGTCAAGTCTAGGGAAGTCAACTCTCTTGGAGTTCTTGGCTTGGAAGTAGCTTCTTTAAATTCAATTCCTTGTTACATTTTTTGAGATTTTCTCGTTTCCCTATGCAACTTTCATGATGTCCTTTTGATCTCTGTATAAAATTATATAAGGTCTTGATGAAGAGATCTTTTCACTATCATACACAAACACTAGCAAATATGAAAAGATAAATTAACATTGTAAAAGACAAGTGCAAGCAAATATATGTACAAAACACTAATTAATATAAAAAACAAAGCTAAATCACTTCACTCCCTGGCAATGACGCCAAAATTCTTGGTATGAGTTAAACACACCAAAAAATAAAACCTAACTCTGCACAACTAAATCTGTAGTAATGTTAAGCATGGATTGTATCCACAAAGAGTATATGTTTAGCTTTTGTAATGTATAAACCAATGTTTAGGGGGGGGGGGGAGAGAGAGAGAGAGATTTGGGTTGAATTCAATTAACAAAGTAATGTAAAAGTAACTATTAAAGGTAAATCAAATCGAACAGTAAAACATTGATAAAATTAACCAATGGATTTCAAATCTAATTCGTGGTTCAATCTCATCCTTCACACGAATGAACATAATTAATCGTCATGTTATACACATACCTCTCTTTAAAACTATTAATAATATATTAACAATAAGCTTTATTAATCCCATTTTTCTCTTATACTGTATCTAATTAAAAAAAGGTTTTTAAATAAGTCAAGCTATAAAAAAACCCTAGAGTGCTCTCTAAATTTAGTATGAAAACTGCATAACAAAATAGGAAATATGTTAATTTAGGTAACAGTCACATGCACTCAAGTCATTTAACCAATGATATGTTAACCCTAATGGTGCACGACAATTAGTTTAACATATATGAATTAGAGTGACAAAGATTGCATATTGCAATCCAGATTATAACAATGGCTTCGTACATGAATTATCTATTCCAGATATTTAAATCATTTATACATAAATCACAAAACATTAATCATAAAATAATATAATCAATTCTAAAAGAGAGTGAGAACAACATTACTAGATTAATAAATGCCTAAATATGTTTGTCAGCCTTAATATCTCCTTTAAATTGAAAGGATGAAGTTTAGTTCCTCATAGCTCTCCAAAGGGTATGAAATTTGCCACCTTTTGTATCTCTAAATTCTTTAAGCCTCTTTTGACCTCTTAAACGCCCTTTTATCGTAAATATTACAATTATATCATAATACATAGTTACCTACATGGGTGGCCATAAATGTGCAAATTGTAAGAATCATGAGCTTACACATTCATAGTGAGCTACAAAGTCATTTACACGGCTGTGTAGCTCACTTATACAGATGTGTCAACCAACAGATGGTTATGTAGGTTGTAGAAGTGTCTAAAACTACATCTTTATGCTCCTACACATTTCCAGTGAGTTACAAAATCTCATATATCACTGTGTAAGTTACAATAGCTTCATTTCTTGCATTCTTTATTCCATATTCACCCTAATTCATCTCCTTCTCACTTCCACAAAGGGAAATAAGACCAAACATTGATAAAAAGACTCCAAGGATATGTTTTTAACTTATTTTATTTCTTGTTCCTCAAAATTGTACCTAAAACAAAATATAAACTAGAATATGTATCTTAAGCACAACATAACATTAATCACAAAGTAAATATCTAGTAAATCAAGCACTTATCTCGATCCTTTCTCACTATTACTATAAATTTAGTTATACAGAGTTAGGTTTTAGCTTTTGATGAATTCTACGTGTAATCAGTGTTGTTAGGAAATTATCAACATGTACCAAATTTAAAGAATAACCTAAACTCTTTAAGCACTTTACATATGAATAATTTTAATTATAAATATTAATAAAGATAACATTAAGATGGTAAAGGATGCATTGATTGTGATGAAAGAATCAAGACTAATGAAAACCATTTATAAAATAAATAAATAGCATAGTTTTAAGTAAAGAGGTCATTTGATTGACTAAATTTTAGTTTGTTAATATTTGAATTAATTGCATGTGCATGGCGTAGCTATAGCTAGCACAAGTAATTAAGGGTTGATCTAACGAAGACAATGGTTACTAGTAATTAATTACCTCTTCTCTATTATCTAGGCTATAAATTGGATTTTTGTTTTAATTAAAAATAATACTTAAACAATTAAAATAAAATAGGAAATAGTAACAAACTTAGAAACATAGGAAGTTACTTATAACATAATCAATATTAAGTAGTGTCTAGGTAATGAATCCCCTTAAAACAATTAGATAATTAACCTTTAATTATGCAATTGTTTTATTGACTATTAGACCTTGGAAATTCCATCCTTATGTTTATAACTATGTCGAGACAATTAAAAACTAATCTATAGGTTTATTAACTGAAATTATTCAGGTTACAGTTTCTAGGATTGCTTTATAGATTTGTGAATTCCACTATTAGGATTGACCCTAATCTAAAGGATTTATGTCAACTATCTCTAGGTTTGTAATCAACTCCTTTCAATTATGGTAAACATATTCATACACAAGATTTCTCAATCTTTATACTATGAAATCAAATTATGTACTAATATTCTGAATTTATTACAGCATACATAAAAACACATAATTAAATCACAATTGATCAATTAAAACAATTTTATTAAATAAAAGAATCAAAACATATTGTTGTCCCAACTAAGGTTCATCACACCTAGACACTAAAAAGCTTTCAGTTACATATAATAGAAAACAAAATCAAAGATAAATAGGAAGAAAAACGAATAGAAAGTAAAGCGTTCATAATTCTAAATGTCCATTTCTCTTCTATTGAATGTTCTTGCAAGTTTGAGGTTTGATTTTTTAATCTATTGGATCTTTTGATGAATGTTGTGTGTTTTTCCACATTTTTAGATCAATATCATCCCTTCTGAATGCTTTTTGTGTTTGGAATCTACTCCAAAAGTCTACTCTCTTAAATTGTCCTCCACTCACATATTTTTAGAGTAAATTTTAAGATTCTGGGGGATACACAGTTTGATACATAGGCGTGTACTAGATTGTGCATACTCCAAAATCTTCAGAATTTGCAATTTTATATGGGATGAGAGACTAACATTGACATAGACATAGCTATGTATCTCTAATTTGCTTCAAAACTTCCTTTTATGCCATGTTTTCATCTAAAATCTTCTCCTTTTGGACCATAAGGGTAATTATCGCGTATGAATACAATTGAAGTGAATTAAATACAAAAATATAACTGATATATGCTTAATTGTTGATACATTTAATCATTAACACTTAGTGATTCATGTTTTAAAATACTTAAGACACTCACTTTAGTTCATATTTCATACTAGGTACAATTTGGAAGCATAATAGCTAAAGTGAGCAAAGCATACTCATTGTGCCATATTTTTTAGATTCATACTTAGTTGGCTCTATGGAGCAAGAAGGAGAAGGGATAGAATGAAAAGGAGGCAAGAAAATAGCAAAAGAAATGAAAAGATGCAAAGTTATGGTTATGGGAGATGTCTCACAGGGTATGTCATGCCTGTGAACATGTGTCATAAGCATGACACTAGTCTCACATCCATGAAAAATTTTATGGGTGTGACATAGCAAGTCACCCTCGTGAACTTACCACTTGTCCCTCTTATAACCTAGTTTTTTAATCATAAAAGCATTAAGTTGTGAGGACAGACATAGACTAGAAAACAGATGCGATTTTCTTCATTCCTTATTTAGTTTTTGAAAACTCATAGGTGATTCATAGCTCTTTCTTAGAGATTGATGGAGAGGATGGAGGATCAACCTTCCTAATGCCAGTTTGGAGGTGAAGTCTATCGTCTTTGTGTATCGTGTTCTTTCCCTCTTTTCAGATTGTTTACATTATCTTGTGTTTATTGATTGGGTATTATGTAAGAATGATTTTGATGCTTTATTGGATTATTTTTCATGAGAACCAATTTCTAGAACTTTGAATATGATACGTAATAATCATGTTTGAATTTGTTTGTGGCATCTAATGGTATTATATCATTAGGCATAATATAACCTAGGATGAAAAAATTTGAGCTTGTGTGATTATTACTTAGATTGGTCTATTTTTCCCACTCATAAGGTAGCTATTCGATCAAAATTAGAGAGGTTATTCTAGGTTATCCAATAGTTAGAGTTAATTAATGAGGTCTTCTTGATTAACTACAACCTAAGGAAAAATCAGGATTAACAGAGCTTGTTGTTAACTCACTATCAATAGTTTAAAGAGAGGTGGAAAGATGATAATGCAATGACGTAACTGAAATTTTGCGTAGGATGAGATTAAACCAGAGAACTGAATTTCAAACCATTTATCAATTTTATCACTTTGTTGTTGTTTAATTTGAGTTACTTTTACATATTCAATTTTACTTTGTTTTCTAATTTGCATTAAACCAAACCCCATTGATTTGATCTCTGTGGGATCGACCTAGACTCACCACTGTTACAGTTATAGGTCTAATTATTTTATGTAGTTTTACAACGTGCTACCAATAATAAAAATATAAAATATCAAGAAAAATACATCAAATATTGGTGTATAAATATAGTTAAATTTACATTTATCAATCATCCCCACACTTAAGCTTTTGCTTGTTCTCAAGAAATTCATAATCAAAATTATAAATCTTACAACATCAATCCTTTATTAATCTTAACTTGTCCATCTATACTATAAGTCTTCATATCATATTAATCAAATTAGCATGCAAATAGATTCAAGTTCTACTAAAACTAACTTCCTACGTCAATATTAACAGTAATTATATCAATGACCTCACTGAAATCAAAAGCATAAGCCTTTACACCCTCAGTAAGAGTTCACTTAATGAACTCAAGTGTTTAAGGTGAAAAGTATCAAACTCTCAAATGAATGCATAGTAGAACTCTTATGATTGGCTTGCTATTTTATCACATCTTCACCATTTATATAAACTAGAAACAAAAATTAGTATGATTGGAATGGTAAAAAGGGGTTGATTGGAAGGAAATTTACTAAAGAGAAAATTACATGAAACTTGTTCACAATATACAAGGGTCCATTCACTATTACACCAATGACACGACATATTTTTCTTTTTTTATTCTATGCTCACTTTTTATTCATAATAATTTTGAGCATCCATCATGTGCCACTATTAAAGAAATATTGAACCTATGAAAATTTTAAGTTTCAACAATCAAGTAATGCAAATAAATTAGGATAAAGGTTAATAATTGGGTTTAAATCAATGAAAAAGGATAATGCATAACTTGATTATTCCTAAGGGATAAATTATGGGTAAGGTAGTTATCAAAGAAACAAGCTTAAACAAATTGTTGAATCAAATGCCTTCATCATTTCAATGCTTCTAATTTAACAACAATGGTTTCAATTTGTATAATAAAAGCAAGTTCTATAATCATTTAACTATACATGATAATGCATATAAAAGAGTTTAAAAGGCTTAAAGTTTGATTATTGAAATAGTCAAGTTGAATGAAAATTGCATATTATTTACACATATACAGCTAATTTCTTTCGTAAACTTTTAAGCCTAAAAGCAAGATTTTTCAAAAAATTTGCTTTTAGGCTCAAAAACTTAGGAAAGAAATTAGTTATATATGTGTAAATAGTATGCACTTTTCATTTAACTTGACTATTTCAATAATCACTAACAATATGACTTACAAAAGCAATTTTATTTTAACTATCATCCTTTTGCATACTATTCAAATCAATATTCAATGAAATATAGTATTGATGGACATATTTGAATTAATTAAGGATATTAATATTTAATATTTAATAAAAAAGATTATAATAAACTTAAGAAAATCATTAACCCCTTCTTCATAATTAAAGTTGTCCATTGTCCTCAATTTACACAATATAAGCATTTATTAATAAGCGAGAAGGTTGAGTTGGTACTTTCCCGAGTCAAACGATTTTATAATTCTGATTTTGGACTATCCACCTAATATTAGACTAACATCCTTGCAAAATAGAAAGAAAAAGGGATGAAATGATTAAAAAAAGAAAATAAAAATAACAATAAATAAAATAAATTAAAAATATTGAAATTAAAAATAACATAAAATTTAAAATAAAACTATCCTAACTTATAGGTTGCCTCCTATGCAGTGCTTGTTTAACATCATTAGCACGACATACCTTGTATGTTTACCATCGTCTTGGGTCTATAATTCATGGCTTACTTCTACTCATTTATCTACTTAAGGGTTTTGTATCCAGTAAATAAGCCACACGTTGAAAGATAATAGCAAGAGCATAATTTATCAAAGTAATAAATCCTATCTACTGCGTTAATGCTCTCTTTAATGAAAAATATTAACAAAATAAAGAATTATGAAGCTCCCTAAATCTTCTGTCGATGCAAGCAGTTTGTTTTAGAAGAAGTAGGAACCTTTCGTACTTAAGTTAGCTACCAATGATGCATTAGTAGTTTCCTTGTTTGGTTCCAACACTAGTTCTTCCTCAACCACATTTGTCCATTCTTCTTTTTCTTCTTCTTAGACAAAAGTTTTAAGCTCATCTTCTTCAATACCTCCTACCACTCCTTTACTTCCTCTTTTTGGACGGAGGCTTCTTTTTTGTCTTCTTCTAGAAGCTCATTTCCACATCTAAAGGTGATTGCCATTCCATGCTCTTTAGGATATGTTTTAGTAGGACTAGGCAAACTACCCCACATCTCATTAGATAATATCTTTGTTGGATCCCGCTTCCGGAACCAAGCTCTTCACAAAATATCGTCATGCTGAAGCGTGGCTCCTTGAAATCTTTTCTTGCTCTGCTACTAAACATGATGAGCC
>JAOSBK010000006.1:28417330-28430387 GCA_027568895.1 Erythroxylum shatona | reverse complement strand
AACTCTCAAGTCAAACTTTCTATCACTATTCATCCCCAAAAGTCAAACTTTCTAAATTCTTCAAATTTTCACACTTTCTCTCTTTATTTCTTGCTTTTAAACTTAATTTTCAATAAACTCATTCACTTAAACTTTCATATAATATACAAATCTCCACAATTATCAAAATCATCAAAGCCCAATTATTCTTTTCTCATAAATTTCCTCAAAGCATAATTATAAAACCACTCATTTAATTTCACTTAATATTTCTAAATTTCACTTCAAAAATCGGGGTCCAACACATAGTCATTCCATCCATATACATAAGGTTTATTCCACTATAAATTATACATATTCTTGTATGATGCGCCTTGAGGTTGATTGTTGATACTTGGTTGCCCCCACTTATAAGTTCGTATCTGACATTTATTATTGCAATTATTATTTTCACAAATATTGTAACATGGCATGAACTTTAGTTGAGCTTCTAAAAACATATGAAGAAACCGCTCTTTCCAACATGGTGATGTGCCATATTACAAAGACACCTCGTAGCTCCTATAAGACTATTGTTTGTTCCATCCTTCCATTATCAGTTATGGTGATGACATTAAATGTTAATCCATAAAATAAACCACTAACACGCTGTTAATGTAGAGAAATTCAAAAGATAATTAAATGAATAAGCCAAGAATACAACAAGATACCCTAAAATAAAATAAATGCAATAAATAATGACTAGAGAAATAACATCCAAGTTTTCCTAATATTATTATCCTCGGCAATGGCACCAAAAACTTTATTGACTAAATTTTAATTTATTAATATTTGAATTAACCATAGGTGCACAACGTCGATGTAGCTAGCATAGGCAAGTATGGGTCAATCTCACGAAGACAATGATTACTAGTAATTACCTCTTTTCTATTATCTAGCCTATGAATTAGATTTTGGTTTTTAACTAAAAAATACTTAAACAATTAAAATTAATAAGACACAATGATGAACACAGAAATACAGAAAGTTACTTAGAAAATAATTAATATCAAGAATTAGTGTCTAAGTAATGAATCTCCTTAAAATCCTTAGATAATTAATCTTTTATCATGCAATTGTTTTATTGACTATGTATCCAATGTTAATAACTCTCTGGTGACTACAAACAACCAATCCATAGGTTTCTTAACCAAAATTTTTCAGGTTAAGGTTTCTAGGATTGCTTTATCAATTTTTAAATTCTGCTAGTAGTTAGGACCTTAATCCAGAGGATTCATGTCGACTTATCTCTAGGTTTGTAATCAACTCCTTTGAATTATGACAAATTTATTCATACACAGGATATCTTAATCTCTATGCTATGAAATAAAATTATCTACTAATATTCTGCATCTCTTAGAGCATATATAAAAACTCATAATTGAATCACAATAGAGCAATTAAAACAATTGCATTAAATAAAAGAATAAAAACTTATTGTTTTCCAACTAAGGTTCATCATACCTAGACACTAAAAAGTGTTTAGTCACATATAATAGAAAACTAAATCAAAAATAAACAAGAAGAAAAATGAATAGAAAGAAAAGAGTTCATAATGCTAAATCTCCTTTTCTCTTCTATTGAATGTTCTTGTAAGTTTAAGGTTTGATGTTGTACTCTATCAGATCTCTTGATGAATTTTGTGCATTTTCCACATTCCTATATCAATATCATCATTTTTAAATGCTTTCTACATCTAGAATCAGCTCTAAAAGTCTGCTCCCTTTAATTGGCCTCTGCTCACATCTTTTTATAGTAAAATTTTAAGGTTCTAGGAGATACACAGTTTGATACATAGGCTTGTACTAGACCATGTATATTCAAAAATCTTTAAAGTTTGTGATTTTGCACTAGCTGAGAGACATACAAAGGCATAAACACAGTCGTGTATTTTTATGTTGTGTTTTCATCTGAATTCTTCTCCTTTTAGTCCATAAAGGCAATTATCACCTATAAATTCACTTGGAGTTAATTAAGTACCAAAAATACAACAAAATTATAAAATGTTGAACAAATTATGTCAAATATGGGTGTATAAATACTGTCAAATTTACATTTATCATTGTTACAATAGTGTTAGATGATGATAGTATATGGCAAATGTAATTAGATCATCTCAATAAGTAAAGGATGACATAACTACACAAAATGAGCTTATACTCTGACATAAAAAACTATACGTTAGATCATTGATTTTATATGCTTAGTAAACCATCTAATCTGATATTTAAGATGAACAACTAAAAATATGAAGGAATTCTAACTTAAGTGCATACAAACATGTAGGGTTTTATCAGAGCGTTGTCATTGGGTAAATCTTAGTAATTTATGACATTCGTAAACGAATTTTTAAGGAAATTCTAAGTATATTTTATGAAGTATAATTATGAGGTCATTGCAAGGTTGAAGATGTGGAAGGTTGACATTGTGAACCGGACAAATAGAAAAATTATGTACTTAAGATTAAACAAGGGTATTGAGTACATAGATTCACAATTCCAAAAATTCTGTGAGGGAAATGTGATTAAGAGACACTAAGTATTTTAGAAAACACCATAGCAAAATGGTATTTCGAAAAGGATAAGCATAATCATAACTAAAAGAGCCAAATGATTGAGGCTAAATATAGGTCCCTGCAAATTTTTTATAAATGAAAGCAATGAGTATGGCATATTATGTCATCAATAGATCACCACAAAAATCAATTAAAATTTCTTTCCAATCAAGACAACCTAAGAATGCCTTCATTCATTTTATAAATTCATACAATAGGTTTTATCGTAACCCTAGAAGATCTTGCAATTATATCTTAAGTAACTTAAACTTAACCCTCTTTATCCATGTTCTGATCTAACCATACATTTTATCTCTCAAATCTCAATGAATAAATCAAATAATTAAATCTTTAAATCTCACTCTTTTAATTCAATCAATGATAAGAATATGGATAAATCTTAATAAAACTATAAATTCGTTAAATCAAAAGATCCATCAATTCAACGTAACATGTCATAGGGTTCATTTATCAAAAATCTATACCCCAATTATAATATAATAAAACAAGAAGTAACAACATAGAAACAAGAAAGAAAATAAGAATAAGAAAATGTTGTCATAAAACTTGAGTCTTGAATCTTTGATGAACCTTAATGGATTCTTGCTCTTCTTCCAAGATTAAATTTTTCCTGATCAATAACTATTAAAGAATGGCTTCTACATGACTTTATATTAACTTTCAAATTGTCCTTTAGCCTAAAAATCTCTTTATTTCCCATTATCTCTTTTTAATAATTTAAAATCCTAATTTTTTAGTAACATGGCCCTAACATAGGATTACATACTAGTTATTTGTTGCCACATTTTGTAATCTTTTTTAAGAATTAGCATTGCTAGCACAAGATTAGTATGGGACGCATCTAGTCCAAGTTGCTTGAATAAGGTGGAATATAAGATCTGTAGGGTGGCAGAGGAGAAAGACAATGACACACCTTTGAACACAACCCTAATATAGTAGTTTGTAGGTCCTATGTTTTAGGGTCCTTCGCTTTTTCTAAAGTTACTCTAAATTTGTTTCTTCTCCAAATTTGCTCTTTTTCTTTGAAGATGCAAAAATAAGTCCTGTAATAAAATATATCTTATTTTGAATATAAAATCCTCTAGAATTTTCTAAAACATAAACATGATGCTATAAAATCATACTAAAAGTAATGTATCTTTAGCTTACATCAAACTCCTCTGGATTTAAACGTTTGATTTCCTTAAGTAAACCAATTTCATTATTCCATCTCAAATAAGAAAAAACTTTGAAAAAATGTTTAATAAATCAAACATACCAATAAAGATTCTCTATTATTTATCCAATCATAAGTGCCATCAAAATGCTAAGAAACCTAGAACTTATATCAATCTATAAGTTAATTTATCTCTCTAATATCTTTCAAAATTCAACCCAAATCATAAAATTTAGTTCCATATACAAGATAAGATGCTTCAAATTTTGAAAATATTCATATCCCTTATTATCAAGACATAAAATTGAATGAAACAAGAGTATTAGGAGCTTACTTAAAAATTCACCTAACCTTTTCATATAAGAGTAAACACTTTGTCATAGATACTCCTGATTACTCTTCTAGGTCACTATCTCAAATAGCTATTAGCACCACTCTTAAACTTAAGCTTTTTTATTCATTCGCTATTAAAGTGATATTATTTATTTATAAATTTATTATATTTTCTTGGGATAACGAAAATGATTAAAAGAAATCACAATTACTTAATGCATATGCATTTTATATAAAGAATGTCATAATGTTCATCAAGTATCATATTCAAATTCATATAAAAATTTGAATTCAATTATTCTCCCAGTATTCATTACTAGTTACATATACATTTCAAATAACCCAAACAATCAAATTCATAATGAACTATCTTTATTAGTATACCTATCACATGCAATTATGTTAGTGTCTAAATTATCCCTAGTCATAGGATTAATGAAACAGGACTTTGTTAATTTGGATAGACTAGCACATGTTATACTTCTTGATTTGATCAAGCAGTGGATCTTATAAACTGTAAAAATGAGATGTTTAGAGTTAACTTGTGGATGCTTACTAAGAGTAGTAAGTACATCACATGACCCCTTATGATATTATCATATGGATGATCTATCAAATGTTAGTGATTGATCTCATCATAGCATGGTGCAAATATCCTTAGACTTGAGGTTCTCAAGGATATCTTGGATACTGACCCTATACTCTGACACCATTCCTTGTTGCCTCAAGATGAGGTCGCTCATAGGGTGGTGACTGGGCACAACTATTGGTATTCAAAGGTAATTAGGTAGTCAATAAAGGATTCACTACTCTTTATAGAAGGAGATGATACCCACAGCCTCTTGTCAGAGTCATTACTCGAGAGTCTTTAGCCAAAGCAATTATATGTTATGAAGAGAATCTTCAATGATACATAGAGTAATGAGATCCCAGGATAAGAACTAACATCACTTGGACTAGATTTGACATAATCAGTCTAGTGGGAGTTGACATATAGCCCATACTCTAAACCAAGTGGGGTATAAGATGGTGAAGGGACGAATTACATAGTAATTGACTATAGAAAGTTTTGTAAGTTGAATAATTAACTAACGAAGAGTTCGAGTGTTAATCCACTTACATTATAGTAAATCGGCATTATGAATTCAAAATTTGCTCATGTTAAAAGTTAATTCAAGTGACCAAAATAACTAGGAACCTAAGGGTCACGCATAAAAGATCAGATAAAAAACAAAGTGTGCATGGCTGTCATTTAAGCAAGCCACAATCATGGCTGACTTAATGACAGGTGGTACATAAGTGAGTGACTTAATGACAGGTGGTACATAAGTGAGTTCACATAAATTTTTAGCCAAAAACACACTCTATAGAGAGGCTAAGGGTCCAAAAGAGTTTTGGAAGTTGAGAGGAATGATCTTGAGATTTGTTCATGCAATTTTAAGCAATTGTTGCATGAGATTAATTGCATGAAACTTGATCTTGATCTAACTCTCACTAGAGCATCTACTTGAACTCACCTTGTTTGCTGCTCTAACTACCCTTACACACTAATTTTTCATTTTTCTTTGTGTTCTCTTTAGAGGCCAAGGAAGGTTTTTTATGTTTGTTACAACCCAAACAAGGATAAGATTCAAGAAAGGAGTACATATGCTATAATTCCATGTTCTTATAATCCATTTATACATGCACATAGATTTTGGATTTTTTGGGGATGTCATGGGGTTGGAGTTTTGATTCCAAAACTTCCGATTCCTTGACATATATGTGATGCATGGATCCATGGCTTTCCAACAGCGGTATTAGAGCAAGTTATGCATCTATAAGATGATCTATTGAACATGTACAAACTATTTGCTAGGTTGTGACTGATATATATGTTGATTTCAAATTTTTCATATAAATTGTAGAAAAATGGATTTTCTAATTTTCTTTCACATAAATGTTTATAACATATTATATTATATTTTTACCAAAGGAAATTTTAATTGAATGTCATTTGTTATTTTATTTCGAATTAATCTCCATTTTGTTCATATGTTGGTTTCTGGGAATTTTTGGAAAACAGAATGTATGTGCTGATTTTGAAAATTTTGTAATAATTCTAGAAAATTATTTTTCTAATTTTCTTTTACAAAAATGTGTATAAGTTGTTATATTATATTTCTATCAAAGGAAAATGCAATTGAATGTCATTTTCCATTTTATTACGATTTTAGTTTCAGTCTAATGCATGTATGAAGTTCTGGGAAATTCTAGAAATCTAATGAAAGTGCATGCTTGTAAATTTATAGAATAATTTTATAAAAAAATTTCATGAATTTTCTTCATGAACATGCACATATGATGTTTCCACGTTTATGAGGTGCATGCACCTATTTTTGAAGTTACTGATTATTTATTCTCAATTTTCCATGCATGCTGGTGGTGTATGACATACGATATGCTAGCTACTTCCACTTAGTTCATAAAGAATTCCTAGATATTAGTTTATGGAATTTTTTATTAGGCACATTTAGAATGTGTATAAGACTCTAGAATTTTTCTAGAATTAATTGAACTTGATTTAATTAATAGATCAAGTTAAAATCAATACTGGTCAGCTTTTTGAAAGCCGATGGGGCTGACTTGTTTGATGACTTATGGGTATGTGTTTCGGTTATAAGACTTTGAAATTTTTTTAAGAGACAAGAAATGTATTATTTTGATGATAGTAGCATGCTAAATACGTGTTCTTGAAATTAAGGTTCTAGAAATTTTCCAGACATCGAATTGGTTTCTTTTGTCTAGTAGGTTACTCATTTATATTGATAATTTTGGCCGTCAAGATAATTTTGGCTTATGCTGAAATTATCTTGATAAATTTGAAATGACCTAGGGATTTTTTAGTTGACTAATTGATGTTCGGGAATTTTGGAAACCTTAGGGATTCGTTTAGAATTAATCCAAGTAGAGCATTGCATTCCTAGTGTGACTAGAAAAAGACACGTGTACTAGAATTAAAGTGTTTAATTTAGATATCAAAATAATTGAATTTTAGGGTTCCTAATCAAATCACATTCGTAATTTAAATTAGTTGAGACTAACACTAGTACCTGATTCGGTTCAAGATTTGACTCGAATCATGAAGTTTATATTCATAGTTAAGTCACGTCCTAAAATAAACCTCCTTTATGTGTTACATGCATTAGATGCATTTTAAGGGTTGTTATGGACATAGACCCAATTTAACTGAGTTGTCCATATTCTAAATATATATTTGTGATATATATAATACCATCCAATTATTGATGAGACCTAAGAATAAATCCCTTAACCAAAATATTAGGACTTATACCTTCCATTAATATGGAAAGAACTAGAGTTCTTTTAGTATTAGATTGTTAGGCAAACCCAAGCCTGTTCCACATAAATATGTTCAAACCATGGAAATTAGATTTCCAGATTAATAGATTGGTCCTAACTGGAAGCATTAATTTGTTAGGTAAACCCAAGGTCAACGTGAATAGAGGCGGAGTTGGGTAATGTATATGGGATGTATGCATATCAAGAGTTGATAACCCAATGAGTATGCTAAATCAACAGTTGATGGCATAAGTCGATAGTTGCATAACTGAATGCAATTGGTATGAATGATACCTACCAATTAACCTAAGATGGCTTGTTGGCAAACTCAAGGTAATTTTTAGTGATATTGGATATTGACCCATTAGGAAAATCATGAGTTTTTCTCATATTCATAGTAAGGGCTATGGATTTGGATAAAATAATGGGACCGATAATGCATGTAATTAAAGTCCTTATTGTTATACATTTATATACATTCTAACACTTTTTCCCATTCTTCTAGGTTATTGAATCGCCACGATGTCTTCATCCAATATGAACTTACGTTGTCTACTTAACTCCAACAATCTCATCGGACCAAACTTCTTAGATTGGCTACGAAATTTGACAATTGTTCTCAAATCTGAGAAAGTAAGATATGTCCTAGATGAGCCACTTCTTGATCCCCCTATTGAGGATGCCTCTGATGAGGATCAGAAAGCTTACAAGAAGCTACTGGATGATATTGAGCTAGCTAGCTATATTATGCTGGCCTCTATGTCACCAGAATTGCAAAAGCAACACGAGGCCATGGATACTCATACCATAGTCTACCATCTAAGGAATTGTTTGATGAGAAAGCTCAGTTTGAAAGGTTTGAGACCTCTAGGTTGCTCTTTTGCTCTAAAATGGGTGAGCGGTCATCTCTAGTATAGTATGAACTGAAGACGAATGGATATATTGAGAGGTTAGCTAGTTTAGGTTTTATAATGGATCATAAATTAAGTATAGACTTAATTATGACTAGTTTGATCGATAGTTATTCACAGTTTGTGCTTAACTACTAGATGAACTAAATGTCCACTTCGATAACTGAGCTGATAAATATACTCAAAATAGCTGAGCAAATTATCAGGAAGAATAGTAAGGTTATGATGTTAATGGATTATGCTTTTGGTTCTCACAAGAGGAACCAAAAGAAAAAGAAGAAGTCCAAGAAGCCAATGGGAGGTGTAGCCAAAAAGAAGACAAAGGAGATAACACCAATGGGAATATACTTTCGTTGCAACAAGGAAGGGCATTGGAAGAGGAACTGTAAAGCCTATCTGGAGTCACTGAAGCAAAAGAAGGCATTAGATGCTCCACCGTCTACTTCAGGTATGTTATTTGTCAGCTCACATATATGTGTTGATATGTAGGGCCTCGAGGATAGTAGACTAATCAAGAAGGGAGAGATGGGCCTACATGTGGGAAATGGAACAATAGTTACTGCATTAGCTATAGGAACCTATGTTTTATGTCTTCCTAGTGGGCTAGAGTTAATTTTGGATAATTTCTATTATGTATCCATTATGACAAAGAACATTGTATCTGTTTCATGTCTTAATAAAATGGGATTTCATTTAACTTTTTCAAACAATGGTTGTTCAATTAAGTTGAATGAAATGTTGTATGGTACTGCTACATTGTGCAATGGTATTTACATATTAGATATGTGTAATCCAATTCTAAATATCAATGACAATAAAAGACAAAAATGAGATAATGTAAAATCATCTTACTTATGGCATAGTCGATTTGACCATATAAGTAAAAGATACATATCTAAGCTATACAGGAGTGGTAGCTTAGGGTCATTTGATTATGAATCATGTGACACATATGAATCTTGTTTATTAGACAAGATGGATAAATTACATTTTAAAGGAATGGGTGAACATGTGAATGGGTTATTAGACGTAATACATTCTGATGTATGTGGTCCGATGTCCATTCATGCCAAAGGTAGTTTTATGTACTTCATTACTTTTATTAATGATTATTCATGATATGGGTATGTGTATCTAATGAGATATAAGTCTAAAACATTTGAAATGTTCAAACAATTCAGACACGAAGTAGAGAAATAACTCGTTAAAAGTGCCAAGATACTTCAATCAGATCGAGCTGGTGAATACTTAAATAAGGAGTTTATAAGTTATCTCAGAGATAACAGGATTGTATCCCAATGGACTCTACCTTACACATAGTAATATAATGTGTGGTTGAAAGGAGTAATCAAACTTTGTTGAACATGATAAGGTCAATGATGGGCTTAGCAGATCTACAGAAATCCTTTTGGGGTTATGCACTCGAGACTGCTATTCATTTGATAAATAGAGTCCCTTTAAAAGCAGTTGATGTTACTCCATATGAGATATGGACTAACCAAAAATCCTATCTTTCTTATATGAAAGTTTGGGGTTGTTCGGCTTACGTGAAGTGGATTCAATCAGATAAACTTGAAGTGAAATATGATAAATGTCTATTTGTAGGATATCATAAAGAAACAATTGGATATCAATTCTATAATGTTTTAGAGTAAAAGGTGTTTGTCTCAAAGCATGCTATCTTTTTAGAGAAAGAGTTTCTTCTAAGAGAAGACAATGAGAGCAAAGTTGAACTTGATGAAGTTCATGATGCTAAAACAGACACAGATCAGTTGCCTGAACCTGAGATTGTTGTTTATGGAGATGAGACAACAATTAAACCTTCATAGGTCAAGTAGGATACGTAATGTTCCAGAAAGATATAAATTCTTGTAAGTGAACATAATAACGTATTTCTTATAGAGGATGGTGGGCCTACAACCTATGAAGAGGCTTTGAAGAGTTCAAAATATGAAAAATGGCTTCAAGCTATGAAGTTCAAAATGGATTCTATGTTTGAAAACCAATTTTATATATTAGTTGACCCACCAGAAGGGCTAAAACCCATAAGGTACAAGCAGATTTTCAAGAAGAAAATTGACATAGATGGTACTGTGATTACCTATAAAGTGAGACTAGTTGCTAAAGGTTATCGTCAAAGACAAGGCGTTGACTGTCACGAGACTTTTAGCCCCTTAGTCATTGCTACTCATTATGACTATGAGATATGATAAATGGACGTGAAGACGACTTTTCTGAATTGAAACCTAGCTGGGGATGTGTATATAATACAACCTGAGAAAAAGGCATATAAGCATCAGAAATCCATTTATGGATTAAAGCAAGCATCTAGGAGTTAGAACATCCGATTTGATGCAACAATCAAAGATTTTAGTTTCTCACAAAATTTAGATGAACCTTGTGTGTGCAAGAAGGTTAGTGGGAGTGCTATCATATTCCTTGTGTTCTATGTGGATGACATATTACTAATAGGAAATGATGTCTCAAGTTTGCAATATGTCAAATTTTGGTTACCCCAAAATTTCTCCATGAAATACCTTAGAGAAGCAACTTATATATTGGGAATAAATATCTATAGAGATAGATCAAAGAGGTTGCTAGGTCTTTCACAATCTACATATATAGATATAGTGCTAAAGAGGTTTATCATGAAGCAGTCCAAGAGAGGGTTTCTTCCTATAACTCATGGGATAAAACTCTCGAAATCTATGTGTCCCAAGATGTAAGATGAGAGGACTCGTACGAGTTTGATTCCATATGCTTCAGATATAGGATCAATTATGTATGCTATGTTATGTACAAGACTCAACATATTGTATGCTCTAAGTTTTATGAGTAGATATCAATCAGATCCTTATGAGTGTCACTGGGTGGCTGTTAAGAATATCTTAAAGTACTTAAGAAGGATGAAGGATGTATTCTTAGTATATGGAGATCAAGATCTCGTAGTAAGAGGCCATACAGATGCCAATTTTCAATCTAACTAGGATGACTCCAAATCCCAGCCAAGTTACCTTTTCACATTGATAGAGGTGATGTGAAGATAGAGAAAGAGCTCACAAATGCAATTGGCTCTTATGCAAGTGGGAGATTGTTAGAGTAGTGCTCTAAAGGCAATCGCCTTTAGCACTTTTATACAAACTTTATTTTGATTAATAAAGTGAAAGGCAATTTTCATTAATTTGATGTTCATTTATTTATGAATTGATATTGTTCTTAAATCGAATTAATAAAGTCCATGATACAAAACATATACTGAAGGAAATCATGATAATGAGATTCCTATCATATTCAATTATGTTAGTGCCTAAATTATCCCTAGTCATAGGATTAATGAGACGGGACATTTTTAATTTGGATAGACTAGCACATGTTATACTCTTTGATTTGATCAAGCAATGATCTTATAAACTGTAAACATGAGATGTTTAAAGTTAACATATGGATGTTTACTAAGAGCAGTAAGTACATTGGATCACCTATTATGAGATTATCATATGGATGATCTATCAAATGTCAATGATTGATCTCATCATAGCAATGGTGCAAATATCCTTAGATTTGAGGTACTTAAGGATAACTTAGATACTAATCCTATGCTTTGACATCATTTCTTATTGCCTCAAGATGAGGTCGCTCAACGGGTGGTAATTGTGTATAGCTATCAGTTTTCAAAGGTAATTAGGTAGTCAATAAAGGATTCACTACTCTTAATAGAAGGAGATGATACCTACGGCCTCTTGTCGGGGTTATTACTTGGGAGTCTCTGGTCAGGGCAATTATGTGTCATAAAGAGAGTCTTTAATGACACATAGAGTAATAAGATCCCAGGATAAGAGCTAACATCACTTAGACTAGATCTGACATAGTCAGTCTAGTAGGAGTTGACATATAGCCCATACTCCAAACCAACTAGGGTATAGGATAGTGAAGGGATGAATTGCTTGGTAATTGATTATGGAAAGGTTCGTAAATAGGATAATTAACTATCAAAGAGTTCGAGTGTTAATCCACTTGCATTTCAGTAATTTGGCATTATGAAACCCTTCATGATTTGCTTGAATTAAGAGTTAATTTAAGTGATTAAAATAATTGGGAACCTAAGGGTCACACGCCTAAAAAATTAGATGAAAAACAAAGTGTGCATGATTGTCATTTAAGCAAGCCACAATCATGACTGATTTAATGGCAATTGGTGCATAAGTGAGTTCTTAAATTATGTACACATAAATTTTTATCCAAAAATACACTCCATAAAGAGACTAAGGGTCTAGTTCTGGAAGCTGAGAAGAGTGATCTTGAGATTTGTTCATGCAATTTTAAGTAATTGTTGCATGAGATTAATTACTTGAAACTTAGTCTTAATCTAACTCTCACTAGAGCATCTACTTGCACTCACCTTGTTTGTGCTCTAACCACCCTTACACACTGATTTTTCTTCATCCTTTCATGCTCTCTAGAGAACAAGGAAGGTGTTTGGTGTTTGCTACAACCCAAACAAGGAGAAGATTCAAGAAAGGAGGAGTATTTGCAAGGTACATATGATGTAATTTCATGTTCTCATAATATGTTTATACATAAACATAGATGTTGTAATTTCTAGGGATATCGTGGGGGTTGGAATTTTAATTTGTCACTTCCGCTGCCTTTCTTGAACAACTCCAAAATCTCTCTTGAAGGTTAACACAATTGAAACCCTAGCTTGTTTTCTCTTCTTTCTCT
>JAOSBK010000006.1:28387185-28410885 GCA_027568895.1 Erythroxylum shatona | reverse complement strand
GCCTATCATTTCTTGGTTCAAGAATTTTCATTCATTTGTTCTTTACTCATGACTAATCACCAAAATTTCTTATTTCCAATTCTAACTTCTAAGAAACATTCGGGGTCCAACACTAGGACCTAATCACCAAAATTTTTTATTTCCAGTTCTAACTTCTAAGAAACATTCGGGGTCCAACATATTTTCTCCTTAACTAATTGGTTAGCTCTTAGGTATGCTGCATATTTCTCCACAATAGGATTGCCCATTTTCTTTTCTTTTTCTTGCATCAAATTGATAAGTAGTGATTAGTCATATTTTAGTCTCATATTTAATGTAATTTACTTATTTATATAAGTATTTTTATTGATTTTGGTACTTAAGTTGTTCATATTTTGTTTCTAAATCTAATTCACTTACTTGGAGTAAAAAGGAACAAATGCGGAAAAGTTTGGAGCAATTTAAAGTTGTTTTGATTAAGTTATATAGTGCATGATAGTGTACATGACTGTGTTGGAGAGTTTGGAGGCATGTTGAGTGCTTTCTATGGAACACACTTATGTTAGCTGAGACTGTACCTTTGTTGAGATGCTAAAAGGCCATATTGATGGTACATATGTGTGTTTGTGAACATGTTAGCTCTAAATAATGTCGCGCATCTATTTGAAAAACATGACTATCAATATGTCCATATATCTTCCGAAATCTAAATTTCAAAATTTAAAGTTAATATTGAGTGGAAGAAGTGAAGAGGAGGCTTAATAAGTATAAGGGGAAACCTTAGAATGGAAAAAAGCACGAGAAACAACCAAGGAAACCACTTTAAAGTGGATTTTCGTCAATTTAAAGTTAAGTTTTTGGAGATTTTAGGGATTTCATTCATTTCATCCTTGATTTTAGCTTTTTATTTAGTTTTGATGTTTTGTTTTCTATGAGTGCGAGCTATATTCTTTTTTGTATCTAGATGACATGAAACTTGTAATGTTTTTATTTTAATTTTATTCTTTTTTAGTTTCATTAAAATTCAATTATGTGTTCTTAATTATTCTTGAATTAATGTTGCCAGTGAGCTGATTCATGTATGATTCATAATATTGAGATTAAGAAAGCCAATGTAGGAATAGATCTAAGATAATTAAAAGAAGTTGAATGCAAACCTAAAGATAGGTTGACATAAATCTTTTAAATTAAGGTCAAACCTAATAGTAAAATTTATAAATCAACTAATGTAATTTTAGGGGTTTAAATTAGAAAGATCAACCTATAATTAAGCATTAGAAGTTTTAAGAAAGATATTAGCATAATTGAAGAATTTCCACGATCCAATAAACATTTGATTAAATTAATTAGTAAAATCATTATTGCATGAGAAGTATTTGAAGGGACTTGAATTCCAAGTTATGATGTTTTATTGGTTGACTTTTCATTCTGTTGCATTCTAGTTTATTTTATTGTGTTAACTTAACCTTAGTTTATTAATTTTTTACTTTAACTCTAGTTTATTAATATCACCTCATAGTCCTCATGGGGTTGACCCACTACAGTAATACTATGCGTTTGCAATTAAAACATAAAATCACATCTTAAGTTTTTAGTGTTATTGTCGAGGACTATGATATTAGGAAAACTTAGCTCATTTGAATCTATCCATTAATTTCTTTGTCCTTTATTTCCTGTATTTTGTTTATTTTAGTTTTAAATTATTATTCTTTCTTTATCCTATTATTATTTTAGGATTGTGATTTGTTTATGACCTAAAGCAATCCATTGGAACTTGTTGAGGAGGAAACTTAGAAATTGAAAGAACAACCTTTCAAAGAAGAGATGATGGGTCATACATCATTCCACCTACTTGTTACAACATATTAAAAAAAGAGAAGCAAACATTTTTTTCAATTTCTTAAATTAGTCAAGTTTTCATATGGGTATCCATCTAATATAGCCTATTATGTAAATGTTAAAGAGGGAAAAGTATTGGGTTGAAAAGCCATGATTATTATGAACTTCTGAAACGATTGCTTCCTGTTGGAATACTTGGGCATTTATCGAAGGATGTGTCCATAACTTTGGGACAGTTGGGTGAGTTTTGTAAGCAATTATGTTGCAAAACACTCAAAGTTAAAGAGCTTGATGAAATGGAAAAATACATAGCTTTGATTCTATGTAAGCTTAAACCAATATTCCCCAAAAATGCAACCCAATTTTTTAATGATATGGTGCATCTGGAAATTCACTTACCATACGAGGAAAAACTTTAAAGACCAGTTCAATTTTCATAGATGTACCCCATTGAAAGGTAATTACTTTTAACTTATACTTTTTCTAAAGTTATTAGTTAGTAACAATTGTTAATATACCATGGTGTTTGTTAGGTTTTTATGCTCTCTTAAGCACTATGTACATAATAGAGCTCGACCTAAAGGGTCTATTGCAAAGGCTTATGTAGTAAATGAATGCTTGACATTTTGTTCAATGTCCTTAAATGATGTGGAGACAAGATTTAATACATAAAAACATAACATTGATTTTGATCAAGATGGTAGTTTGTCAGTTTTATCTTAAAAATTAAGGCCACTTAGTGTTAAAAAAATGTGAAGTTAACTAAAGACGAACTACAAATTGGCCAATGGTATATTTTAAAAAATTACGAGGAAGTTGATATATTTATAAAGTATGTATATCAATTAAATTTTCATATTTATATTTTGTGGTTGAAGCTATATTGCTTGATCTCAATCTGTTCTTTAAATAGAGAGCACAAAGATTTGATTTGAAGCAAAGGGATTATTAATGTTGAAGAAAGACATAAGATTAAGTTCACATCATGGCTTAGGACTTGAGTAAGTTTCTGTCTTATATTATGAACTTATGACAATTTGTATGTCAAATTAACTTCTAATTATATTTTGTCCTACAGATGATATCGTTACATAACTGTAACATACAAAAGGCAATAATAGCATTATATGTTTTGGCATGTAGGCCTCATATGTGTGGCAGAAATATAAAGGTTGCATTGTTAATGGTATTAGATTTCAAATACAAGATCGAGACAGTTGACTTAAAAGCCAAAATTATGGGGTTATTGTTGAAGGATGTCATGATGACGAATTTATCGACTTTTATAGTATTGCCACTAGAAATAATAGAGTTGCATTACATCAAGGATAAAAAGGTTGTTTTATTTAAGTGAAAATGGTTTAATCTTGGTGACGTAAAAGTAAATGGAAATATTACTAGCATTAATGTAAGTAAGATATGGTATAATAATGCCTTTTGGCCTTGTAAGTCAAGTGAAGTAAGTTTTCTATCTTAATGATATTATATTGGGCAACAATTGGAAGATTGTTCAAAAGTTTCAACATTGAAATCTCTTCAATTTTTGTGAAAAGAATATTGGCCTAATGAGTGAAGATGGTGATGAAAATGAAGCCATTCAAATAGAAGATGTAGATATATCATCACTCTATAAGAGAAATGTTGATCCCAATATAGTATAAGTAGATGAAGTACAAGCCAATTTTGTTGTAGAAAGAGATGAAGACTATACTGAGGATGAATTATATGACAATGGTGATACTTTGTCCAAATATATTACTGATGAATACTCAAATCATAATGTAATTACAGATGATGATTTTCAAGATCTTGATCATGATAATTGAAGGTAATAAAAGCGTTGTTTATATTGTTTGAAATATATGGTTGATGTTTACATAAAAATAATGCGTATTATTAATATTTCACTTAGTTAATGCGTATTGTTGATGTTTGACTTATGTTAATACGAAATGTTGATGTTTGAGTTATGGTTATATGTATTGTTAGTATTTGAGTTATCTTAATGTGGAATGTTGTCGTTTGAGTTATATTAATATGGAATGTTGATGTTTAAGTTATAGTTATACGTATTGTTGTAAGTATAAGGAATAAAGACTGTTGTTGTTTGAGTTACGTTAATGCAAAATGTTGTTGTTTGAGTTATTTAATGTGGATTTTTTATAATTGAGTTATGGTTATATGTATTGTTAATTTTTGAGTTATATTAATGAAGAATGTTGATATTTGGGTTATGTTTATGCGTATTGTTGATATTGAGTTACATTAATGTGGAATGTTACTGTTTGAGTTATATTTATATGGAATGTTGATGTTTGACTTATGTTTATGCGTAGTGTTCATATTTGAGTTATAGATATCCAATATAATAAAACTGATAGAAACAAAGGAAAGAAGATAGCAAGTATCGAAGTTGTCCCTAGTCAATAACAACCACATCAGTCAAACCCTAGCCAATAACAACAATCAGCTTTACCCACCAATGAAGCTAGTCAGTAACAACCTCCATCTTTCACGACTAGTATCAAGGGATCTACAGGTTTGTTAATCTTTCACACCTATAATTATACTTATGTTTAAATATATATTTACATGTTTAATGTGTATTTTGTTATCATTATTCATTTGTTGTCAAGTTCTAGTATCAATGTCAAAAAAAAAAAGGTTGAGGTATAACTAAAGGTTGTAAGCTGCAACAAAAGAATGTTGCAATAAACAACAAGTTGTCTGTATATATTGATACCTCGCAAGGTCATCTTGAGGACAAGGTCATCCTGAGGACAAGATTCAATCGACAAAATTATCTAATGAGTTAGGGGTAATTGCCAGAACTTAATTGCATTGCCTTAAGCATGCCAAGAGTTGAAAGAAGAAAACTCGTTAGAGAATGCTTCGGATAATGTTTTGATAAAATTTTAATTTATTTAATTATATACAATATTGTTTTATTTTTTAAAAGATTAATTTCACTTTTACTTGTTGTTCACAAATGAAGCTAAATATCATCGATATTGACAAATCAGAGGTTTCAAACTATGTCACTTAACTTTTAAAACAAAGGACCAAGAATTGTCGATATCGACTGCATAAATGTTGCAAATCTTTCCCTTCAGATGAGGAGACAAGGAGACATGTTCTGAAACAAATTTCTCCAAAAAAATTGGAACAATTTATGTGATTATTGAGCCTCTCCTAACATTCAGGTTCATTCTCATTCCCTTCACATTGCTTCCGTTAATCTTGTTAGACGATTTAATGACTATTTTTTTCTTTATTTAGGAAATATGAACACTCTTCATAACCAAAGCTTCAAATCATTCGTTGTCGTATGAAATGAATATGTAAGTTATTTGTTTACAAGTTATAATTATGTCAGTACATATAATATTATTTATTGTGTTCTAAATTTTTTCATAAAACAGAGTTAGAAGGAACTACATGGAGAAGAGTGTAATAAGATCATACTCTACAAATTGACACACTATAAGAAAGGTAAAGGTTGGGTGTCTAAAGAAGCATAAAATAATTATATAATATAAAATTTTGTTTAAATTTTAAGTTTATTTATTTATATATAGTACTAACTAATAATATTTAAATCTAATATTGATTTTGTTTTTTAAACTTTAGAATAAGAAGTAGAAGTTGTTGCAAATATCAATGTCTGATGAAAATGAGCCCAATATAGATGACATTTGTAATAAGGTACTTGGTACAAGATCTGGCTACATCAAAAGTCTTAGGTTTGGGCCTAAGCCAACAGTTTCATCCTTATCAACACCTGCATATTGAGCGTCTTCAAGAACTGAACCAGTCGCTTAAGGCTAAATTAGAATGCAATGACAAAACTTACAACATAATGAAAATATGTTAGCCAAGCTTGTAAAGATGGTCAAAAAATCACTTGACCTGAATTATGTAAGTAGTGATGATAAAAACGATTGTTAGTCATTAAACTAATTTTTGTATTTTTATTTTATACATAAGTAGTTTTTTAACGATTGTAATTAACATTTAATGATATTTAATTATTTATATATAATGTTTCTAATTTTCAATTATTTCTTATTATATTTTTGTATAATAAATTATAAAATAAAAACCTAAAAATTACATATAATAACTCTATTTTAAAAATTCACCAATAATTATAATTAATATGATAAAAATATATAGTAACAATTTATATCAAAAATTTCAAAACATAGCTAAAAAGACTTGTCTATGTTTTAATAAACATAGCTAAAATTATTTAACTATGTTTCTAAAATCGTTGCCAATAAAATTTCGTTATGTTTTAGAAAATGTAGCAAAATAAATTTGGCTACATTTTCAACATCGTCACAAAAAACTTTTGGTTATGCTTCCCTTTCGTCACCAAAAATTATTAGCTATGCTAACAAAAGTGTTGCTGAAAATTTTTACCTACGTTTTCCTAAACGTAGCTAATAATTTTTAGATACGAAAATATAATATAGCAAAAAGTTATTGGCGACGATTTGGTGAAAATGTTGCCTATATTTTTTACCTATGGGGATTTGGCAATGTTTTTGCTGAAGATTATAAATCGTTGCTAATTATTATTTGCGATAATTTTTGAATGTTTAGCGACGAATTTTATCGCTTTTGTTGTAATGTTCGTATATCGGTATCGTGATGTGTAATAAATTTCAAACACCATCTTTGTTTTGCAATGCTTGTCTTAAAACATAATTTTATCTAGAATTATTTAAAGTACCAAATGAACTCAAATGCAATTATAACAATATTACTCAATCCATAATCACATCCTTAATTAAGTTAATCAAAAAGTAGCAAAAATTTAAGACTATAATTATTCTTCAATCAATCTTTAATGTAGAATGTTATTCATTTTTAAAACCAGAGCTCTTATAAAGCATATAATCTTTAAATATGTAATACCTTATCATGTAAGCTTTAAATCTTTAGTTCTTCAGATTTTAGAATCTAATAACTTTCACTAAAGTAAACGACATATCTTTATCCACGATGAAGATAGATAAATTATGTTTAAATTTTAATTAAGTTAAATTTTGATAAAAATGGATTTTGTTTGTCTAGCTTTCTTCTTTCATATAGTTTTTTAAATGGAATAAAATTGAATCTTAAATAGGTAAAGAGAGAGGTGTTTGTTAAACTCAACTAACACCTTTTAAGTATTTTCTAACAAACACCTTTTAACTATTTTCTTTTATTTTATGCTCCATTAACATAAACATAAAAATTACTGTTTATTTAACAATTATCTCTTTTCAAGTGACTAATAGGATTTAAATACTTAGATAATTAAAATAAAAATATGGGCCACGTAATAAAATTATCTAATATGAGCTACTTACATTTTATGGTAATTTAGAATTTAATTAATAGAAAAAAAAATGACAGAAAGTTACAGCTCCAACAATTGCTCATGCCGTGCTTATAGGCCAAGCATAAATTAAAATGAAGGAAAACCCCAACTTTACATTTAAAGGTTCCGAGAAGTTTAAAGGGTTATACTGATTGTGGTCATAGGCTATTTTATAGGTACCTTTTCCTTATCCTCCTGTAGATATACTGAAATATGTTGGAGAAGGAGTTCTTGAAACTTATGCAATTTCTTTCCATTTATATATAGTAGTGAAACCAATTGTACATGAAATTGAAGAAAGTAACATGTTGCTAGTTGCTTTTTGGTGACGCTAAGTAACTATATCAAAGTGTTGTCCTATTGGCGATTTAGATGAAAGAGGTTGCATCATTGGAGCAACATTTTCCAAATGGAGTAGACATATCAGTAGTGGAAGAAAAGATGGGATTGGCATTCTATCGTTTTCGAGTAGAGCATATAATATATTAAAGGCAGGCTCAGGAAGAAAAGTTTGCCTTGGAATTTAAGCTTTTATTTCACAGCAAGCCAAACAATAAAGTTGAATTTTGAGATGTTATCAGTGTAATATGGTAAGTTATGTTACGCAACCGAGTCGCTTGGAGGTAGGAGGTAATTATTTATTTATTTATTTATATTATTACATAATAAAATAAAATTTTAGTAGAAATTTATTTTAAACTGATTAGTATATTATTAAGTTTTAATAAAATATCATTAATTATTAATAAAATAAATTAACATTATATATTAAAATTTCATTATACTTCTTAATATAAATAATGGAGTATTTACAAAAAAAAATTCAAACTTTGCTCAATTTTGCAATTATAGATTGAATTTTAAAAAGTAACAATAAAATGCTTAAACTTTCAATTTTTTTAATTCTAGCCTGAGCTTTAAAAAGTAACAGTAAAATGTTCAAATTTTTAATTTTTTTCAATTTTAACTCGACGTTAATGTCTTTGTTAAGTTTGCTACCCTAAATCAAATTATGCAGCTTCGACGACTTTATGTTTTGATTTCATATTTTCCCTTCGTTTTCAATTTGTTCTCTTGATACCCTTCCTCTTCTATATTCAATACCATTAGTTATTCTCTTAACCATGCAAGTAATTCTATGAGAATCTAGTGCTTGTTCTCTAACAAGCACTCACATGTTTCTTTAAGTATCTCGATTCTTTAATTTATGAGATCGATTACCTCCTTCATAAAGAAAAATAAAGTGTATATGTTAGTCTTTTTACGTTCTATTAATGTTCAGTTTTAATAGAGCAATATAAGGATAATATATAAATGTAATATAAATTTCATTATTATATTCTCTTCATAATTTTATTTGCAATGTATAATTATTCATAGATTTTATTATAGACATTTAAGTATGTAAAAGATAAATAATGTCTTTAAACTATTTTATCACTAAATTACAACTAACTAATTAGTTGTATGGTATAAACTAACATTTTTACCTTTTTAGAAACTTTTTAACTAGTACTAATTGTTGAAATGTGATATTTTTAATTTACGGAAGAATTCAATAATTTTAAAAGATTTATCGTATTCTTATTCTTTTGGTGTCAAAATCTACTCAAGTTTTTTCTTTTATTTCAAATTATTCCTGTAGAATTTGTCCAAAATCAAAACCTTACGGAGTTTGAAAAGTCTGGCCATTGCCAAACTCATTATTATATTCATAGCAACTAAACAAAGTCAAGAAATTAAAGCTATAAATGTTTAGAAGTCAGTTAGTTGCCTATTTGTTAGAAACTTAAAAATCAAATGCTGGTTAGGCGAATAATCTACCCTACGGCAACTCATTGAATTGGGTTATGTCGATTTGTCAATGCTATTAAAGTTATTACCACTTTCGAGAAAGAGAGCGCACAAGATGCTTCCAAAGTGTTGAATATCCTGATGAAGACTATTAGTTCCCTTCTGGATGAAGATGCCAAATAATATTAGTTGGCATCGGTTGAGTAACAATTTAAATTTTAGAAGGGAGGACCTGCCGCTGCTGTCACCAGTTGTTGCTGCCCCTTGTCTCCTCTATTCCGTCGTTGTCATCTCCAATCGAGATGTAGGAAGTCGTTTGGTCTTCCACCTAAAACACAGCTGAAGGATTATTAAAAATAAATTTATATTCTAAGAAAGGATGTGAAATTTTCCAAAAAGAAAAAAAAATGACTTAAATTCGGGAAGGGTAAATTTTGTGTTTTGTTAATATCAATTTTGCTACTAATCTTTTATTTTTCTATTCAAAGAAAGAAAAAACAAATCATAAATATTTCGTATTCAATTTTAATGCATGTGTTTTTGTTTTGATTTTCAAAGAAAAACATCTTGATTTTTAAAATAAATTTTAGAGAACCTTAAAAGTGAGTCAAGGCAAATTTTTTAATCAAAATGAGATGTTTTGACTTTTTTTTTTAACTTTAATTATAGAAATTTGAAATTTCAAAGTGCTTTAAGAATGTTGATGTTTATTAGAGTTTGGCTAGCTAAGGGTTTGGATAGGATACGTAGGCAAAGTGTCAAAGGGTTATAAAATAGATGGTTTATAACTAGCTGGACAAGCAACCGGCCGATAGGCTAACTGAAAAATTATTAACTGTTGGCAGGTTTTAAAAGTTATTGACAAAGACTTTCTATCAGATTAGGGATTCGGCTATTTGATATATACTCTAGTCGAAAGGGGTTCAGCTTGTCGATTTTATCTAAAAGCAATTTGGATTATATGAAACCTTCTAGACTATGAATAAATTATATTCTAGGTTTTGATAATCTTAATAGCAATCTGGTGCCACAACATATATTTGAGAGAGTTTTCAAGCATTTTACAAGCAAATACACTCTTTGTAAATTGATTACGAACCCTACGTATTAAACTGAACAAGCAAGGCATATTAAAGTTGTAAAGTCTAATTAAGTGATTGTTTCTAGCGACTGTAGGATTTAAGAAGGTTTTTAGTTTCTTGATTATTAAAAAAAAAACTCCTCTTTACCCAAGACAAACAGAGACTTTAAGAAGGTTCTTCTTGAGATAGTTAAGATTAGAGATTATTGGAATCTCAAGTGATTCCTGAATAATGGATATAGGCATATTTTCTTTTTCAACCATTTCTAAATCAGGTTGCAATCTCTCTTCTCTATTACAACTTAATCATATTACATTTTAAGTGGCAAAAAGTCTTAAAATCATAAACTTGCAATTCACTTCCCCTTCTCTTATATGCCATAAAAGATTAATAAGTAGTATTATAATGTGTCTCCTATATTAAAGTTTCAAATAAAATTTTTAAGCAATGATCATCCTTGACATGCCTAGATGCATTAACATCTTCATATATCTAAAAGATTCAATATGTTAGTAGAGATCCATTATTTGATGGGAATGATTGTTTATATTTAAAAAATAAAGTTTTTTAATGGCAAAAAGCATGAACATGTGAGAGATTATCTTAGATAGCCCATTTATTCCCCTCAAGATCCTAAATGATAATAAAGTCCCTAAACCAAAGCAAGAATAGGATCCTCAAGAAAAAGAAACTCATTTCATTGAATAAAAAGATTATTGACATTTTATTTTTTCATTAGGAAGAAATGAAGTAAATAGGATATTTATATATGAGACAACACATAAAATTTGACATATATTAGAATTCACAAGTGGGAGAATTAACTAAGTCAAGAAGAGAAAAACGAGCATCCTTATACGTCTATATGAATTGTTTCAAATGAAGCATGATGACAGCATTAACAGGAATGTGCACTAGATTATTAATATTAAAAATACTCTTACAGAAATCATATACTAATATTAAGAAGGTGAGAAAATTGCTTAGGTCTCTTCCAAAGACTTAGGAAGCTAAGGCCATATTTGGTTGGAAGTTTATTCGGATTACACATTAAGGATAATGGAAGAACTAAAGGAAAAGAATAAAAACTCTATTGAAGCCTTGATTTGGAATGCTAGAATTTTCTGATCTTCTTCTTGATATCCCACTTTTGATTCATTGATTGCTGCATTTTTTTATTATATTTCGCATTCTTAAATAGTTCTTTAAGGTCATAGGGTCATGACTAGGATTTTCCCACTTTTTTTGTTCCTAAACTAGCCCTAAACCCTAAAACTAACAAAAAACTCCCGCTTCGTGATTATGCTCCTACTATTTTCCTCAATTAACTACATTAAGGTGGACATATTTAGGGGGCATTAAATGGATTTGTCCTTGATGATTTTGTAGATGTATTTTGGATGTATTGTGGTACTTTCACATTTAATGATATTATACTTACTTCAATCTATAAATGAGAAAATTCTATATACTAATTGACATTTAATAACGTATATTTTCACTTCCTCAAATTTACATATCACTTGGATAAAATTAAAAAATCAATACAAATATAATATACATTTCCAATTGAACTATAAATTAGAGGTCCTTTTTACTTTCATTTAAGCCACGGTAGCCAATGATACCAATTAGTAGTGATTGAATTCCTTCTATGGTTTAATTTATATTTTGATGATAACAAAATTATATTTTTAATTAATATTTTATTTTTATTGATTCAAAGAAATAAAGTGTTAATTATTCAAGCATATGATTTAATTCAACCAAAATATATTATATGTAGCCAACTTAAGTATTAAAAGGCCTATAAATTCAAATATGAAGGTTGAAGACCTTTAGTTTTGTAAAATTAATGTAATTTTTTATACCCTTAACATGGTCATTTTAATACTTTAGGAGATCTTTATAAGTAAAAATTTTGTATCAATTTCAATGCATTCATTTTCTTTATCAAGAGCTATTAAGGTTTTTATGTTTAAGGAAAAATTTCTTGATCTTTAAAACAAATTTTGGAGAACAATAAATGTGAATAAAGTCAAGCTTTTATCAAACTGAGACGTTTAAATTTTTGATCATTTTGATCATTCTTGTCTCAATTCTTTTTAATGGCAAAGGATGATGCCGCTTCTGTCGAGATGGCTAACTTATCTATTGAGGGGGACGAAGATGAGGGTTTGGTCTTTACCAATAAAGAAGTGGTTCCTCCAAAACTTAATTATTCTTTCTGTTTAGTTGGTTGATTTATAACAGACAAAGTCATCAATTTTCACGCCATGAAACAAACTCTAGCTTCCTTTTGGCAACCATTCATGGGAGTTACTATTACTGAGGAGACTGCAGGTTTATATCTCTTTCAGTTCTATTATATTTTTGATGTTGAGCATGCTTTAGATATGTCTCCCTGTACCTTTTCGAACAATCTACTTTTGCTGGATCGGGTGGGAGGGAATCAACGGCCAGTTGATGTCTCTTTATATCATATGTTGATATGGGTTCAGGTACATGGTTTGGAATCTGGCTTTAGATTTGAGGCTGTTCTTGAGAGGCTCAGTAATTTCTTGGGAGAGTTTGTTTCTTCTAATCCGAATAATTTTCACCGTTCACGGAATTCCTATATGCGAATTCGTATAAAAAAGGATGTTCAAACTCCCATTATTGACACTAAGAAGCTTCGTCATGAGAAGGACGATTGGTTCACTGTCTCGTTTGTCTGGGAAAAGCTCCCTAATGTTTGTTTTATATGTGGGATGCTGGATCATACAAAGAGGTTTTGCAAGTGTCTCCTTGAACGTAATGTTAAGCAGGTGGTTCGCCGTTTTGGTCCTGAAATCTAAGCTTCCCTCCGAAATCAAACCACGGTAGGGTCTCGTTGGTTAGTGGAGGCCCTGTCGTTGCAACTGGTGGTGGCGTTGACCATACAAATTTTGGAAAGGGCGGAAATCATGGAACTAATGTGGCTAATCCCTTGTTTCAAGATGGAATTAATTCTGTTGAGAATTCAAATTTGAATGACCGTGATTTAGGAGATAATATGGAAGGCAATAAATCTGATGGTAAATCAAGGGATGATATTATTTTTACAGACCCCAAGAGAAGAAGGCATTTGAATGATGGGCCTAATAATGGTCCTGATCAGGTTGCTAATAACACCTCTTCAGGCTCTGTTAACACTTCGATTATGAAGAACCCAACAATGGCTGGCTATAGTTTCCAGGCCCGCCGACAGAAATGAGTACTCTTAGTTGGAACTGTAGTGAGATTGGCAACCCACGAGCAGTACGTGCCTTGAAGGAATTAATTAGAGATAAAAAGCCACAGTTTGTTTTTTTAATTGAAACTTTATGTTGTTTAAATAAAATTGAAGAAATAAAACTTTTGTTGGGTTACGATGGTTTCTTTTCTATTGATTGCATTGGTCGTAGTGGGAGTTTGGCATTACTTTGGAAGGGTGTCAATGATGTTACCCTTATTAGCTCTTTTGTTCGTCACATTGATGTTGAAGTTGAGGTTGATTTACTTGGTAAATGGCAATTTACAGGTTTCTATGGAGAGCCTGATCGTTCTCGTAGAGCTAATTCTTGGCAATTATTTTACGTTCTTGCTTCCCATTCCGATTTGCCTTGGGTTTGCCTAGAAGATTTTAATGACCTTCTTTCTAGTTGGGAGAAAAGAGGTGGACGTCCTCAACCTTTTAATCTCATTAATGGATTTCGACAGGCAGTTCTTGATTTGGGTTTGTCTAATTTTCTTATGGCTGGACATCCTTTTACTTAGGAACACAGTTGTCATAGTGGTAATCTCAAAGAGGAGAAGCTTGATAGAATATTGGCGAATGATCTATGGCTGCAACGGTTCAGGTATGGTAAAGCTGAGGCATTAGATGTTACGTCCTCATATCACCATCCTATACTTCTGCAATATCATTATTTCGTGCGCAGAAACTATAGGCCACAGTTTAAGTTTGAAAACTCTTGAGTTCAAGAGTCAGGCTGTCGCAAATTGATTGCTGATTGTTGGGTAGGGAATGGTAACTGTAATTTGATGGACAGACTGGGTAAATATGGGGAGGCATTATTTCAGTGGAGTCAAGAGCTAAAAGATCTCTATAAAGCTGACATTGGGTCTTGTAAGCGACTTGTGAAGGAATTAAGGGGTTCGAGAGTCTCTTCAAATGTGCAGCAGTTTATTCAAGCTAGGACGAGATACCATGAATTGTTAGAAGCTAGAGAGACCTTCTGGAAGCAACATGCTAAAGAGTATTAGCTTCAGGGTGGTGATCGCAACACTCGTTTCTTTCATCGTGTTGCTACTGCTCGTAGGAATAAGAATAAAATTGAGAAGATGGTTGATGACTATGACAATTGGTTTACATGGGACACTGGTCTGGATCATATCATGCATGATTATTTTGCTCAGTTGTTTTCTTCCTAACATTGTGAGATGACTCTAGTGGTGAATCTACTTGATTTGGTGGTGTCTCCAGAACATAATGATTTGTTGATAGCTGAATATTCGTTAGAAGATGTTTGCTCGGTGGTCTTTTCACTGAAGTCAGATAAATCTTCAGGTATGGATAGCTTTAACTTGGGTTTCTTTTAAGCTTATTGGGACTTGATTAGGAGAGATGTTGTTGATTTTTATATCTCTATTTTACATGACAGACTTATTCCTGTAAGCCTTAATGATACAGCTATTATGCTAGTCCCTAAAGTTAATTCGCCGGAATTGATGGCAGAATTTATACCCATTGCGCTTTGTAGTTTGGTGATGAAGATTGTTACGAAAATGATTGCTAATCAGCTTCAGCATATTTTACCATTGATTATCTTGGAAAGTCAGAGCGCTATAATTGTATCCTTGCTTATGAGATGATGTATACTTTTCACTGACGTAGTAGGGGTTTTGATTATTCTGTTGTTCTCAAGATGGACATTAGCAAGGTGTATGATCGAATGGAATGGAAATTTGTTCGGGATGTTTTGACTACTATGAGGTTTGACCATCGTTGGGTACAACTTATTTTTGAATGTGTCTCCACTGTTTAGTACTGGGGGCATAATGGTTCTGAAATTAGCCCGATCTTTCCGACTCGTGGACTTTGACAAGGTGACCCCTTGTCCCCTTATTAATTTATATTATGTGTTGAGGGTCTTTCGAAATTAATTCAAGTGAGTGTTCAGAATGGTCAATTGCATGCTAGTAAGGTCTCTAGAGGTGGATCGACCATCTCGCATTTGTTCTTTGCGGATGATAATCTAGTTTTCTTTGAGGCTAACATTAAGGAAGCTGGGGTTTTGAACCAAATTCTCAATACTTATGAATCGGATTTAGCACAAAAAATAAATTTCAACAAGTCCTCAGTTTCTTTTTTGAAGAATACGCCTAGAGGAACTAGAGATGCTGTTTGTAATGTGTTGGAAGTTGAAGAAAAGAATACTTTTTGTACTTATTTGGGTATTCTATGTCATGTGGGGAGAAATAAGAAAGCAGTTTTTGCATATATTAAAGATAGAGTTTGGCGACGATTGAATTCATAGAAGAGAAGACCTCTTTCTAGGGCAGGTAAATTGGTTCTTTTGAACACGGTATTGCAAGCTATCCGACTTATGTTATGGGGTTGTTCTTACTCCCTAAAACATTATGGGAAGAAATTAAGAGGGTGATGTCGGGTTTTTGGTGGGGTAATGGGGTTAATCATGAGAAAGGAATAAGGTGGATGGCTTGGGATAGGATGGCTAGAGTTAAGGAAGTTGGAGGGCTTGGTTTCAAGTGATTAAGAGAGTTCAATCTAGCTCTCTTAGGGAAACAAGGTTGGAGAATTCTTACCGATTCAGGTTCTTCGGTTGCCCGTGTTTTAAAAGCGAGATACTTCCCAACGACTTCGTTTTTTTCTTCTTCTTTGGGATTGAATCCAAGTTATATATGAAGGAGTATTTAGGAATCAAAAGCTCTTTTTCAAGAGGGTGTGTATTGGAGAGTGGGATGTGGTAATAGTATTGTTATTTGAGATACTCCTTGATTGCCTAACAGTGAAAATATGAGAATTGCTTCTACTCGGCCATCTAAATGTTCTTCCTACTTGGTATCAGATTTAATCCAAAGTAGGAAATGGGATAGAGGCAAATTACGTGATCGATTTAGTGAAGATGAGCAAAAAAAGATATTGTCCAATCCTTTATCGTTGAGAGCAACCCCTAATCGTCTATGTTGGAGATTTGAAGAACAAGGTGAATATTCAGCAAAATTGGCTTATGCTTTTGCTATGGGTCGATTTACAACAAACACTCAAATGGAGGCAACAATCTAGAAAAAGCTTTGAAAATTGCGTGTGTCATCGAAAGTTCATAATGTTATTTGGCGAGCTCTATCTGGTGCTCTTCCTTGCCCTTATGTCTTTGTGCAACGAAGAGTCCAGATAATTGATTCTTGTCCTTTCTGTTGTGGTTTCAATGGAACGATAATGCATGTGTTGGTGGAGTGTCCACTTGTTGTTGATATATGGAGACTTGCTGGATTTTCTGCTACCTTGTTTCCTGTGGATTCGTTTATGGCCTGGTGTGGACAAGTTTGGATAGTAATGTCTGATGTACAAGTCGGTGCTATGTTAATGTTGTTATGGGCTATTTGGACTTTTCGAAATCAAGTGATATGGCAGGGAAAGAGGTGTAATGCGTGTTCTGTAATTCATATGGCTAGAAACTATTTTGATGAATGGTCTGTTGCTAATATTCGGCTTGTATCTGCTGATAGTTCTCGGGTAATTCATCAATGGAAGCCACTTCCTGCTGGCTTTTTGAAAATCAATGTAGATGCCTTAACATGAACGAGTACTGGTTATGTGGGTATTGGGGCAGTTGTTCGTGGAGTGGATGGAGGTTTTATTGCTGCTAGAGCTTGACGTGTGGTTGGATTCTTTTCAGCTAATGCAACAAAGGTAATAGCGATTCGAGAGGTGTTGAGCTGGATAAAAGAGCTTCAATGGAGAAATGTGGTCGTAGAATCAGATGCAAAATTAATGGTTCAAACTATTGATGGTTCTTCAACAATGGATTTTTTTGCGTTTGGTCTTATTATTTAAGATTGTATCTCTCTCATTAGTGAGTTAGAGTCAGTATCTTATTGTTTTGCTTATAGGTCTGCGAATGTAGCCGCACATACTATTGCTATGGGTGCTCATTCAAAGTTAGGCTTAGGAGTGTGGCTTGATACACCTCCGCCAGTTATTATGAATATTGTTTGATTATTAATAAAATCTCACCACTTTTTCCTCAAAAGAAAAGTTTTTAAAAAAGTAATGTTATTATATGACTTACGGAGAAAAGAGTATGGGAAATATATACTCTTTCATTTTTTTTCCGTTCTCTTACAGTAAAGAAACAAATAAGCGAAAAGTTTTAGACAATAATTTTCTCTATTCTTAAAGAAAGGGTTCTTCAAAATTTAATCATAGTCATATCAAATGTTAAAAGCGAGACGTATTTTTTAGTATAGAGTGCATAGAAATTTCATATTTTCAAATTTTATTACGATTAATCCTCACAAATTTCAAATATTTATTTTACATGTTCTTATTATTAATATGTTTGTTAAATGTAATAAATGAATATAGGTTTGTAATTTTATTTTCTCAGCGTACACAATTCTTCGTTCGCACCGTTCATAACGCTAGTTGTTGCCTTTTCTAGACTAGTTGAGTTCCGATACGATGTTCAAATCTTACACAACCTAGAAAATTTGAAGGTTAATCGTCCATATTTCGGGTCAAGTAGCCAACTTCCAAGCAACTTCTGAAAAGAGTGTAGACTTGCATGCGCGTGCGCGAAGTCTACTCCGATGACACGTTTGTGGAAGTTTCCAGGCCAATGGCAAGTTTCCAGGTCACCTGTGTAGACTTCAACCATAGACCTGAATTTCTGATAACTACTAGACTATGAGAGTGAACTCCACGCTAACGTGGTGCTATTGATTGGCTTATTGTCGATGAAAGATATCGGAATATGAGCCAAATTGCAGCTCATTTTCCCACCGGACGTTTGTAGGATGGCGACCTGTGTAGACTTCAACCATAGGCCTGCAAACGTCGTTGGAATCTAAAAGCATATGATTAAGAGTTGGACTGTGAATCTAAAAGCATACGATTAAGTGTTGGATAAGTCGCCATCCTACAAACGTCTGGTGTGAAAATGAGCTGCAATCGACGCCAAGCCAATCAATAGTACTACGTTAGCGTGGAGTTCACTCTCATAGTCTAGTAGTTATCAGAAATTCAGGATTCAGGAATAAAGAAGCTGATAGACGATTTTCTTGGCATTTGAAACTTGAAGGCTCGTCTTTCTTGTCATTTTTCAGTTTATTATTTGTGCATACACCAAAAGAAAAGTTTATGAGGTCTTAAACGTTTTCCATCTCCTGTCTGTGTGGGAAATTTGCTATTGGATAAAATATAAATTTTAATAGTTTTACTTATTTAAAAATATTTTAATATTTAGATTTTCTAAAAATAATTTATTAATAATTTTTAAAATAATTATTACTTAGTTTGTATAGAATTATTTTAAGAAAAATTACTATTGAAAATTCAAATTAGAATAATCTAACAAATTCTATCACATATATAATAATCAAACATAATATATTTTTATTAATAAACAAAAGTATTTTTAAAGAGGTTATAACATAAAAATATACTTATAATTATATAAAATAATTAAAATTTTAAAATAAGTAAAACTAACAAGTTCTACATTATTCTTCTTTTTTAATTATTTTTCATAATACTAATGTAATTCTTTTCACATTAGAATGTTATTGTTGATAATACCCACATATGAGTTTCCTATATTGGAAAAAAGAAGAGAAAGAAGACTAACATATAAGCCTAGTAGACTACTCCATCTATTGCCAATTGATTTTAGAATGGAACCTCACTTGGACTTGTATGTGATCTAACTTTCTTTCTCATGTGAGCTTGTAGGCCCATTGCAAATTTCACATGATATCATAGCAAGTTTGGTCTGAATTATTAATTTTTTAATTGTCTAATTAGATGTCCAGTCTCAGCGGCCCAATCCCACATGTGCGTGTCCCATAATGGAAAAAAAAAAGGGAAAAGAAGATTAACATATAAGCCTAGTGGGTTACTTCCCCTATTACCAATTGGTTTTAGAATGAAACTTTACTTGGGCTAATGTGTGGTCTAACTTTCTTTCTCGTGTGGACCTGTAGGCTCATTGCAAATTTCACAGTTATATCTCTCTCCCTCTTTTTGTAATTTATGTAAGTTGTCTCATTTCAGTAAGACAAATTTTGTCTTAAGAATACAGTTACTTTACCTAATTATATTAATTATATTACTCTTAAATATTTGCATTTCGCTCAAAGTTAGTTACATCACTCTTGATCTTTTTTTGTTGTAATTTAGTCGCTTTATTTTACTAAAGCATTTGCCTCACCTGAAAGGCATAATTACCTGATTGCTCACTAATGTGAGTTGTCTCGTTTTACAATTACAAGTTTCTTATCTCAAATATATATTTAATTAGTTCACATAGTTAGACTAATTGCATTGTATAGCTTGAAGAGCAATGCAAAATCTCACACAGCCTCCATGTTTCTACGTCTGTAAAATGAACTTTTTTCAAAAGTTTACTCCAAGATAAAGATCAAAAGTTGGGGTTTGGTTCTTGCAGTCGTAGTTTCCATACAAGAAGGAAGCTCTGATAAAGTAGTTGTTACGTCTGCCCTGCTCAGGTTTCAGGGTATAAAAATTCCTTGTTCCTTCCTCAAAGCTTTTTATGTTTTTTAATTGCTTTCCAAAAGAAGGATTGAAAGTGCCATGTTCTGGTTTTACATTTTGATTTTTTTTTCCAGTGCTCACGAATTTTGAATCTGATTTAAAATAGATTCCTGTGTCCTCATCAAAATAATCTGCGTCTACTCCACAGTCTATGCTTATAAATCCTGAGGATGTTGTTAAAGGAATTTAAACATGCCATGTTACTTGAATAAAATTAGTTCACTAAATAGAACGCCAACAGTTTTAAGCTCGTAGCTGGAGATTTGGTTCACTATAGCTACTAGACATAAATCCCTGACAGGTTGTAATTAAGCCCTGCAGGATTTATGTAAAGCTTACCTGGATTTTCCATGTTGCTCAGTTTGGCCATATTTGAGCTGCCAAAAGTAGCTGAGAGCATAATAAAGTACATCCGTATTTCTGTAACCAAAACAAGTGTTTTCGCACCATTCATAATGCTAGCTGTTGCCTTTTCCAGATTAGTTGAGTTCCAATATAATGCTCAAATCTTACACAACTTAGAAAATTTGAAGGTTAATCGTCTATATTTCGGGTCAAGTGGCCAACTTCCAAGTAACTTCTAAAAAGAGTGTTAGGACCATGTATGGCAAATGTTAGTTTATGCTCTCGCAACCAATCAATTGAATGTAATTAATGTATGACATTATTTTGAATTAATGAAAATTTTTTAATCTTTATATATTAATTTTATTAATATTTTATGTTTTAATATTAAAGATAAAATCTTTGAAATAATTACTGTATAATTGAAATTATGATGAGATCATAATTATGACATGCAATGTACACTTGTGTGTTATTCCTAAATATTCCTAGTTGTAGTTTCATCAAGAGTGGATATTGTTGAAACGGTAAAACTAGCATATATTATGTTTCTTTCTTATAAAGAAAGTGATTGATCTTATAAATTAAAATATAGAGATACTTAAACTAATGTGTGGATTATTATTAGAGAATAAGTTACTGAACTGACCGGATTATGAGAATTCTAGATGGAATATTACTTATGTGTTTATAGATTATCTCATAATGATGTTTGTATAATTGATCCACAGACTTCAGATTACCAAGGCATTTAGTGTGGGAATTACTGTATTTTGATGCTATTTATGAATCGTCCTAGGATGATTCAGTCGGTAGTTATTAGATACAGTATCAACCATATGTAGATAGTTGAGTTAGTCAATATAGGATTCGTCACTCTAAAGTAATTAGAGAGAATATTCTACTGTCCTTGAATAGTAATGATTTATGGAATTCTCTGACCAGAGTGAATTAATATTTGAAAAGAAGCTTTTAAATTTCAATTATAAATCAGTTACTAATTAGTAAGAATAAACATGATTGGATGATAACAGTACACACTGTATCCATACTCTGTCCAATTAGAATATTGAATGACGAAATGATTAAATTATACATTATAACCATGCATGGATAGGTTAGGTTAATCACTTTGACATTCCTAATATTTGAGTAATCATGACATGTTGCTAGACGTCAATCATAATTTATGATTATAAATTATTTAATTAGAGAATTAAAGATAAATTACAAGAAGTTTTAATTTATCCAATTTTAATTGTGAATTAGAATTATAATTTATAATCATTGCTAATTTATTATAAACTTAATGGGTCACACATCAAAGAACAATTTGTGAAAGAAAAATCAATTTAATTAAGTTGGACTTAATTATAAAGTTTGAAAAATTTTGGAAATCAAATATGAAATATTTGATTTTATTAAAATTAAATTAATTAAAAATAGAATTTGATTCTAATTATAATTAAAGAATTTTAATTTTAATAAAAGACTATCTTGATTTTTCTATTTAAAGGGAGAGCTTTATGGAAGCTAGCATTTTTTCTTTTCTTCCTCCAAAGGTTGTTTGGAAATTGCTCTGTAGATACTATCAGAGACTGGATAAGTGGACAGCTCGTGATTGATCATTCAGAAAAAAGGATTTAAAGTTTTTCTTCGACAAGCGAACAAAGTACAATTTTTAAATCGGATTTGTTTTTATTCAAATTTAATCAATTATAAAAATCTGCTTGAAATCCGTAGAAAAATTTTATTTTTTGCTGTGTCTGTGATTCAATCACCGTAAGATTCCAACATAAACACCTTTGCGACGAACTTCAGCCTTATGTTAAGGTAAACTTCTTTTTCTTCATTATTTCTACTCCATGATTGATAGGCTGCGATCTCTCGCTCACAGTCAAAGAAGAAATAGACTGATAAATATAAAGATAAAAGATATAGCAGTCCTTCTCTGATAGTGGAAGACTTTTTCATATTTTGAAATATCCTTTATACTTTTTTTATACGTTGTACCAGATCTTCCACTTTCAAGATCATAGCTGAGTCTCACGTTGAACTTAGAAAAAAAAATGTCTTGTTGAGGATGTATAAGCAGGGTTGGTCAATGACACAATGTGAATATGGTGGAATATTCCTGTGTTGGAAGGACCACCCTGTTGTGTGTGCTTGGAGGCCTTAATGACCATGAGAGTTTCTTATCTTTTTCTCTTTTTTTATTTCTGATTTTTAAGGTAAAAGTTTACTCCTGTGAAGAGTTACCTTTAGCACGTGCATGGAAGTGATGATGTGGGGGGGATGGTATTGGCTGGATAAAGGAGAGAGTGGGGAAGGAAGAAGGAATTCTTTATGATTCCAATTATTATTTTTAGAATAATTAGTAAGGATATTTAAGGTCGTAAGTTTAAGTCAAGAAAATAACATCTTTATAAAGATTAAAAAAAGCTATATATAATTATTGATGACCCTCTTTCAATCTTTATAAAATAGGGAGTCTTATGTATTGAAACAACCTATTGACTTTTAAATAACATTGACTCTATTTGACAATCAACTAATTGTATTAGTTATTAACTGATAGTTGATTATGATCCTGTTTGACAATTAACTGATTGTATTAGGTGTTAGTTGATAGCTAATCATATCAACTAATTTGATCAGCGGATTGCATTAGTTGTTTGTCATTTAATATTTAGTAAAATTAGTTGTTTATGTATAAAATAGCTTATGAAGACATGACTTAAAAAAAAGAGTATGAATATTATATATATTAGTATTTCGTAATTTAAATTTTAGACATTTAATTATATAAAAACTAAGTTTATAACTCTAATGTAATTATTATATCTCGTAAATATAATAATAATAATAATAATAATACTAACTTTATAGAGTTGGCATGAAGAAGCACTAACCTCATGAATACTAGGGTCACCCCAAGGGGGTGACTCACCCCGTGACTACTATGGGTGGCTAGCCAATAAGTCACCCCGTGACAATCAATATTTCAAAACTGAGACAAATTATCTTTCACTTAATAATTTACATCACTTTAGTATCAGTACGTTTACCTCTAGCTTCCCTCTGTCTACCCTTGTGTCTACTACATAGGCCAGGAATACCTCACATCCTTGACGTCCTTGACATCTGGGATACACAACCTGTTCCCCACTGTCATAAGTCCATCATCTCTCACTACTACTTCAGAAATCTTACCATTCTGAATTTCATCTCTGAGTTTGGTCAAATCTGCATCTTGTGCCGGCAACTCTCTAACTTTCTCCCTGAGTATCTGTCTCACTCGGTAGAAGGCAATCTGGCTCCTCCTGCTTCAAGTTTATCTTAAGCTTGGCCATCTCTTCCAATAAAGGCAAGTAAACTGTCCGAACATGAGCAATTGTAGACTTTCTACTCAAAGCATCCGCCACTACATTGGCCTTGCCCGGATGATACTCAATCAGCAAGTCATAATCCTTAAGCAACTCGATCCACCT
>JAOSBK010000006.1:28370068-28387085 GCA_027568895.1 Erythroxylum shatona | reverse complement strand
GTGTCAGATTTAATCCAAAGTAGGCAATGGGATAGAGGCAAATTACGTGATCTATTTAGTGAAGATGAGCAAAAAAAAGATATTGTCCATTCCTTTATCGTTGAGAGCAGTCCCTAATCATCTATGTTGGAGATTTGAACAATAAGGTGAATATTCAGTAAAATCGGCTTATGCTTTTGTTGTGGGTCGATTTACAACAAGCACTCAAATGGAGGCAACAGTTTGAAAAAAGCTTTGGAAATTGCATACGCCGCCGAAAGTTCAGAACGTTGTTTGGCGAGCTCTATCTGATGTTCTTCCTTGCTGTTTTGTCCTTGTGCAACGAAGAGTCCAAGTCATTGATTCTTCTCCTTTTTGTTGTGGTTTCAATGAAACGGTAATGCATGTATTGGTGGAGTGTCCATTTGTTGTTGATATATGGAGACTTGCTGGATTTTCTGTTACTTTGTTTCCTGTGAATTCGTTTATAGACTGGTGTGGACAAGTTTGGGTAGTAATGTCTGATGCACAAGCTGGTGTTGTGCTAATGTTGCTATGGGCTATTTGGATTTTTCAAAATCAAGTGATATGGCAGGGAAAGAGGTGTAATGCGTGGCTTGTAATTCATATGGCTAGAAGCTATTTTGATGAATGATCTGTTGTTAATATTCGGCCTGTATCTGCTGATAGTTCTTGGGTAATTCATTAATGGAAGTCACCACCTGCTGGCTATTTGAAAATCAATGTAGATGCCTCAACAGGAACGAGTACCAGTTATGTGGGTATTGGGGCAGTGGTTCGTGGAGCAGATGGAGGTTTTATTGCCGCTAGTGCTTGGCATGTGGTTGGATTCTTTTCAGCTAAGGCAGCAGAGGCAGTAGCGATCCGATAGGTGTTGAGCTGGATTAAAGAGCTTCAATGGAGAAATGTGGTCGTAGAATCAGATGCGAAGTTAATGGTTCAAGCTATTAATGGTTCTTCAACAACAGATATTTCTGCGTTTGGTCTTCTTATTCAATATTGTATCTCTCTCATTAGTGAGCTAAAGTCAGTATCTTGTTGTTTTGCTTATAGGTTTGCGAATGTAGCCGCACATACTGTTGCTGTGGGTGCTCATTCCGAGTCAGGCTTAAGAGAGTGGCTTGATATACCACCTCCTGGTATTATGAGTACTGTTTGATTATGAATAAAATCTCACAACTTTTTTCCTCAAAAAAAGAGTGTCAAATGGTTATATAATGGATGGTTTATGATTAACTAGATAACCAGCTAGTTGATGGGCTAATCAGGGAATCCATAGGTTGGCGGAAGGTTTTAACCGGTTAGACGATAGTAGATTTCAACAATTATCATATAGAGATTTTTTGTCCAATTAACCGAAGATAGGTGATTGACTAGTTGATCTTACCTAAATACTAGTTCTTATATTTGATAGATTGTATCTTTAATGACTATTTGAAGCCTTCTAGGTTATAAATATATATTTTGGTTGTTGATAATCTTAATGAAATTTTGGTGTTATGAAAATATGATTAAGAGAGTTTCAAGCATTACAAACACCATACACTTATTATGAATTAATTATGAGTCCTAGAACTTTAAAGTGAGAACGTAAGATTTATTTAAGTTGTAAAGTTTAATTGGGAGATTGTTTACAGCGTTTGTAGGATTCCAAAAGATTTTTGGTTACTCTTCACCATCAAGTGTAATTATAAAAAAGTTTCTCTTTACTAGCAACAAATAAAGAGACTTATAAGATTATTCCTCTTCACCTAGTTGAAAGAAAAGCTTAGTAAAATCTCAAGTGAGTCTTATAGAGTAGACATAGATAAGGTCTATTTAAACATCTTTTCCTACTCTCTTAATATTATATTGTATTTGTGTCATTGCATTCTAACTACATTATTATTTTATATTATTATCATATTATAATTTGATCGAATTGTATTTTGAGTAACAAATTTTATTAAAATCTCAAACACTAGGGTTATCTTCTCTCCTAAATGTTAATAAGGACTAACAAGGATCATACACAATTTTTCATACCAAATATTGTATTTTTGCATATCTTTGATAAAGTTAATGTTTAAAAATTAAAGTGATTATTCTCAAGTGAAATGTGATTCTATATCATTTGAGATTAAATAAAGAGGACTGAGAAGGTATAACTTCTTCTTTATTATACTTAGTATACTCTCAGGAAAAATTAAATTTCATTAATAGTAGAAAGTTCTTCAAAAAAAATTTTGAGATCTTTTAATTTAAGGGTTTGAGTTAAATAATGAGCATGTTTTCTTATACTTTTTTTCTTAATTTTAGGCTTGTTATATGTGGAGATGAAAATGTGTGAACTTAACAATATTAGTTAAGTTGTGAACAATTTATTTATTAAATAATTTATTTAAAATACGTAATTAATGAATTAGTATATAATTTTTTAAAAATAATTTATTTGGAAGTAATATTGTGACTTTCAATATTAATTTTCATTTGAAATACAATTGTAAAAGAGTTCATCTGGGAGGAACACTAGGCATGTCAATGGGTTGGGTGACCTGGGGGTCGACCAGTGGCTCATCTTACCCACAAGCTAATCAGCCTGACCTATTCTTACTTTTTTTTTAATTACAAAACGATATCATTTTTTACAAAATAATGTCATTTTTGTTGCTTCGGCTGGACTTTAGACCGGCCAGATCAACCCGTGCTTGGTATTGTGCTTGGCCTATGGCTCGGTTTGACCCATAGGCTAGTTGGGTCAAACTATTTTGGCCCATGACTCACCTGTAGTCAGGATCAAAATCGGTCCGAGCTAAACAGGGTATGCTAAAATTGACATCCCTACGAAATACATCACGGTGGGGGCTTTGAGCCAGATCCAGAGTTCCAAACGCCGAGTGTCCACAATAAACATGCCCTTTGCGTACAGGTATACTCTTGACGTATTATTGCATAAATGACAGTCTTACCATTTCAGTATTGACTATAAACCGTCTGAGCCGACTTGCGGGGGAATCCACTAATAATCTATTACTTTTTGTCGTTATTAAAGAAGTAATATTCAAATTGGCGGGGCGGATCACGTCTTGATATCATTGCCATTTCCATTTGGCTGACTGGGAAAGAAAAGAGAAAGAATATATGCTTATTTATGCCAATAAATACTTGGGACCCGAAAACTACATTGAAATTGGTTCTCTGTTAGCTGTGGAGAAAACTGGCAATGACCAATTCGTCGTCCCACGAGGTGAGTGTTGATTACCACAAACCATGGAGTTCTGCCTGTAGTCACGTTGCCCGGAGGCCAAGATTTGCGATCTCTGTCTTCTTTGTAGGAGCTGCGATTTCTTGCTTTTTCTTATTGAAGTCCGACTACCCTTTTCGGTATCTACCTGGTAATTCCCGGGTGAGTTACGCAGACATCAATCTTATTTTGTTTTAAAGCATGCAACTTCTATTTGATCTGTTTCATGCGGGTATGGCTTGATATCTTCTCTTCTTTAGGTGCCTAGAAATTGTCACTATCAAAAGTTTCTTTATATGCTTCTTCTCTTCGTAAAAGCTCTCTCTTTATGAATCAAGTTTACCAGTCTTGTTTAGAAGGTGAATCACCGGATTAAACGAAACGGAAAACTTTCATGATCATTGCTTCAGTCAAATAATGGTCAAAAGATTGTTTAATCTAAACTAATATAACTTTTTAGTGGTCAGCCTGGATTTGTATGAGCCGGCAGGTGGTGTTTTCTAGGCAGGGTTCGGCCTGAGATTGGAACAAGAAATAATAGACAAAATGAAAAATATTTTACTACTTAAATTAATATAGGAGTCATTGGGTGGGTCCTAATTTTTTTCTATCTAAGAACGGAACGACTAGGGAAACAAGATGCAGAGAAATTCCCATCACTGATCCTTAATTCCTTGTATAATACTAATACTACCTTTCTAGGGACTGTCACCAACGTGGATGTCCAAAAGATTCCATTTATTATGTAAGGAAACTTCTGTGCCCTCTCTTTTGTGCTTGTATACGAATAGTTGATCATGACCATAAAACTTAAGCAATTAAGTTCCCTTTCAATATCGAAATAGCCACATAAAATGCTGTAAGCTAGCTGACGTCTGGTACCACTTCCAAACCATCTTACTACACCCGAGTTTGTAATTAACCGGCTAACCAAGGTAGATATGGATTTAGACTTTTGTGATCTGGTTTATCTGTAGGAGAGACTGATGTAACCCTCCTGACTTGTCTCATGTTACATGTTTCTACTAATTTTACATACAATTTGTTTCTGTCATTGACTTGACGCTGATTCTGAAAAATAATTTTATCAAATTCAATTCATTACAACATGACAGTATGTAATATACGTTTCAATACATACATACGTATCAATTAAGCAAAAATATGTTAGAAAAGTATGATGCGTAATCATGCAACTAACTAATCTTTATGTAAGAGTTAAAAGTAAAATATATAATGAATGTAAGAAAAGTGTGGTGTGTATTAAACTAACTAACTAATCTTAATGTAAGAGTTAACAACAATTAATGAAATTAATGTTGCATGTTAATTTCTAATTAACACAATTGACAAAGAATACAAGTCATAGAAATTTAATCAGAAGAAAAGATAATGCAACTTTTTGTTAATATAAGTTACATTGTCTCATTACCAAAATGATTTTTTTATAAAGAATAATCACGTTTGAATCAATCAGATGCCAACGTTAGTTTGGATTCCAACGAGAAACTGCGCGGCCTTTGGTCGACTTTTCTTTTTAAATTCATATGGCCAAGTCTGACTCACTGCATTTAGAATTCGGGGTCCACCTGACCGGAGCGTAAGGGCTAAGGATGAGGGGACAGATCTTCTGTTTTTATTTTGGTGTACCAATTTTGTCCTATTTGATCCAAGTCATTTATTTATGTGAGACTCATATAAATAAATGACTTGGATTAAATAGGAGAGAGTTGATACACCAAAATAGAAACAGAGGATTTCATGCATGTGGATGGAGTCCCACAACGGTCTAGAACAAACTAAGCCAATTATTAAACTTTATCCTCCTCAACTCTTGCCCTGTGGCTGTGAGTCTATTACTGCTTTTAAGTCGTCCTTTTCTTCATTGGTCGTCGCTGTTTTCCAATAACAACCACAGCCACCACATTGTTGTACACGTCACTACTCTCTTGATCCCAAAAATAGCTGTCAGGTCCTTTTGACAAGTATAAGTATTAATCACTCGGAAATAATCCACATAGCAGTTTGAAAAGTCATTAAACCAATTGTGAATGTAAACCGTTGGCATTTAATTAGTCTATTTAATGGACAATATGATATGATGGTAAGGTGTTTCTAAATAATTTTTCAAATAACAAGAGGCAGTGTTAGTTTTAAAATATAATACAACGAGTTAAAGAAAGATTAAGGGGTGAGTAATGAAAGATTCTATCAAAATTATAAATCAATCTACATGTCTAAGGCTTATTTTTTCTAAAAACAAATCTAAATAAAATTAGTTTATTCTGAATGCTTTGTATTGGTTTAATATTTGTTGTCTTGTAAGTAGCTATTGCATCTTTTCAATGTTATAATAAAATAATATTCTAATAGATGACCTATGTATATAAAAGTAGACTTTTGTCATATTTCTATAATCCTTTTAAAATGTTTATAAAGAATAAAATTTTTCAAACTATGTGGATAATTTAAAAGGAGTACGGTTTTTTATATTTGGCATAAAAATCTATCGATTTTATTTATTAATAGATATAAAATTTTATAATGATAATATTGTTATATCAAGAAATGGAAAAATACCAAGATTAAAAAAGTTAAGGAAATAGGTATATTATGTATAAATTTCTCTACTTTTGTTAAAATAAAACAAAAATTAATAGAAGAAAAAGAGAGAAATTAAGTGAATTATTTAACAGATACTATTCTCTTCAGCAATAGTATCCTTAATATTAGAATTACTTTTAGTGAAAAGCAAATTATTTGAAAAAAATTAAATAATATTTAGAATCAAAATAAAGTGAACTTGATGATATGTGCTTTGCTTGAGTAAGATTAAAATTAGAAATCGGATAAAATATTTAGTTTTTAAGCATTTTTAATTCAAATTATTATTTATTTTAAAATACTATTAATTTGGTTGGGTGATTTGTGTTGGCCCTTAATATAAGGGTTCAACAAAAGTAACCCAAACAAAAAATTATCTCTCGAACCATTTTCATCTACACAAAGGTGCAAACTTTCATCAAAATTATAGATTCCTTGGTTATCGTATTTAATTTTGGACTCAAAACTAAGACATACAAAGGACTCCTTGAGTGATATTGTTAAAAAGAATCAAAATTACTCTTAACATGTGTAAACACAATTCCGAATGGTCAAATGACAATCATAAGACCATGTACCACGGGAAATTGAGAGTTTGGTGTTTTCCTATGGAGCAGGCGTCTTATGATATAGTCTTGTCATTTTACTATTGGACTGGTTTATATTTTAATTCTAGTGTTGATTGCTATCCACTTATTGAAAGTTAATTTTTAAAACCAATAAAATTCTATTGAATTCTTATATTAGGAGTAAATGAATGTAGTTTGGAACAACTTAATTTTTATTACCGTATTAATTTTTACACATAATACAATTTCAGATATTAAAATTACAATTTCAATTTAGAAAAACAATATGGAAATAAATCTCTCTTGTAAGCCAAATAATGTGATCTATTTATTTATGTATGGTCTTTCTTCCTTCTTATGAAAGCTACAAACTTTATTTTGTTGAGTTTTTTAGAGAGTTGTCTTGTTCTCTTAATTCTTAAATTCTCATTGCCTCTCTAAGCAGGATAAAAGAGACATTCATGCAGCTAAAATTACTTATTTTTCGAGCATCGTTTTGGGAAACCCTTTTTAGTTGGAATAGACGTGAAACCTCTGATTTTATGTAGCGAAGATAGTCCATTTTATGGTTCTCATCAACAAACTCGACTTTGTGATTTCAGAGTTACACCTATGAAGGTTTGGATGCAATTTTGGCAAATGCGTCAATGGATGATAAAACCGTCATCTTAACTACCTCAAATCAAGCATGGTCACGACCAGGATCTATAGTGGACCTGTTCTTGGAGAGCTATAGAATTGGAAACCAGACAAACAGACTTTTGAATCATTTGGTCATCATATCCATGGACCAAGAGGCACACAACCGTTGCTTAAGCATAGATATAGATTTCCATTGTTACTTACTCAAAACCCAAGGGTTTAATTTTTCAACTGAGGCCTTTTTTATGACTTCCGAATACTTGGAAATGATGTGGAGAAGAATTGACCTTCTATCTTATGTCCTTGAGATCGGATACAACTTCGTATTCACGGTAAACCCCTTGTTTTTTTTTTTTATAAAAAAATTTGGTTCTCTCTCTCTCTCTTTTCATTTAGATTTACAGACTTGCTGAATGATAAGTAGGTATTAGAGATTGCAGCAATTGGAATATTAATGTGGCAATGCATATTTTAGGATGCAGATATTCTGTGGTTTCGAGACCCTTTTCCGAGATTCCATGAAGATGCTGATTTTCAAATAGCATGCGACTCCTACAAAGGCAACTCATATGACATGAACAACAAACCCAATGGAGGTTTTACCTACGTTAAATCCAACCCTAGAACTATTAAGTTTTATAAGTTCTGGTATGCAGCTAGAAGGCTTTATCCAGGAAAGCACGATCAAGATGTTCTAAACAAGATCAAATACCACTCCTTCATTAATAGGATCGGATTGCAGATAAGATTTCTGGATACAGCTTTCTTTGGTGGGTTTTGTGAACCTAGCAGAGACTTCAACTTGGTTTGTACAATGCACGCAAATTGTTGTGTGGGTTTGGAGAACAAAATCAATGATCTCAAGATTATACTCCAGGACTGGAAAAAATTTACGTCTGTACCTGTGCGTCCTCCGGCCTGGAATGCTCCACAAAAATGGTAATCTTTTTTTAATTTGCAGAATTTTGGTTCAAATTATTAAGTTCTTATGCTAAACTTATCTCTATTTTTTGTTTTTGGTGGTTTCAAATCAGTCTCACGTCGTTCCAGACTCGGCATTCTCCGCGAACAATACATTAGCTTTTATGCTTTCAGCAGATTAGATTAAGCGAAGGTAATCTAGACTTTTTTTTTTAATGACTGTTTGATGAGGAACATATCATGGCTCACAGCCCAAGCTGTACAGTTTCCACGTTACTTTGCTTTTCATACTTTCTCCAACCTATATCATAACAACCGGCCTAAACTTCTAGATGACGGTGAACCTGCAACTGTAAACTAATCATTTCCTTCATGTTATGATATTTCAATTGTCTCTGTCACATCCAACAATTGATGATCCACAAGTTTTGCTGCTATTGTGATTAAAAATTCATAAATTTGAATTGATTTTTAGTTGTATAATTAAAATCTTCTAAACAATCTTTAATTGTCTGAATTATACATCTGAATCTTTAAATTAATATTAATTATACCTTAAAATATTCTTTTGAACATTTAACTATATATGAATGATAAACTCTTTGAAGTTTAAAAATAAAATGCTTTTTTCGTATATAAAATAAGAATTAATCCTTCAAAATGAAACATGCCTACATAAGTTTTCATCTAGCGGCTCTTCTTTCTTTCTTAATAATTGCATCGCCTTTTATTGTTCCCCAAATATTTTAGATCTTAAACAATTTTGTTTATGTAATGACAAGCTAAGCATATATTTTTTACTTTAGTGATTGATTAAGTTCCTTTTTCATAAAAGAGGCCGACATTTAGGATGTTCTACATTTGTTTTGAAAATAGCCCCAACCTTCAATTCTACAAGATGCCGAAGCTTATTTATCCCCCGTCCGTATTCCTAACAACTGCTTGCTTCAATGTTATCATGCAATTGGACAGTGTAATGGCTAACCATGATTAAGAGTGGAACTTAACTATTTGGTTTGTCAGATACAAATAATTGTAATTATGATTTTGTATATCTTATGTAATTAAGATTTTGTATATCTTATATATATTTATTCTCGATGAATTTCTAATAATTAAAGTGATAGTACAAAACTGTAAATTGGAAGAATTCGAATCCCAAATAAATTACCATGCCTTCCTTATAACATGGCACCATGGGTTGTCTTACAACAAAAATTGCTTTAATTTTAAAATTTTTCAAAATAATCGCATGCAGTTGTTTTCTAATCCAAATCCAAATTTGTTCCCAATTTGAAATTTCCTTCTAAAACTTAAAAAAAACCAAAGAATAGAGAGTCAAGGGCCATCACAAATAACAAGTTGATAATTAGGCAAATGGATCTGCATTTGAATATACAAATATCAACATCTCATTTGCAACAGGCCAAACAATATTATTTCAAACATCAATATTACGTCAATATATATATATATACCATCTACACATATCTGTTCATAAAGGTTTTAAGTCAAAATATTATAAAGATACATATATTTTTGACATGTAGCTTTAAGAGTCTACTGCCAAAAATCTAAATTAGACAACCCAAATTCCAAAGTATGTTCAAACTTATAAACCATTTGCGGGCTTTAAAGTCTACTATTTAGAAAAAAGTACAACATGCAATGTAACATTTACATGAAATAATCATGATTAATATATAATTTAAATAAAGAAAAGAACTTGGTAGTTATTAATCTTCAAGAACACGAGAGAGAGAGAGAGAGAGAGAATATGGTAAGAGGAATAAGGATTAAGTGTAAAATATGTAAAGGTCCCATTTATTCACAAAGAATCAGTTTATATACAGAAAAGTAGGTACTTATAATACCCCAGCTTGCTAAACTAATTACACTAGCTACTTCATTTAGCTATGAACAGTTCATCTAACTATCTTCACATTAGCTTCATTTTCTTCCCTTGTATCTATTAGCAGATGAACATGAATGTTGATCATGTTCATCTTGGTGATTAGAAACTTAAATTAAGGTGGTCTGAGTGCCTTTGTGTAGACATCTACAGCTTGAAGCTTGGTCGGTATATGCACTACTTTTACAATCCCTTTTTCAACCTTGTCCCTAACAAAAATAACAATCCATTATAAAATGTTTTTTCCTTTCATGATCCACAAGATTCTTGCGAATTCAAAGACTATATTGATTGTCACACTACATTATAATTTCACCTTCATTTTTCAGCCTAAAATCTTCAAATAAATATCTTATCCAATGAATGTCACAATAAACAAGAGACAAGGCTATATACTCAACTTCGGTTAAACTTAGAGCCACTATTGATTGCTTTTTAGCCCTCCAGTTGATCATAGCTCTTCCATATAAAACACAAAATCCAGATATAGATCTTTTAAGATCTGGATATGTACCTTTTCACTGTCAGCAGTATAGCATTCACTATCAGTATAACATTTACTATGTACTTTCATCTGCATTTAACAGAAGATCCTGCCTAGTGTACTCTTCAAATATCTGACCATTTTCAAAGTTGCTTGCCAATGTTCCTTAGAAGTCTCACTCATGAACTGTGATAATATATGTATTAAATAGTTGAGATCAGGCCTCGTAAATGCGAGATATATGAGCTTTCCCGTAGGTATTCTATAAGATGTTACATCATCCAGGAAATACTCTTTCATTTCTCTAAGACCATATTTTGGTTCCATCAAAATTGCACTTGGTTTTGCACCTAACAAGCCACATCGTTCTACAAGATCCAGTGCATACTTCTTCTAACATAGTGTTACTCCTCTAGCTGATCTCGTAATTTCAATTCCAAAAAAAACCTTTGATTGTCCTAAATTTTTAAGCTTAAATGTTGCACTTAGAAAATTGTTTTTTTTTCTTTCTCTCAGTTCCCACTTATGTTTTGCATCCAAAATGTCATTTACATAAACCAATAATGAGACCACACCATCAGACTTAGAATCCTTAAGAATAAAGAATAGTCTGACCATGATTGAGAAAAGCCAAACTTAAGCAAGGCTTCAATGAACTTAGAGTTTTATTGTCTAGGAGCCCACTTGAGCCCGTAAAGTGACTTCTTAAGTCTATATACTTGATGACCGGTGTTTCCAAGCTTCTCTCCATTTACTTTCCCTAAGGTAGATTTATGTATACGCTTTCATGTAAATCACCATTTAAGAATACATTGTTAATGTCAAACTATTGAAGTTTCCAATTATATTTGGCAGCCAAAGTAAAAAACAATCGCATAGTAGTTTGCTTAACCACTGGACTAAAGGTTTCAGAATAATAAAAACCAAGTTTTTGACTGATTCCTTTTGTTATAAGTTATGTTTTGAATTTTTGTACTAGCCCATCTAAATTTAATGTTGTCTTATATGCCTATTTACAGCTAACTGTATGTTTTCCAAGTGGAAGATATACAACTTTCCATATATAATTCTCCTTTAAAACCTGTAAATCTTTCAGTTATGGCCTTTTTCAATGTTAACTGATAAATGCGTATTTGAGTATAATTATATATCCATACTTGATGTAATTTTCTTGATATTTTTATAGTTTTTTCATATATTTGGTATTTAATTCACTCCAAATGCATTTATAGGTTATAATTACCTTCATGGACATAAATGAGAAGAATTCCAATATAACCATGTCATAAGACGAAGATTTGAGGAAACTAAAGATCTACACAAGATTGAAGAAATTCAGTTTTGGTTGTGTGGTGTTACACGTCCATGTATATCGGGATACATGACCGTGTATGTTGCCCGTGTAAGTCTTTGTGCTCATGTAAAATCACAAATTTAGGTATTTTTTTAAAATACACGATCGTGTTTATCCTAAAAACCTTAAAATTTATTATAAAAGGACGTGAGTAGAGGCAATACAAAAGAGTTGAATTTTGCAGTAGATTTGAGAAGTAAGACATTTAGAGAGGTGATGATTTTGATTAAGAGAGATGGAAAACATGAAGACTACGTCAAGAGATCCAGTAGATTACAACATCAATCCTCAAACTTGTAAGGACATTCAATTGGAGGAAAAGGGAGATTTAAAATTATGATTCCTTTGTTTTCTATCATTTTTTCTTCATGTTTATCTTTGATTTCGTTCTCTATGATTAGTAACTAAAGGCTTTTAGTGTCTAGGTGTGATAAACCATAGATTGGGATAACAATATATTTTAATCTTTCATTTAAAAAGATATATTGATTAATTATTGCAATTTAATTATGTGTTTTATTCTTGTTCTAATATATTTGAAATATTAATGCGTGATTTGATTTCATATGATAGAGATTGAGAAATCCTCTTGTATGAATAGATCTACCATAATTGGAAGGAGTTGCATGCAAACCTAGATATAGGTAAATATAGATCCTCTACATTAGGGTCAAACCTAATGGTTGAATTCATAAATCGATACAGAATCCTGGGGTTTTAACTCGAAAGATTTCTGTTAATCAACAGATGGATTAGTTGTTAATAGTCTCGAGAGAGTTATTAACATAAAAGTGGAATTTCTACGGTCCAACAATCAATAATATAATTACATGATAAAAGGTTAATAATATTAAAAGATTCTTAGGGGGATTCATAACCTAGACACTGTAAGACCCTAAAATATACTGTAAAAGCATTATAGTAAGTCTAGGGTGTATTAAGAAGTGAATATAAAAAATTATATGCATCTAAGCATAGTAAGGGACATAATGATAATTAATTTAAAAGACAAGGGTAAATTGGTAATTTTTATTTCAGTGTGGACATGCCTAATTATATGTAAAATATGGATTAGAATAAAATCAATTGATGATATTATATGCCAATGTGGGAATTAAAGGAAGAAGAAGGACCAAATGTGAAATTTTCCTAAAGTCAACACATGCCAATAGGATTGAAGCATGTGTGTAAGTGTAGAAATTTGATGAAATAGATATATAAAAGAGGATAGAGGGACAGTGCATTTGGGGTTTAAATTCCAAATTTTGGATTTCTCTCTCCATTTCATGTTTTTAATCACATCAGTTTACATGTATAAGGAATCAAGCTAATTCTAAGTGAAAATCAAGGTAAGAGTTAGCGATTTTTCCCCTCATCTTTATCTTTTCTTACTTTGTTCATGAAGAGCTGGAATTATAAGGTTGGAATTGAGATTGAGAAATGTATTTGTGGTATTTCTAACTAGTGAATCAAGCAAAGCTAAAGGGGAAGGGAAGGAAAAGAACTAGAAGAGCTAGTTGACCAATTTCAAGGTTTGGGACTACACTTAGTGTAATTTCTATTTGTGCATGTTTGAATGTGTACAAAGATTAATTTGGACATAGATTGGTTGTTGGAATGGTGCCTTGGTGTTACTTTGCATGGAATTGGTTGACTATGATAAGAGAGTAAAGTTTAGTGAAATTCTATCTAAGGTTTGTTTTGAACTAGTCCCATTGTTTTGGCCATAACTCGGCCTAAAGACCTCCAAATTGGGTGATTCTAAGTGTACATAAAACTTAAGACATATTAATAAAAATCTCTGGAAGAGACTTGAACATAATTCTGGCTTTATGACATTGTAAATTGAGATTGAAATGGTAACTTGATGTTGCCCCTATTTTGGAGCAGCTTATGACTTTTTATGTCTATCTCATGATTTATAAATCCAAATAGCCTAATTTTTTGATTATGTGGAAACTATAAACATAGGAGAACAATTTTATAGAAGACCTCAAAACCTAATTTAAACATCTACTATGTGAAAATTATGAAATAATTAAAGGTATAAATTTTAGGTAGGGAACACGACGGGCAAGAAATCCTCGCCATCGTGTGATTTGCTTCTGGATTGATTTGTTTGCCCATTAATTCCCCAACATGTGCCTAATCTAAATTGCACTATTTTGAGTTCTTCTCATTTGATTTTTATCGAATAATATCTGAACCTTTTTGGATGTTTATGAAACTTTGCAAACACCTATAAATAAATGAAATACGACTTACCATATGTGAATTGGATGATTAAACATTGCAATTTTAAGATTGAACATAATGCATGCTAAAGGAAATTTACATGTACATAGATGATTTATATGCATATTTATTGCTTATATGTGTATAGTATGACTATACAAGTTTACAAACTAATTTTACGAATATAATTAAGTATAATTTAACATGTTTTATATTTAGAAGATTTAAGGAATTTATATACTAGAATTATATGAATGTACATTAAGAAACATGACTAAACAAAACATATATGAAATAAATCATATGAGTACATATGATTTGTATACTATTCTAATGGTGGTAAGTTATGACTCGCATGTATGAACTTAAATACATATTTTATGATTTCAAATGAATATCATATGATTTGTCAATATATTAATTATGAAATTAGAAAATAATTAAAGGAAAATATTACAGTGCTTGTTTTATTGTCTTGGTGATAGATAGATAGGCATGCCTATAGGGTTGCAGTACAACTGCTATAATTTGACACCGATCATGTCTTCATTTTGAGACTATAATGTCTTTATAGCTTGATGCCTTCAGGTATCTATAGTTCGATACTTTTAGGTATTTATAGTTTGATATCTTTAGATATTTGTAGCTTTCGCTCTCCACACCCATAGGCATATGTAGGCTTAAAAAAGAAAGTAAATTAAATAATTATAAATAAGAGATACAACATGACAATATGAATAATTTATATTGATGAGCATTAAATATCAATATTTAGCTTATAAATATGAATTTACGGTATATGAATAATATATCGAAGCATATTTGCATTATGTACCTGGATTAATTATGACATTGATATTTATATGAGTTTATGATATTCATAAATGTATGTATGCATGGCGGATGACTGTTGTGGGTGATCATGCAAACTAAGTGTTTCCCCACTAATCTTTCAAACTTAACGTGTTAATCTATGCGACACAGGGATTATCTGCAAGGACCAAGGCCAATCGCTAGAAGTAAATGTACTTTTGGAATTTATCTTTTTGGTTAAAGATGAATGTATATGTAATGAAGGAAGCTGTAATTTCCAATGTTTTAAAAACCGGAACGGATATCGAACCAATCAAAAGAAAGGTTTAAGATTTAAAGGTTTAACTAGTAGTGAACCATTATAAAACCAGTATATAATAAATAAGAAGTAAATTTTATAAGAATAAGTAAAAATAAAATATTTTATTGAAATAAAAAATACACCAATGTTTATTATTATATAATGGACTAATAATAAATAAATATGAGTCTAATATAAAACTTAAAATAACAATAAAAATCAAAATTGTATTCCTAAAGGAGGTTGTGTCTCATCATCGTCAAAAGTTTCAAATTCTCTAATGTTATTTAAAGATTTGTAAACTACACTTTCATCCAAAGTATTTGCATTAACTTCTTATACTGCATTTAAATAAATTATAGATTAGTAATGCATAAAATTATTCTCAATTGTAAACTTGTAATAAATTATACTTTTAACTAAAATATGATCAAAATAAGCTATAAATTGACCATCAATAGACGTTATTGTGGCAAATGCATTTTCTCCATAAATCACCTTTTCAAGTTCATTATAATCAAGATCAGGGGATGACTCTTCTTCTTTGAACCAAAAATCAATATGTTCAATAAATCAATATCAACCAGATCATACGTTCTCTTCTTACTAAACGCTATGAAAACATAATAGAGAAATTATAAAGTCAATAATAAAAATAAAATTAATGGAATAAAAACAAAATTATAAAATACATGTTCTTCATTCTCAGATTATAAATAACATAAACAAGGTTATTAAGTCTTTGATGTTAAAATTGATTTTGTTTCTTTGTATGAATACGATAAAAAACGCTCCAATTACGTTCATAACCTGATGTAGAGGTTGTTTAACTGAGTAACCTAATAGTGAGTTTTCTCAATGTTGGAGCACTAACGCTGAATAATATCCATCATTCATCTATATTTTAAATTAATAGCTATGATAAATAAAAATATATATTATTAATAAGTGACAAAATGAATTAAAAGCATAAAACTTACCTAGCTTCATTTTTTTAATCATAAGTTCTCTCTTTATTGATGATCTAGCAAAACTTTCTAAATCTTCACAATATAATTTAATTTCATTTATTTTTTTGATTGCTCTTCAATAGAGAAAATAACTTTGCATTCAATCACTTCAAACAGACTGCCCATAATATTAACGAACATGTGTCTCTATTATATAAGCAATAAGGATTGAGAAAATAAGTTGCTAAATGGATCGTTTGAGTAAGATGTTTGTCCCATCGTCAGTCAACAATATCTATATAAGGCGTTCCTTCCCTTTAAAAATATTTATAATTATTTTATGAGCTTACCATCATATATATACCCCAAAGATGGCTTCTCATCTGAGTCAATAATCATCAACAACCTTATAAGCAGAGTCACAGTCTTCACAATGATCAAGCAAACATCCCAAAATTTATTATCTAGAATAATAGTACAAACTTCTTTTCCCTTTTCACTCTTTGATAATTTATAACTTGAAAAATTTTTAGTTGTCCCTAAATTTTGAAGTAGTTACTTATGTTCATAAACATTTTTCAAAGTAATAAATGTAGTTGTAAACATGGTAGCAGTGGGACGTACGATCTCAACCCAATCTTCTTGCTTTCTTAAACAAGACAAAAACATGATATGGTTGTACACAAAATTGTAATCTTAGATGCACGTGAAGTAAAAGTAGAAATATGGTCCATACCACCAATACCTTTTAAAATTAGATTTATACAATAAGCAGCACATGGAGACTAATAAATATGCCTGTACTTTGATTATAATAAGTACCCAGCCAATACATAATTAGCTTCATTTTTTTGTAATAAAATGCCCAACATTCTTTGGTCCAACCCACTCGACAGTTTCAGAGTAATATTCATATAAAGCTTTAACACTTTTTGTTGGACCCCGAACTTTTCGTAAAAGATCAGAACTATTGAATGAGAAATTTGGGTGATTAGTCACGAGTTAAGAG
>JAOSBK010000006.1:28348029-28366871 GCA_027568895.1 Erythroxylum shatona | reverse complement strand
AGTGGGAAGTTATGATCTTTACAAGTTGTGATGTTGCATAGGATATGTGTATGTGACAGCTATGGAAATTCGTGTACTGACTTCAAGGATATTTTTGGGTTGATGTGAGCTGATTTAGGCAAAATAGTCTTTTTAAAAGTTGTAGATGATCTTTCCAACTTTCCAACGATACGAAGTTTGTAAATTTTGGATATAGAAGTTGAGAGATATGAGCATTACAAGTTGTAGTGTTGCTTCGTCTTAGTTACTGTTCATCTAAGACGATGTTGTCGTCTTAGTTACTGTTCAACTAAGACGATGTTGTCGTCTTAGTTACTTTTCATCTAAGATGATGTTATCATCTTAGTTACTGTACATTCTAAGACGAAGTTACTATACATTCTAAGACGAAGTTATTGTACATTCTAAGATGAAGTTACTGTTCATCATCTTAATTTGTATCGTCATCTTCTATCCTATTTCTAATCCTTTTGGGGATAGAATTCCATTTTGTGATCTTCATGAAAGTTGTAGATCTAGAAGTTTTCTTTCAAAGGGTCTAAGAACAAACTCAATCCAACATCCGTAAAAAAAGTTATGGCAATTGTGCCAAGAGAGGTACAAATTGATTAAGGACATAAACATGTTGGATGCTTTTAGCCATAACTTTGTAATCCGACCTCCAAATGAGGTGGTTCTTGAAGTAATAGACTCCTATTGAAGTTTTCTACCTCTCCACAAAAATTTGTAGCTTTTGGGGTTGAATTGTAAAAGATTGATGGAAATAAAATGAGGGTTCATTGGAATAACCCTCCAAGGAAACCCGCTCACACTTTATGACTCCGGATGGATTGTTGGGCTTCGAAAACGAGGCCCAACAAAACAAATGGCCAATTCATACTTTTTCTGGTCCGACTGACTAGTCCAATTAAATTTTAAAAACCTTGGTAATTTCTCAACAGTTTGTAACTAAGAATTTAAGTTATATGTAATATTTCTTTTGGATCATCATAAAAATGTAAGGATGTAGTGTTATTCTTAATGTTAAGTGATATGAAATTTTATAATATGTATATGTACAACATTAAATAGACAAATATGTGATGACAATCCCTATAAATGAATAAAAATATATGTCATGAATGTATGTATAGAAATTTGATTGCCATATACATGAGTAGTTATAGGCTCCATATAGAGGGTGTTACAGACACTATTATTTGATATTAATTTTTCTGTGTATTTTAGTTTTCATGTGTTCATAATTGTTTAATATTAATTTATTTATTTGTTATCTTTATTTTTAATTAAACCAGAAAGTTAACTTCATAGGTTGGATAATAGAAAAAAGGTAACTAAGGATCTACACTCTCATGTATAGAGACGGTTTAAGTCTCCATAAATGTTTGAAGATTGAAGAAATTGAGTTCTAGTTGTGTGGAGTTACATGCTCATGTATACTGAGATGCACAACCATGTATGTTACTCGTGTAAGTCTCTGTGCCCATGTAAAATTGGGAATTCATGTGTTTTCGAATATTCATGACCTCTTACACAACTGTGTAAGTGGCCGTGTATAAAATCTTAAATTTTACTATGAAAGGACATAAGTAGAGGCAATACAAAAGATTCAACTTTTGCAACATATTTAAGATGTAGGACATCTAGAGAGGTGACAATTTTGATCAAAGGATGTGGAAAACATGAAAAATAATTCAAGGGATATAGTAGATTACAACCTCAAACCTCAAACTTACAAGAAGAATCAACAGGAGAAAAAGGGAGATTTAGAATTATGATTCCTTTGTTTTCTATTAGTTTTTCTTCATGTTTATCTTTGATTTCATTCTCTATGATTAGTAACTAATCACTTTTAGTGTCTAGGTATGATGAACCCTAGTTTGGGATAACAATACTTTTTAATATTTTATTTTAAACAATTATATTGATTGATTTATTGCAATTCAATTATGTTTTTTATTCTTGTTATAATATATTCGAAATATTAGCACATGATTTGATTTCATATGATAGAGATTGAGAAATCCTCTTATATGAGTATATCTACTATAATTGGAAGGAGATGCATGCAAACCCAGGATAGGTCAACATAAATACTCTAGATTAGGGTCAAACCTAATAGCAGAATTCATAAGTCGATAAAAAATCCTAGGTGTTTTAACTAGAAAGATTTTTGTTAATCAACATATGGATTAGTTGTTAATAGTCTTGAGAGAGTTGTTAACTTAAGATAGGAATTTCCACAGTCCAATAATCAATATTGTAATTGCATGATAAAATAATAATATCTAAAGATTCTTAGGGGGATTCATAACCTAGACACTAGTATTTGATACTAATTTTTCTACCTATTTTTCTTATCCTGAGTTCATAATTGTTTAACATTAATTTAGATTATTTGTTCATTTTTATTTTAATTAAAACTAAAAATCTATTTCTTAGGCCAGATAATAGAAAAAAAGTAACTACTAGTATTTACAGTTTTCATGAGATCAACCCATACTTGTCTATGCTAGCTACAGCTATAACGTGTACTTACAAATAATTTAACATTGACCTAAACCTATAAGGATCAACCATTAACCTTAAAAGTAAAAAGTGCAGAAGCAAAGTGTTTATGTTTTTATGATAATTTAGATATGGTGAGGAAGTTGGAAATAGGATATTAAGTGTTTGGCGAAGGGTTGTTTTAAAGATTATGTTGGTATATATCTAAATAGTTTGGAATTATTTATTGTCTTATTAACCTTCTAACAAGTTATGAAGAACTAGTTGATTGAGTTAGTGGTTAAGTTTAAGGTGAATTATTAAGGTTTCGTGGAGATGGTTGAATTGGTGAAACAAGCCTATTCAACATAGATGGCTTAGGATGTGAAGTGATAGTATTAGAGTAAGAAAACAAAGTATTAAAAGGTTTAGAGGATAGAGTTTTATATGCATTTTTATACTCACTGACATAATTGACATTTAAATGTGATATATGTTTTTAAGTATCATAGTATGTATCATCAAAAAATGAATAGGTGTGAGCATTGAATTTGTTAATGTGAGATAAGTAATTAGAATTAAAAGGAAACAAATGTTTATAGAAAACAACATCTTTTGAAGAAAAGATTTCATGACTATCTAAATCATACACCTTGTACCCTTTAATAGCAACATGATATCCAACAATTGCACATTTTCTTGCTTTTACTTCAATCTTCTTCCTGTAATGATGAAGTGTTGAGGTTAGAAAAAAAAGAGAACAAAATACCTTGATGTGCTTACACACAGGTTTTCGTAAGGTGCTAGGTTTTCTAGGATCTTTGTAGGTATCCTATTAATTCAACATAATATATTGTAAGTATGGCTTCCCCTAAGAATTTTTTTAGGTAGGTTTGATTGAAACATAAGGGCTCTAATAACAACAAGTAAATGTTGATATTTTTTTCAACACATGAAAATGACGTATAACGCCTTTTTCAACAAAGAATGATTTCTTGTCAAGTTCTTTTGCATTGTCATATCTTATTTGTCTAAATCTATGACCAAACTAGGTATCAATCAATTTATAGAACTTAGGAAGAATAAATAGAACATTTTACCTATACCTCATCAAATAAACACAAGTAACTTTAGTATAATCATCAACTAAAATAAGAAAATAGTAAAAAACCACAAATTACAGCATTGGAATATAGCCCTAATACATTAATGTGTTTGGCATTTTTGACATGTGAAGGCAAAGGAAGCCTTTTCTATTTTGCCAAAGGACTTATTTCACACACTTCATTGTAAAGAGAAATTATAACAAGTTTAGATTAATCAATTACATTCAATATGTCATGAGCAATATGACTAAGTTTATAATGCTAGTCATTAAACATATATTACTTTGAACTTCTATTTACATTGGAAATAAACACTAAACCATGTTTATGTACAATGTTAGATATTGATGAGAATTCAAAAGTATGATCAAACGGTAACAAAATATAAGCCTTCATTTTCTTTAGCATAGTCAATCATCATTTGGGGACAATGGACATTGGTCACACAATGTTTAGAAGAAAACTTAAAAGAAAATTTGTGATTTTTTGTGAGTTTACTAACAGATAAAAGGATAAATTTGAAAAAGGGTATACACATAACATTGTGTATAGGTTGTGTACCATAGAGTGATACTGAACTAGATATGTGACTTGATCTTTTTGTCTACTTGACATATGAACATATACATTTGTAACAGGTTTGACATTATATTTGAGTGAGATATTACTGCACATATGATCTGAAGCACCTGTGTCTATCACCCATTTATCATGTAATAATGTTGTAGTAGCCTAAGACCATTATATGTGTTTATAGTGGGTGAAATAGGTAAGTTGAGAAATATAACTACAAAATTGGAGTAACATGGATTACTCATATCACTCAGTTTTGCATTAGGTCCACCAGAGTTGGAACATGAATATTGAGCTGTTGAATGAGTCAACTGTTCCTATATTATTCCCTTATCCATCGAAAACACCAACAATCTTTGCATTTGATCCTTAATTAATACCCTTGCAAGAGTTTTTAGAGATTGAGTAGATTCACCAATCTTACTTCCAAGATCACTCCTTTAAGTACTAACTACATTAGCTATTAGTTTTCCTTGTGCCTTAAATTTACCAAATTTGAAATTAAGAGGAAATCCAATGAGTCTATACATTTTTCTCTTATGTATCTTTTTTTCCCACAGTGACTACACATTAAATATGATCTCCCTTTCTTTTTCTATTCTCTAAGAGACACTAGAGTAGAAGATTAAACCAAAGGTTAAGATAAACTTATATCATTTCCTATAGTCATCTTTTATGATCTCCCTTTACGATCATCTAATGGATGGATGAAGTAAGGCGAGTTTGGATCCTCTATTAGTGATGAAATTTGTGACAAAGTTAAGTTATGATTTAACATCAAAACTCTAATTGAGCTTAACAAAGGAATTGATTTGACTATAATACCATGTTTTGATTTGACTATAATACCATGTTGATCTTCAAAACAGAGAAAGAGAGAGAGAGAGAGAGTATGGTAAGAGTAATAAGGATTGAGTCTAAAATATGTAATTGTCACTTTCATTCACAAAGAATGAGTTTATATATAGAAACGTAATTGGTTATAATATATAACATATTTTCCAGCATTTCTAACTAATTAATTTAGAGGTACAGGTCATCTAACTATCTGCACATCAACTTCATTTTTTTTCCGTACCACTAGTAGCAAAATTTTATTCTTCTTCTTACATTGGCTGAGATTTATGGTGTCAAAAATGTCCTCATTTAATGTTAATAATCCTCTAATAGAGTGTTATTTCATAATATAAAAAAGTAATTATTTAAAAAAACTAAAAGATCTAATTAGATTGAGAAGTAGAAATACATGATTAGCCAAATGTATTTAAACTCTAGTCATACACAAATGGTTGGAATAAGAACTAGAAACTCTCATCTCAAATCAACTAATGTTAAAATTGAATGCAATAATAGGATTTCATTCCTAAATGTAAAACAATAAAAGAAAAGCTTGTATTTTTTTTCAATAAACCATAATATGCGCAGTATGAGCAGATATTTATAAATAAGTAAAAAAAGAATATCACATAAAAATAAAAAAAAAACTTTGAAATCCTAGTTTTTATTTTTTCTTTTAAAATTAAGTCATAAACCAAAAATTTCAATAACAAAATACAATATCTAAAATCAATTGATTGACTAGTGGTCTAAATAATTGGGAAGAAGTTTGGAGAGAATCTACCCTTACCCCTCAACCTACATATGATGAAGGGAGTGAGAGAAGAAGATGCAAAAGGGTTTTAGAGAGTGATAGTTCACAAAGTAACAAGAGTGCAAGAACTAATCCTGCTAAAAAGGTAGGAAGATCCGCAACAATGTATCAGAGTCTTGACGATATGATGCAATTGATTTAAGAGCGACAGAGTGCAACAATAGAGATGGATAGATCCGTTACGAAAATTTTGGACATGATAAATATTGGTGCATCACAAAGTACTGGTGCTGGTACATTACATCATGATGTTACGAATGTTTTGGAAAAAATATGTACTTTGCCTGGTTTAGAGACTGGTACTCTTACATTTTACTTTGCTTGCATGTTGATTGAAGATATGCAAAGAAGGTCCATTTTTTTAGTTTACTGGATGATACAAAGAGAGTTAAAAATAAAGTTTATGTATGAGTATGACAAACATAAAAAACATTAAACATAGTTTCTATCTATCCATTACTATGTTTAGTTTATTGTTTTTATTATTTGTGCACTTATGTTGACATGGTGTATTTTAAGACATTATGAATTTGGTTAGCTTATTTTATTATATTATGTTATCTTGTTAGTAATCTATAATTTTATTATGTGCTATATTATTTATTTCTTTATATTTAGACATATAAGTGTCTTGTTTATTTACAATACAATTTTACTTATTGAATCTGTAGGTATGGATGATAATGTTATGTAACTTATGCAACTGAAGCAATTTTTGGATAATGAGATTGAGTTTTGAGATTCGGTGGCTTATGTAGCGGGTTACATAACTGTGTATTTTTTAACCACATATACAAGGAACCATGCATGACTTCCTTTCAAACAGGAGAACTATGGATGAATGGATTATTGAATGGTCATGAAAAAAGTTATTTTAATACATTTAGGACGATTCAAAATACATTTCATCAATTATGTATAGTTTTGGAAAATAATTATGGTTTAAGATCTTCAGATAGGATGTCTATTTTGGAGAAAGTTGATTTATTCGTGTATGTCCTACGTAAAGGTTTCTCTAATAGAGATACCCAAAAGCGTTTTCAACATTCTAGTGAAACTGTGAGTAGAGTTTTTAAAGAAGTTTTGATTGCTATGGATGAATTTTCAAGGATATACTCGTACCAAAAGATCCCGAATTTAAGGACATTTCACCATAAATTACCAATGATGTTAGATATATATCACATTTTAAGGTAATTGAATATGTTCTTCCTCCCCCTTCATTATATTTTCCATTGAAAAATATTGTTTTATCATCTTATGATTATTGCTTTATATTAGGATTGCATTTGAGCTATTGATGATACAGATATAGCGGTAGTTGCCGTAGAGGAGGATCAAATGAGATTTAGAGAAAGGAAAGGAATAACAACAACAAATGTATTGGCATAATATGACTTTAACTTACTATTTACATATGTTTTAGCCGGTCGAGAGGGATCAGCACACGATTCTCATATTTTCCTTGATACAATCGGTATTTGAGACTTAAATTTTCAAAACCACCGATAGGTAATTTTAAGGTTTGTAGGATTTGCTATTTATGATTTAGACTTTTTTTTATGTCAATTATACTAATTATATTGCTTCTATAGAAACTTAGGTAAATATTACTTGGTTAACAAAGGCTATATGGAAAAAGAAGGATATTTGACACCTTACCCAAAGACAAGATATCATCAATCAGAGTTTCATAGTGCAAATCCAAGAGGATCTTGAGAAGTTTTTAATCGAGCTTATTCATCATTGAGAAGTTGTATTGAGAGAGCTTTCAGTGTTCTTAAAGTTCGATGGAAAATATTAGAGAAAATGCCTAAGTATTAATTAATGGATCAAAATAGAATAATTTGTGCAGCTTTTGCGTTGCATAACTATATTATAAGAAATACAATTGGTGACCTGACTTTAGTATCATCGATCAAAATCCTGAATTTATACCTCCAAATGTATTTCAAGATGTTGAAGTTAACTCTACACAAGAAAACATTGAAGACAGAGAACTCGAGAAATGACAACTATTCGCGATAATATTACTTCTAGTTTAATAATAGTTAGACGTCATTCTTGAATTGTTATAAACCTTTACTTTAAATGATAGTGTTCATTTCTTTTGCTCTATTAGAATTGTATTGTTAAACTTCATTTGGATTGTTATATTTTATGTTTAGATATATCATCATCATCATTAAAATTATTATTGTTGTTGTTGTTGTTTGTTGTTATTATTATTGTTGTTGGTGTTGTTATTTTTGTTATTTTGTTATTGTCGTTGTTGTTTTTATTATTATTATATATTCTATATTTTTATTAGAGTTATAAACTTAATTTTTGTAGAATTAAATATCTAAAATCTAAATTCTTATAAGAAAATTTAACGAAATACTAAGATATATAATATTTATATCCTTATAATTTTTTTAAATTTATGTCCTTATAAATCATTTTATACATAAATAGTTAATATTAAACAAATATCTCCAACAAACAGCTAATATAATATGTTGATCAAATCAGCTATCAGCTAACAACTAATAAAATAAACTAACAGCTAATGCAATCAAATGATTGCTAAACAAGACAAAAATGTTCTAAATATTTTGGGTTGTAATGAAGCATCCCTCTTAATTACATATCTGGAATGCACTGTTCAATCATGTATCTCTTTCCACAATTGTAGGTCCATAAATGCAAGTGGTTGGCACATGGTTCCGCGCTCCAAGGCCAAGCTAGTGTTAAAACTTCTATAAGTCAATTGAATCTGTCGAATTGCCAGCTGTCAATTCGACCACCATTTTATCTTTAATGGATTTAGATCGCTCCCTTTTTTTCAACTCGCATCTAATTATCTTACGGCGATTATTACTTTGCTATCTTTTGAATTTGACACATGTGATGTGACCCCAAAACCAAAACTCTCGCTTGCTCTTAGAGGTGTTCTTAATTCGTTTACATATCTTTTATCATACCATACGAAAGTAATTCACAGTCAGCCACCGAAGTTCACTTCCTAAGATTCCCATTGGGAAGAAAGAAAAGGAGAGGAGAAATCATCGTCATGAACCAGAGTAATAGAAGGGAAGATACTAGTGTTGTAGAGAACAAGGTTGTTGACGTGGAAGATGATAGCAAAGAGAAAGATTTAGTGTCAGTGGAGAGGGCGTTCGAGAACCAGGAGGTACCTTCATGGAAGAAGCAGCTTACAGTGAGGGCTATGGTGGTGAGCTTCTTTCTGAGCATACTCTTCAGCTTCATAGTAATGAAGCTGAATCTCACTACTGGTATCATACCTTCACTCAACATCTCGGCTGGTCTTCTGGGTTTCTTCTTCCTAAGGACATGGAGTAAGCTTCTCGAGAAATCGGGTCTCTTGAGACAGCCCTTTACCAGACAAGAAAACACTGTTATCCAAACATGTGTCGTCGCTTCCTCTGGCATCGCGTTCAGTGGTATGCTTAATGTCTTCTTTCTATTTGTTTTAATTTACTAATATGCTGTCCTTCTTTTAACATGATAAGATTAACAAAGTTTCCTTCCTTTATCATTTACTACAGTTACAGTACAGTAAAGGAACTATGGGATACATAAACAGTCTTTTCTAGAGAGCAAATCTCACTAAATTCAAGTTTTGATTAAACAACTTGTATCCATAACCAGTTACAAGTCTAGCTTAACTAACTGGGGTAGTAATAGTATCAATTAGTCGGGGGGTTTTGGTCAAACTTGTACAGCGTCTCTTCGTTTTCTTCACGCTGACGTGATATTTGGTTTGATTAGTACTCCAGTATTTAGTTGAAGTAGAGTTTGAAGCTATCCTGCCTAGCTGACTCTTTAAAGTATTGTATTGGGATATTCTCATTTACTTTTTACGTGAATTTTGTCTAAGCTCTAGAATGGTGACATTGAAAAGTTGAGAGAATCTTGTTGATCAGAAGAGAGGACAAGGCGTTTCAATAATAAATAAGACAGAAATAAAAGAGCTTAAGGAGATCTTGAACTTTAGCTCTCGCCTCTCTTTCATACATAACATGTCCTAACTCAACCCCGAGTCTAGAGCCAATAGTATCCATCTTGGTCATCGTTATGGCTGCCAGAGAAAATTGGGGCTTTAGATTTGACTTTCCTAAAAGTGAGAAAATTGTTCACTACACGAGATTTCGGATGAGGAGTGGGGGCCTAATTTTAGTCCTTCACAGGGACCAGCTAATGGGAACGGACACGGAGGATTTCATACCTAATTTTAGCTTGCCGCTGATTTTGACCCTGAAATGTCCTACCCGTACTCCCAAATTAACAAAAAAAAAACAAAAGAAACTAAAGCATCTTAGCACTGTTTATGCTTGGTTCATACATCTTTTAATGCTTTGCATCAATTCATAAAGGTGGTCATTTGAGAACGTCAATTATTAATTTTAGCAAAGATTTATAATATGCTGCAACGAGAAAATCTCCTAGCCTCGTCTGAATTCTTCTAAATTTTGGTTAGACTTTACTTTTATAACATGATTGATGTATTTGGATATAACTGAATGCCTAGAACCTGGCAGCTCCCACTTAACTATACAACTCTATTAGCCATTGGTCAACCCTGGAGGTCTAACTTCTATTACTTAGCTTAGTTCTTAAATGGATATTTCATCCATTAACTACTTTGCATTTAAAACAAACAAAGAAATGAACATTTAGAGTGACTTTTTTCTAAAGACATTCTTATGGTTCATTACATTCATTCATTCTAAATTTCTTGGATTTGTGAAAAATAGGTGGGTTTGGGAGCTACGTCTTTGGAATGAGTGAAACTATTGCTAAACAAACTCCAGATGACAGCAAAGAATTCAAAAACCCAAATTTGGCTTGGATGATCGGATTTCTCTTTGTTGTTAGCTTTCTTGGTCTATTTTCAGTGGTCCCATTGAGAAAGGTACAACATACACATCCTCTCATTGTATCAAAGAAGCTATGCGGTACTAAATTCCCTTTCCCTTATAACTGCTACATGTTCACTTGTCGGGTTTCAGGTCATGATCGTAGATTTCAAATTGACTTATCCAAGTGGCACTGCAACTGCCCATCTCATCAACAGTTTCCACACTCCTGCAGGAGCAAAGCTAGCAAAGTAAGTCCTAATCAATCAATTCAGGCACAAAAACAACAAGTAAACTATCTTTCTCTGTTCCATTTCTGTAGGAAGCAAGTTCGAACCTTGGGAAAGTTCTTCTCTTTCAGCTTCTTGTGGGGTTTCTTCCAGTGGTTTTTTACTGCGGGAGATGATTGTGGATTTATTAGCTTCCCTACATTTGGGCTCAAGGCGTATAAGAACAAGTATGCTACTGAAACTGATTACTAGGAACCTAAAGCAATCCCTCATTTCTCTGCCTCTATGTTCAAATGCTTAGTGTATATCAACTGAACCTAAATCAATCCTTCAATTCTCTACCTCTATATTCAAATGCTTAGCGTATATCAACTGAACCTAAAGCAATCCCTCAATTCTCTGCCTCTATATTCGAATGCTTACTGTATATCAACGTGTCCAGCCTCTGTGCCTCAAACTGATGGAAATTTGTGCTTCACCTACGTTTTATATGCAGGTTTTATTTTGATTTCTCTGCGACATATGTTGGAGTTGGAATGATTTGTCCGTACATAATTAACATATCTGTGTTGCTTGGAGGAATCCTTTCCTGGGGTCTGATGTGGCCTCTGATAGAGACTAGAAAGGGACATTGGTTTTCGGCAGACCTCAAGCCAACTAGTCTGCATGGCCTTCAAGGTTACAAGGTAAGGTCCTAATTAATGTGGTACACTTACTCATACAGGACTTGATTCATCCTTTTTAACGGGCTTCAAATACTTGCTGTCATCTGTTAATTCATTCACTCAGGTATTCATAGCCATTGCCATGATATTAGGCGATGGTCTGTACAATTTCTTCAAAGTGCTGAGCCGAACCCTGGCTGCCTTGTTTTATCAAGTTCGAGGGATAGAAAGAACCAATAGTCTTCCTATTGCTGACCATCCTACATCCCTAGACAGCTCAAAGAAGTCGTTCGATGAGCAGCGCCGCACTCAGCTCTTCCTCAAAGACCAGATTCCGACGTGGTTTGCTGTTGCAAGCTATGTCGCAATTGCTGCCATCTCTACAGCCACGCTTCCACATATCTTCCACCAACTCAAATGGTACTACATACTGGTCATTTACATCTTTGCACCAACCTTGGCATTCTGTAATGCCTACGGCTGTGGACTCACGGATTGGTCCCTTGCATCGACCTATGGGAAGCTTGCGATATTCATAATCGGAGCATGGGCCGGTGCCTCACATGGTGGAGTTCTCGCAGGACTAGCAGCCTGTGGAGTGATGATGAACATCGTGTCTACAGCCTCTGACCTTACTCAAGATTTCAAGACAGGCTACTTAACATTATCATCGCCTCGGTCTATGTTCGTGAGCCAGATCATTGGCACTGCAATGGGCTGCATAATTTCACCTTGTGTCTTTTGGCTCTTCTACAAGGCCTTCCATGATCTTGGGCAGCCTGGAAGCCAATACCCTGCACCTTATGCTGTTATCTATCGTAATATGGCAATGCTAGGGGTCCAGGGCTTCTCTGCGTTACCGAAGAACTGCCTCTTGCTATGTTACATATTCTTTGGTTCAGCCATTCTCATAAACTTGATCAAGGACCTATTGGGGAAGAAATGGTCAAGGTTCATACCATTTCCAATGGCAATGGCTATACCTTTCTATCTCGGTCCATACTTTGCTATTGATATGTGTCTTGGAAGTTTTATTCTGTTTGTATGGGAGAAGATCAACAAGGCAAAGGCAGATGCTTTTGCGCCTGCAGTTGCTTCTGGGTTGATTTGTGGAGATGGCATATGGACTTTGCCAAGTTCCATACTGGCTCTAGCAGGAGTTAAGCCACCCATTTGCATGAAGTTCTTGTCAAGGAGAGTGAATGATAGGGTTGATCACTTCTTGTCATCATAAAAGTGGTGATGACTTTGAATTAAACGTTTGATGTTTATCAACTACGGTATAGCTGGGTTGCTTCCTACACTTAAGGTTATCTGAAGTTCACATCTCATGTACACTATACTATAGGTACTAGAAGCTTTCGTCTTTGTATACAGTAGCCTTCTCCTGATTGTCATTCCAAGATAAAAGTGCAATAGTTATGGTAAATGAAATTGAAGCTTGTAAGACTTCTAAGTATGTTTTGTCAGCCCATAGGCCCTGAACATATATCTGCATTTCTTTCTGTTTTCTGGTTTGGAGAAGCTAGCGAAGTATCTATAAACAAAGAAGCTGGTGAAGTATCTATAAACAAAGGAGCTAGTGAAGTATCTATAAACAATCTGGATGAGTAACATCAATGAAAAGAAGAGACAAATGCAACATTTCATTGTTTTTGTTATCTTTACTAAGTAACTAATTCTTGATTAGCCAAGTAATGGAAACAACTGTAAAGTTGTCGTGGTTAATGATTCAACCATTTTTCCTCTTGACCTATAGAAGGTAGCTAATTACAAGAAACGTGATTAGTACTAGAGAGGCGAGGATGTCACGATATCACTCTGGTTTAACCTGCAACACAAATGAAACTGAATATTACATCTAAAATAATTGACACCTTTACACCGTATGATAGGTCATGTTAATTTATCTGAACTTTTATTTTTAATACAAGGTTGCCATTTTAAAGAAGTAAGGAGTCCATAGCATTTAAGCCAACAAACATTTTGACACTGACACTTGATATGCATCATAATTTGAAGAGATACTTAGGTATATACTAGAAATTTCAATTTGATTAGGTGAATATATTATATTTACCAAAATCATACCTAATTTATAATAATTCGTCTTTGAACACAAAATTGGTTAAAGAGATTGAAAATGTCAATGATTAGAATAGTGAATCTATTTCTATTTATTCCTACATTAGTTATAATTTATCATGCCCAATTTATGTCGAAAATTTATAACTTTCGAGGCTCAAAATACTAATATTGTTCTGTGAATTGATAACAAATGAGGAATAATATAATACTATTCAAGACTTGATCAATTAAAATTAAAACTATAATTTTTATAATAAGTTGAGGTAAAAGAAATAAAGAGAAAGATTTAACTCAGTTTATGTTAATAAGTGAGAAGTAAACCTCTAAAACTTGCATTTAATAATTGTTTAATTAATTTAAACATAATTTTTATTGACTCAGAGAAGGCATATGATAGGATATCAAGGGAAATTATGCGGAAGAGTTTAGAAGTCAAGGGGGTTCCTATGATTTGTATACAAATTAGTAAAGATATGCATGAAGGTATAAAAACTAGAGTAAGGACGAATAAGAGGCCCTACAGAGCATTTTTCTATAGATATTGGGCTACACCAAGGCACCTCTTTGAGTCCCTTTCTATTTATAGTAGTGATTGATGAGTTCATTAAGAATATCCAAAGAGATGTGCCTTGATGTATGTTGTTTCTTGAGAACGTTGTTTTAGTGAATGACACAAAAAAGGAGGTTAATACCAAACTTGAACTTTAGAGAGATACGTTAGAATTGAAGGGCTTTAGATGAAGTATGACTAAGAGTGAGTATATAAAGTGTAACTTTTCGAGACTTAGAGTGGTTACTGATGAGGAAGTAAAGATTGGTTCAGAAGCTATACCACAAAAGGAGTGTATTAAATATATGTGCTTTATCATCCACAGTAACGGGGAGATTGATAAAGACATAGTTCACCGGATCAGATATGGGTGGCATAAATGGAGAAGTGCATCAGGAGTTCTATGTGTCAAGAAGATACCACTTAATGTTAAAGGTAAATTCTATCATTTAACGATTAAGCCAGCCATGCTTCATGGAACAGAATGTTGGCCCATCAAACAAGTACATAATCATAAGCTAATGATGATGGAGATGAGGATGCTTCGATGGATGTGCAATCTTACTAAAAGAGATAAGGTTAGGAATGTAATGATAGGGAAGGTAGCTAATATTATTGACAAATTAAAAGAGATAAGACTTAGGTGGTTTGGATATGTTAGGAGGAGACACCTAGACATTCTAGTGAGAAAATGTGAGAAGATCGAACTCAAAGACTATAAGAGAAAACAAGAGAGGCCTAAAAAGAATTAGGGGGAGGTGATTAAGAATGATATGACAATATTGGAACTTACCGAGGATATGACTCACAATAGAAAACTTTGACATACTAAGGCTTAGATAAAGGATCTCTCGTAAAGAGATTCTTATAATTCTTCTTTTAGTTACCCTAAACTTGTAAATATGAAATACTTACCTCTTAGGGATTTAGCTAGATTTAGTAGTTCTTCTTATTATTATTGTTATTATCATTATTAGTATTTTTCTTCATCTTCTTATTATTATTAGTATTATTACTACTACAACTATCACCATCACCACCTCTACAGCCGTCACCACAAATACTATTACTATTATTACTATTATTTATTTATTATTATTATTCTTAGTATTACTACTACTATCACTAATATTCGCATTAATAATATCATTAATAATAATATTATTATTAACTTCCTCCATCTTTTTCTTATTATTATTTATTTTCCCTTTCTCTCTCTAGCTTTATCTCTCTCCCTCTCTTTCCCTCTCTCTCTCATTTTCTTTCTTTTCATGTGGGTCATTTGGAAATAGCCTCTCTAGTAATTAGAAGTAAAGCTACATACTAGGCCTCTCTAGACCCGCGTATTAGTGGGATCCATACTGGGTATTCTTGTTGTTTAATTAATTTAATTTTGTTTGTTACTTTCATTTTTAATTATGCTTTTAAATTTGCCAATGTTTTATTAATTTTAGTTTAATTTGAGTTTTAATTATATGCATTTTCGCAATTACATAACATAGTGATTGTACGAATTAAGTGTGGGGAAAATTGTTATTAATATTTTCATATTCGTTGTTTTCTCACATTTTATTTCATTATAGGTACAATGATAAGAGGAATAAAAACAATGCAATAATGAAGCAAAAAAGGAAAACTTGAGAAAAAGCCCAAGATGTGAAGGATCTTCTAAAGACCCCAATGGAGCTTGCTCACCACTAACACAAGAGACCGTCACATGTCCACCCGCATGACATGAGATGCTATAATTTAATGTTAGGGCCCACAAAGAGCAATTTTAGAGACAACAAGATGTTTGGGACTAGTTGATGTGTAAATTGGGAGGAGCTAGAGCAAGTCGGCTTGGCATCTCAAGTTCAAGACTTCTTCAATGTTGAAGCATAGTATTGATTCTTTAAGATCGTAGAGCCCATATATTAGAAACTTACACTCAAGGTGTTAGGCCTCATTTCCAGAATCCAACAATCGCTCTGATACCAAACAATACTGGAGCCTGTTTTTGGAGCCCAACAATCGGAGTCAAAAGACGTGATCTTCATTAACCCATATTTTTAGAGTCTAACTCTCTCTCTCTGATACCACAAGATGTTGGATCCCATTTTTGAAGCTCAACTATCGTTCTGGAGTCGAAAAGCATGAGCGGGTTTCCTTGTAGGGTTATTCCAATGAACCCTCACTTTGTCGTCATCTCACAAGGGTGACCTGCCCACAGCAACCCATCACCAACATCATAATTTGATTTCTTCAAACCAATTGTAGCTCTATGCCTCTAGTTTATTTTGAAATAACAACCTTCTCATTCGGAGTTCTATAGCTTAAGATATGCTTAAAAATTTAAAGTGTGTTCATAACCTAGTTATGCCCCTCCGACCAATCCCTAAATTTTCCTTCCATCAATCTCTTTCAAATCAACCCCAAAAGCTACAAATTTTATTTAGAGATAGGAAAATGTGTCGAAATCTATTGCTTCAAAAACTACTTAATTTGGAGGTCGGGTTATGAAGTTATGGCCAAAAGAATCAACCATGCTTTTGTCCTCAATCACGTTGTACGTATCTCGGAATAATTAGCATAACTTTCACTAAAGATTTTAGATTAAGGTTTTCTTTGAATGGTTTCGAAGAGGACTTTAAGATCTACAACTTTTATAAAGACCTAGAAGGCAAAGTCTATTATCTAGAGGGTTAAAAATGGGATCAGATGATAGAATTAGATGAATAGTGCATCAGACGATATGACATCATTAGACGATACGTCCTCACCAGACGAAGCGTCCTTGTCAGAAGAAGCATCTGCGCTAGATGAAACGTCATCGTCAGATGATCCATCCTCACCAGATGATGTGTCCTCACCAGATGACACATCATCACCAGACGATATGTCCTCACCAGACAAAGCATCCTCACTAGACGATGCGTCCTCACCAGATGAAGCGTCCTCACCAGACGATACATCCTCACAAGACGATACATCCTTACAAGATGATACGTCCTCGCTAGACAAAACGTCCTCACCAGACGATGCGTCCTTATTAAATGAGGCGTCCTCACTAGACGACTCGGACGCCTCGTCATCACTAGACAATACGTCTTCATTAGGTGATACGTCATCACCAAACGAAGCGTCCTCGCAAGACGATGCATCCTCACCAGATGATACGTTATCACCAGATGATACGTCCTATACTCCTGAGCATCTCCACTTATAAGGACCATAACTTTTGACTCCAATATCCAAAAATTTCATACTTTATAACGTTGCAAAGCTAGAAAGACAAGCTACAACTTCCATGAAGATAACTTGTCAAATTCATCCTAGATCAATCCAGATTTTTCCCTAAAGTCATAACACGAATTTTTCTGTTATGGAAGACTTTCAATTTTGCACTATGCAAACTTGAAATGTCCTAAGCATAACCATTCAGCTACCAAAATGATTTCATTAAACTTTCAAATCTCAACTCATTTGTCTCATCACCTTCAACTATATCTGATCAGTCATAATACCTATCTTCCTTTCCGTGACATCTCACTTATGCATACATATATATATATATCAACGATTTATGTTCCAAAATCATCAACTTAAATTGATTACTTCTTCACGTATGTCTAATTTCAACTCACATGATCCATGCACCATTCATATTTCATTAACGTCAAAAGAATAAAGTTTTACAAATCTTTAATGGCATTCCAAGCCACATTACTTCATCATCTCAAAATCTCAAATTACAAAAGGTCCTTGAACAAACAAACTTGTTGCTTTCCCAAAATCAACTCAAAATACAAATTAAGCAAATTTGGAGAAATTCCCTTAGGCTCTTGATCACTTGATCTCTTAGCTATTACCTAAAGATGGGATGAAAAAGGGTGAGCTTGAAAGCTCGTGGGTAACAGTTTACAATAGAAAAATAAGCAAAACCCTTGAAAACTTTAACTTGTCGTAGAAAATTTTTCTTTGAGTTCATAAAATACATATTTCTCAAATTCTTATCATATAGTCAAATCCTCAAACTACAAAACACGAATGCATTAAGCTTGTTTACATATCATAAGCACATAAGCACATTAGAATGGTTTAGGTGGATCCAAAACAGAGCGTACTACACATTTTTCCTGAGGGTTATGTGTAGCCGTGAATAGAACGTACTAACGCAATCCCAGATAATGGTTTTGCGTAGCTGTGAACTTATGGGAGTCCACGGAGGAGCTTCATGCTACTAGCGGGTAGGCAGGAGAAGCCTTTAACTTGGTCAACACGCACGTGACTTAACTTAAGGGACCACCATAAACTCACATAATCATGTATTTCACATCTTGTAAACATATTGTCCAAAACGACACTTTTCTGAATCTTGACTTTTCATAGACATGAGATATTCTGAAAATCATTTCCAAAAGCCTGATTTCATAAACTTGCATCTTTTCAAAGAGAATCATTTCCAAAATCTTTTCAAAAATCATGAATACAATTCATGTAGTAAACATATAACAATTTCTCAATTCATTCAAGAAGCAAATAAATGCAACATTTATGATGCAATTTAAAATATTAAACTTCCTTGATTCAAAGAACACATTTAGTGGCTTATTTACTCTATTATAAACATATACCCACCTTGATTTCC
>JAOSBK010000006.1:28299912-28311049 GCA_027568895.1 Erythroxylum shatona | reverse complement strand
TAGAATTGAGGTGTGTATGTGACTTGGATATTGAAGTATTATGTGTATATGAATGTGATAGATTGCGTTTGGATTCCAGACAGAAGGTCCGATGATTGTGATGATGGATTTGAATTATTGAAGTGCTCATGGTGTATGAATTCATGGTTATGATTCGCATATGAAGCATAAAATGAATTGAGGTTATAGAATTGATAAATTCCAAATGGGAAATTGAATTGTTTTGAATGATGAAAAAAAATTTATACCGATTTGGATTGGTTTAGATCAAGATCGTCTTATAGTTTTCCAACGCGACGTTTGTTTTCTAAAGTATGCGTTTTCGGATGTCGGAGTTAAGAGTTTTGTTCTTAAGCGCTTTTGTCTTCTTTGTTTCCGAGTCTTTCGATTTCTTTGGTTTTTGCCCACGCCTGTATTTCGAAAAATTCGGCGTGATACTTCCGTTTTTTTATTTCTTTTGTTTTCGCCACTTTGTTTTTCGATTTATGTTTCCGAGGTTGGGTTCCGGAAACAGGTCCCAACAAGCGAAGTCATTCTTGGAGATGATTCTCACATTCACATATATGAGAATGGAGGTATTTCAACCACTTGAGGTGTGCATGCAAGGACTGTGAAGAATAACAAGGATGGGACAATGGACATCAACTTAATTGAAGCTGCAATTAGAGATCCTGCAGGGACCCTTATGTATCCAACTACTAGGCATATTTGTTTAGAGAACTCACAAGCCAAGTAAGTTCTATTATGGTTTGATGAGATTTGTTTAGCTCTAAACTGGATGCTGACACGATTCTAACTTCAATATTTTAATAATTTCATGTTTGTAATCTATTTTTCTAAGTTAAATCTACCGATAAACGTTGGATCCCATTTGCTTGACAAAGCTGGTTATATTATATGCAATTCTTGTTGCTTTAAGGTAGCTGAATTTGTATTTTAGTGAGTATATTGCTTTGCAATGTAAATGGTTGCCCTTCATTTGAATGTGGGCCAATATTTTACTTTCCTCATCTTAGTTAACGAGGCATTTTATAATCTAAATGTACTATTCGTTTAACCATGCTGGTTTCTTCAAGGAAATTTGACACTTGCAGATAGAACCTACATATTTACAAACTCCTACTCATTTCTCCAGTAACTTTTTTATATCATGTTTTGATTGGTCCTTTAATTATAAATTTACGAGACACATTTTGTAAATATCTACTGTAATAAATTATTACGTTGTATAAATAAGAATAAAGTTTAATTACTGTATCTTGGGATTGGACTAGAAATATGGACAAAAGCGAGTAGGCTCTGGGACCAAAAGGAAACCACATAACCTTTTCTTGCTTCTTTGTTGTTTCCCCGAGAACTCAATCTATTGCATGTTCTTTTCTTTTATCTGCATTCTGAATGACTGCTACATCTTTGACATGCTTCAAAATGAGTAATTATTTGGTTTGATAGTCACTCTTTATAGGAGGGATGAGACTTAATTAGGTTGACTCATCATAGTTATTCTCTCCATTTACCTGTAATTGATAGTAAATGATTCAATCTCAAAACTAGCTTTTGGTGTTCATACATCTAAGTGGTGTCATGTGTGTTTTTTACATGGTCATAGTTTTTACTACATTTTTTGAAATCAATATAAGCTACAATTTTCTAGAATTTCTTGTGTTAGATGACTGAGGGGGCTAGCAACACTATTGTCGAACAAAATGACTAGCTCTAAGTGAATTTATATACAAGAAAGAACATCATGTCTCAACAAAAACCTTTAATATATTGGATTATGTGTACTCTCTTATATAATACTACTAAGTCCTCCCGTTCTCATTTGATTTGAGACATCTCTCATTTATAAGCTCCTAACATTGCCCTCCTTAAAAATGAGTCTTAACTACATTTTACTAATTGTACTTTACCTCAACAAATCATTTGGGTTTCATCACACCTAGCTCTTACACCAGTTGCTGGATCCTCCATTAAAAGGGAGAGCAACGACCAGTTTTAAGTGACTGCATATAAAAGGACTAATTCAATCCAAAACTTTAAAGCAATGTAGTTATAGGTCTCTTTTATATATAAATTATTCCTTCCTCGTGTTCTCATTCAATATGGGATCATTCCACTTTTAGAACCCAAATTATTTGGCATTAGTCCAACATTTGAGGAGTCTATGTTTGTTAATGTCAGTGACTCGTGATTACTATTTGTGCTATGAAATTCTCATATATTGTCTTCTATTGCAACTCATTTGGTCTGTTCTCAAGATTCTTCAGGATGTCTTATGGGTGGTTGTTTGTTACAGCTATGGTGGTAGATGCCTGTCAGTAGAATAGACTGATAGAGTTGGGGAATTAGCTAAGAAGCATGGTCTCAAGCTTCACATTAACGGTGCTGAGTTGCAATGAGAGACCTAAAACTAGCAGCATTACTAAGGAAAATTAATTAGAAAATTAAATCTGTAGAATGTGGAAAATTCTCAGCAATCATGCAGAGTTGCGTTAAATATTCAAGAGATGTAACTTTTTATGTTTTCCATGATGAAGGTGGTCGTTTTTCCAGATGCAATTGGTTCAACTTCTTGCTTCTCTTTGCTCTCTTTGGTGAATATTAAAGGAAAGTTGGTGTTAAGGCCAATACTTGTATTATAATTGTTTAGCTTATGAATCCAAAAATCTTTTGTGACAATTATACTTATAGACTGTGTTTTATTCTCAAAGTTGACTAGTGTTGATTTGTTTTCAAAAATGTTACTTTCAAGATTGTAACCCATGAATATACATTTATATACAATTTGGTTTCCTTTTGTCCATTCCACCATGAGTTTCTCATAGCTTCATTTAAATTATGGCTTCATTTACATTTTTACTTTTGCTAATATTTTTGCATTTTTGCACAATTTTTTTAACATAAGGATTTGTCATTTATAGACAATACATAATCAACAAAATATATAAAAATTACATAATAATAAGAGTATAAGAAAGAAATTTAACTGACGACAAGATGAAGATATACCAGCCATTGAATTATTAGTTTTGATCTTAAAGTAAAATCCTAAAAAACAAATGGAAAAATAAAATGGATGGACCTAAACCATATACAAGCCATTCCAAATCTTCCATATACACTTCCAAATGTACACAAAAATACATGCATGGACCATTTATATATACAAGAGCCCTTAACCAAAAGAGAGTACATACTTAAACTTGGGAGGCCTTATAGGTGTTAACCCTCTCCGAAGTTCCACAAAAATGACCGTCGTTGCATTTAAAAAAACATTCGGTAAACTTGTTAGTTACCAACTCCATAATTATCATGAATCATGAAAAACAATCCATATTTCATCTTCAGAAACTACAGTAGGAGCAACAACTAGTAAGGACACAATAAAGGCTTTGCAAGAAGAACTAAGAAAAAGCTTTCAACAGCAAATCGAACTAGTAAATAGGACAACTAAATTAGGTTCCATGTAGATTTTCATATTTCAGACTTTCATAAATCCTGAAAAAATGCATCATTGGAAGGCTTAGTTTGGGGAGATGATTGAAGTTGGCAATTCTCTAAGCCAAGATTAGTTGCCTGGTAAAGAAATCTCTATTCAATAATCAAACTTATGTACATATGATGATTACCACATCGAAGCAAACAATACATATTTCAGCAGTAGATGTTAAAAGGCATTAGGAGACCATCGAGAGAAATATCAATTTGCAATTGCAAGCTTACCCTTCTCCCAATAAGGTAAAACCTCAACCAAAATCAGTTTTTAAAAGATGAATCTTGCTATCAAGGCAATCCAACCAGGGATAACTTTCCAGGAACAAATATGCATCAGAATAGGCTATTAGTTATAGAAAGTGCAAGAAATTATCCAAATAAGCAAAACTAGTAGACAAGACCCAAGGAAGATCAAGAAAACTTTTCTCAATAACATCAAAACATAGTTACATAACAAAAAAATATTTCAGCCGTCCTAATAAGATCAATAAAAACTATGGAAGACCCAGTTGGTTTTATACTACTTTTCTTTTAGATGTTGAACCTCATAGCACATGGATACACTCAATCTACCCAACAACGTCAACAAATGGCATTAAGACACAGAGGAAAGTTGTTTCCTAAACAAACTTAATTATTTAGTATGGCATTCCATTTCATGTATCATCTACAATTAAATGAATGTAACAATATGGCATACTCTGTAGAGAGCTTCCAGGAAACTCAGTGATAACGGTAAATTGATATTTTTTGAAGTAGTGAAAATTTATTGGCAAGCATTTTATTGGCAAAACTAAGAACATCCTTAAATTTTATGCGCGACTGATATATGTTTATCCCATGTTAATTTTCTCTATGTTCACAACTTTTCTCACTAAAAAGCACTCTTCTAATATGTTCAATAATTGTACCTTATCTACTATATAAGTTATTCTGCTATTATCATCCTCATTTGTGGAAAACAAAGAAAGAATGACATGTAACCATGAATTCCACGTGCAGAACGAGGGCACTTGATAAAATCCATTCCAGTGCTTATTTCATTGTTAATAGAAACTGAATAGTGAAGAACAACGGCAACACAAACTTCAACTTCTAGATAAGAATATGAAGTAAGTTCCATTTCTCATAATCCAAGAACATTGCATGACCAATCATAATAACTTCACTGTTCTTTGGAAACCAAAAGAACAAGAGATCTAAACTAGGTTGTCTCAATAAAAGGAAAAATAAAAACTGAGTTGTCTCTTTTTAGTTTCCGGCGGTAACCAAGCTGACACATGAATTCACCAAGTGAAAGCAACTCTATAACCTGTTTCATATCATGGTTAAGAAGAAATTAACACCACAAATTTGTGAATCTGTACCCAGACATGCACAACAGACACAAACATACACGGAGAGAGAGAGAAAGAAAGCACAATTAACCAAATATTAGGTATCGCAATTATCAATGCAGTATCTGAGAATCTTACCTATGGAGGGAAAGATTGTCTTTGTGTGTGTGTTTTGTTAGTAAAAGAAGTGTTGGATAACGGGGCAAAAGGGATGTGAAGAAGAGAGGTGGTTGTAATAAAACAAAGAGAGAAGATGGAGACAACTCGCTTCGGTAGTGATAAGCAACGCAATCAATAAGAGAATTGAGAGTCAGTAACCAAACGCGCCTAAATGGAAAGAAACACTGCTCTGTTTGGTGTCTTTGTTTCATCTGTATGGAAAATGGCAAACTACAGAGTTGGGAGCAAGATCAAAGAAGTAAAACGGGAAGCAAAACTAAAAGAAGAGGCTTGGCTTAGGTGAACATGAAGCCGAGATGCAACGTTGGTTTTAATTAAAACATCAACGTTTTTTGTTGTGGAACAGAATAGGTACAGAATTAATGGCACAGATGAGTTGATGCCATTTAAGAGACCTTTTTAGGAAGCTTCAAATTTGAGCTTCTTCAAAAGCTTTATTTTGACTACCAAAAAAGTTATATCTATTAAAAAATAATTTTTTATTTTATAGTCAAACACCTACGTTTCTTAAAAAAGGTTTTCTAATGATGAAAAGTACTTATTAACCTCTCAAAAACCCATCTAAACAGACACTTAATCTCCATATATGTTCAAAAGTTATCTGAGGATAACAATTCTTTTGTTTACTCTTCTTCACTTCCATACGCTTAATTTTTATTTTTAACATCCTTACACCTATTGTCTTATTTCGTATAAGAGAATTATTTACTGGGTAATTTTAATACTACTAGAAGTACATGGTCAAGTTTCGTAATACACTCAATTAAATTTACTGCTAAAATTTAATTGAATTAATTTCAATTCTAATATACAGTTGGTACTAAATCAGTTGTTGGACTTGGACCTCAAATGTAAACTGATTTTATCCCCTAAAACATTTATATTCTTTCCCACCATGTCTAAACCGATAAAAAGGAAGAGGCACTCTTCAATCTCACACTGCTCCCTCTTTTCTCCTTTTTAAATGAAACCAACCCACCAAACAAACAATTTGACGGCGCACATACCCGTACTTCTTGCTCGTCTCACCTCCTCTCATTTGCTCTTTTTTCTTGCTAGTTTTTCTTTCTCACAAGCTCTTCATCACCATAATATTTCGTATCCTTGCTCCTCTTGTAAAGTACATTCGTCCCTTTGTTCCTTTGTGCTAAGCAATCATCAACCTATATGTTATTACCATTGGAGACAATTAATACAAGATGGGAAGCGAAGTTGCGTTGTTGAACATCCCTTGTAAGTTTGCTTGGACGTTGGTTACATAGCTCCTTACCTTGGTGATGTGGCATGATACAGGTGGTTGCATAAGGCTAGGCATGACGTCAAGACATCCGGCCTTTGTGTCTTGCATAGTGTAACCGACCACCAGACAATAACGTTGAAATGATAAGGTCCCTAATAATTACAGTTTGAACAGTTACAACCAATGGATGTCCACAAGAAATCATATGTTTATCGACGAAAAACACCGACAGTAAACGGGAGAATTCTGTCGATAATAATAATTATCGACGAACAAAGGAGTTGTTAAGAAGGCCAAAGGTAACTATAATGATGAAAATTTCACTCCATTGGTAAAATATTTCCGTCAGTAAAATATACCGACAGAAGAAGAAGAACAGTCGGTAATTACCATAAACAATTTACCAACAGTTTATAGTATTCTATCAATAATTATAGTGTTTTTTGCAATGGCCATTCTGTCGGTAATAGAAAATAAGATATTTTTAAAAAATACTGACATTAAATTTTATTTGATGATTTTGTGAAAAATGCATAATTTCAACAGTTGTGAATTGTCTGTGTATAATCAATTTATTTGTTTATATATTTAATTTGTTTAAACAGAAAGTTGATTGATAATATTAAGTTAAAATTTTCTTAATTGATAATAAAAACATTACAATGTATATAATAAGTCTTCATAATTGAAAGCAAATGACTATAACAATGCTAATGTCCTAGTGATGGCGGGTACTCTTATGCACTACCCTTCCCCTTCAATTGCTCCACCTCTTGTCTCATCTACGCCATTTACTCCATCAATGTGACACTGTGGTCCGAAGCTCAATGACTTCACCCTTATTTATAGCTGGTCTAGTAGATGCTGCTGTATATGTATGTATGTATGTATGGATGGATGGATAACCTTTATATTTTCTAAGATGTACGGGTAGGGGTGGGAAGGAAAACAAAGTCAATTGGTGGGAGAAGACCTATCCCTTCTGACACACCACCAACGTTCCACGACGCCAATGACAACGAACGACCAATTGATGACGACACACCAGAGAGAAGACACAGATGCAGCAGGGAGGAGAAGAATAGAGAAGGAGAGCCAATCAGGGGGGAGACTTATTTGAGAGGCTTATAAAATTATCAAAACGATGGTGTTTGGTGTTAAACCAAATGACATTGTTTTCTTCAACTTAATAATGTTCAACTGTAAACAAATGGCATCGTATAGGTTTTTCAATTTATCGACAAAAATTTTTGTCGGTAAATCCCCTCAATAATATCAAATTACATTCACCCGCCATCAATACCTGTGCTTCTTTTCCAACAGTATTGTGGTCGTCGCTAAATTATTTTTCCTGTCAATATTTTAAACGAATATGTTAATTCCGTCGGTAATTTGCGACGATGTGATTTCCGTTGTTATTTTTCCGTCTCTAATTCCTATTCTCCTTGCAGTGTGTGTGATCCCTCCAAACCATGGTGATGTATTTTATGTATTCTCACCTCAAATATTCTGCAATATCCTATTGTTTTATCCATTAACGTTATTTGTTCTGCCTTTCAGTGTTTCATATAACGTTGCCCACAGAAACAACCTCCCAGGCATTGTTCTTCATTTCTTTATAATTGGAATTGATCTAATCTTCAAGATAGCCCATAGTAACATTACCTTTCTTACTTCTTAAAGGAGTGTTTTTGGCTGGATCAATTGTGTAGAATTGGTCACATTATAGGGTCTTTATATGAGAGTTTGCCAACCTCAAAATCAACTATTTTACAACTTAGTATCAGAGCCTACATTTGGAGATATCTGGGATATTATCCTCACTTGACAGACAATATTTGTGGCAATGGTGGCAAATGAGAATCTAGAAGCCACTAGAAAAAGTTTGGATAAATTAGAACATTGTCTTGGGGCTGTTAAAGTAGTACTCTAAAGGCAATCACCTTTAGCACTTTTGTATAAACTTTATTTTGATTAATAAAGCGAAAGACAATTTTTCATTAATTTGATGTTCATTTATTTATGAATGAATGTCAATCTTAAATCGAATTAATGAAGTCCATGATACAAAACATAATATGAAGGAAATCTTAATAAGATCATGATCATGAGATCCTATCATGTGCAATTATATTAGTATGTAAATAATCCCTAGTCATATGATTAATAAGACAGGATATTATTAATTCGGATAGACTAACACATGTTATGCTCCTTAATTTGGTCAAGTAGTGGATCTCACAAACTGTAAGTATGAGATGTTTCGAGTTAAAAATTGGATACTTACTAAGAGTAGTAAGTACATCGGATGATCTACTGAGAGATTATCATTTGGATGATCTATCAAATGTCAATGATTAATCTCATCATAGCAATGGTGCAAATATCCTTAGACTTGAGGTACTCAAAGATATCTTGGATACTGATCCCGTGTTTTGACATCATTCCTTATTGTCTTAAGATGAGGTCACTCATAGGCTGGTGATTGGGTACAACTATTGGTATTTGAAGGTAATTAGGTAGCCAAAAAAGAATTCACCACTCCTGATGGAAAGAGATCATACCCACTGCCTCTTATCAGGGTCATTACTCAAGAATCTCTAGCCAGAGTAGTTATATGTCATAAAGAGAGCCTTCAATGACATATAGAGTAATGAAATCCCAAGGCAAGAACTAACATAACTCGGACTAGATGTGGCTAGTCAACTTTGTGGGAGTTGACACATAGCCTGTACTCCGAACCAAATGGGGTATAGAACGGTAAAAGGACGAATTGTACGGTAATTGTCTATGAAAAGTTTGTAAGTTAGATAATTAACTATTCAAGAGTTCATGTGTTAATCCACTTATATTCAGGTAAATTGGCATCATGAAAACCTTCATGATTTGCTTGAATTAAGAGTTAATTCAAGTGGCATGAAACCATTCACAATTTGCTTGTATTAAGAGTTAATTCAAGTGCCTAATATAATAGGGAACCTAAGGGTCACACGCATAAAAGATCAGATGAGAAATAAAGTGTGCATGGCTGTCAATGAAGTAGGTCACAACCATGATCGTAACCAAAGGCTTGACAGATGATACATAAGTAAGTTCTTCACTTATATACACAAGGACTAACAATTTAATACACACTTAAGTGAGAGGATAAGGGGCCCATAAGTGTTCTGGAGTTAGAGAGAAGTGGTCTTGGGTCTTGTTCATGCATTTTATGCAATTGTTGCATGAATATAATTGCGTGCAACATAATCTTGATCCATCTCTCCATTTGAGCATCTACTTGAACTCATCTAGTTTGGTGCTCTAATCACCCTTACATGTTGCTTCTTCTTCATCCTTGCATGTTCTTGAGTGATCAAGGAAGGTGTTTGACATTTGCTACAACCCAAACAAGGAGAAGATTAAAGAAAGGAGGAGCATTATCAAAGGTACAAGTGTTGAAATTGCATGTTCTTATAATCTATATATGCATGCACCGAAGATTTTGGAATTTTGGGGATGTCATAGGGTAGGAATTTAGATTCCAATACTTCTGCTGCCTTTTTGAGCATGTAATGCATGAATCCATGACTCTTTAACAATGGTATCAGAGTAGGTTATGCATGTATTAGATGATGTATTGTACATGTGCAAATTGTTTGCTAGGTTGTGACTGACATGCATATTGATTTGTAAAAATTTCTTATTTGAATTTATATCTAGTCTGTTCATATGTTGGTTTTTGGGAATTTTTGGAAAACTAAATGCATGTGCTGATTTTAAAAATTTTTGTAATAATTCTAGAATTTTGTTCAGATTTTCTTTCACAGAAATATTTATAAGCATTATATTATGTTTCTGTCAAAGGAAATTACAATTAGATGTCATTTATTATTTTATTACGAATTTAGTTTCAGCCTGATGCATGTATGAAGTTATGGGAAATTCTGGAAATTTGATGAAACTGCATGCTTGTAGATTCTATATTAATTTTTATGAAAATTGTTTTTATGAATTTTCTACATGGAAATGCAAGATAAGATGTTGCCATATGTATGAGATCATGACAATTGTTGTTAAAGTGATTATCTTATGCATGCATGATGTAAAGTATGACCAGTGTTAGAAGTGATATGATAAGTGTCATAGACATATAATGGCTGATTCCACTTAATAAATAATTCATAGGAATTAGTTTCTAGAATTTTTTTATTTGGAACATTTAGAATGTTTGTAAGATTCTGAAATTTTTCTAGAATTAATTGAATTTTATTCAATTAATAAGTCAAGTCAAAGTCAACATTGGTCAGCTTTTTAAAAGCTGATGGAGTTGACTTGTTTAATTACTTATGGTGTATGTGTTTCATTTATAAGACCTTAATAAAGTTTTGATGAGATAAGAAATGTATTATTTTGATGCTAGTAGCATGCTACGTGCATGTGCTTGAAATTAGGGTTCCGAAAATTTTTTGAACATCGAATCGGTCTTTTTTATGTCTAATTGGTTAACTTATCTATTTTGATGATTTTGGCTATCAAGATATTTTTGGCTTGTGTTGAACTTGTCTAGATAAATTTGAGATGACCTAGGGATATTATAGATTACTAATTGAGGTTTGAAAATTTTGGAAACCTTATGTAGTGCCCCTTTACCGCAGGATACACACCGGGACGCCCGCAGGTCATTCCGGTATATATCCTCCGATAAGAGTGAGCTATGAATAATCACTACAACCACTCCACTTGGCATCATGATAAAACATTAATATAAAAATCGCAAACTTGTTGAAACCAAATTTTTTTCCTCATTTCATTTCATAGAAACTAAAAGTTTACACATCTGTCAATTTTCACTGTCTGTACAACACTCCAAAACCCTAGTACAATATGCTACATGAAAGAG
>JAOSBK010000006.1:28260402-28279244 GCA_027568895.1 Erythroxylum shatona | reverse complement strand
TAATATTATATATAATTAAATATATTTATTGCATAATTATTACGTCACACCGGTTCGACCGGTGGTTGAACCGGTCAAACCAGTGACCAGTAAAACCACCGGTTCGATGACCGGTCCGAGTTTCAGAACATTGACTGCTAGAAAATGGCTAAATCGTAATTAGCTAGTGCGAGTTGTTCATAGTTATAGAGATGAAAATTGTGCGACAGATTAGACGGCGAATATGGCCATAAATCTCCCTCTTGGATATCATGAGTTTTCTATTGCTCTTGCTGGCATTTTTGATATTTTAGAGAGGGGATAAGGTTGGAGTTGACTTTCTCTCAATTATGCCCTGTGAATTAAGGCTTTTTGTCTCTTCTTATATGTATATTTATAAAAAAGGGTTCAACACAAAATCAATCAATTAAGTTCAAGTTAATCGGAAGTTCGAATTCAAATTTACGAGAGTCATGTCAATCTAATTCGAACCAATTCAAATAAAATAATATTGTTTTTATTTGTTCCACGAGGTGTCCTAGAAGGATCTCAATTTTTGGAAGACGTCTTTAAATCATTCATACCTAGACTAATTCTCGCTCGCACTAGATCAGCCTGTAAGGAATAAAGTGCTCGCCAAACAGATTATTCTATTTTCAAGATTTGAAATCGAGACTTCTGCTTAAGAGATTTAACTGACTAAATTGTTTGGATCAAACTCTGATCCAATAATTGAAGTCCAAATATTTCAAATGGAACCTGAACTGTCATTCTTACCTAATATAAGGACTCTCGTTAAATTTATCAAATAACTTATTCAAAACATCTTAATCATGACATTTCTTTCTTCACACATCAATGAATTAGACAAGTTCCAACTTCCAACGAGACAAACAAAGAACAAGAAGGATTTGATTGAGTAACCACTCGTTTTAACTAAAATCATCATCACAACCCTCACGTCAAGCAAGCTAATGAGTGGAGGCGTACTTGTTAATCAACGCAAGTGCATTACTAGTAACATGAGCAACACTCACAATCCTCTCCTTGATAGAAGTTTTCACCCTACCGTTCAAGGCCTTACTCTCGAACCCATCAAGACAGGTGCCTTCGTCGGTCAAAGCAGCACTAACCCATGTCTCGATGTTGCTCATACGCCACTCGAAGTCCTTGCCTTTAGAACTACCTGTCTTCTTGAGCTCTTTAATGGACTGACTCAAGCTGTCAATGGAGTCATCAACCTCCTGAACACAGTCCCTGAGGGCTGACCTTTCACGACCCTTGAGTCCACTGAGTTTTGTGAGCTTGCGCACGAATTTCCTGGTGTTACCAACTCTTGACAAGCTCACCGACAAAGCTGTGTGAACCAACAGGCGTTGGTTTCTTCTGATCAAAGTGGCAAAAGGTGACAAAGACTGGAAGCACACGGCGGGGTATGTGGTGGCGTTGCATGAGGATTTTACAAAACTTAGAGAACTAGGTAGTGTAGTTCCAGCAGATTTTGCTGTGCTTGAGATATACAGAGAGATCAGTAACAGTAGATAAAGGGTTGGTGATGATGATTTTGCCATGTTTTAAGGTCGAAACCTTTTTGTGGGTTGAAGAGTGAACGAGTCGATGTTCTTGGGAAGAGAATGAAGTTCAGGGGCTTCAGTTTTATTATAGAAGGTTTCAACAAACTCTTCTTTTTAGTTGCCACGAGGTGTCTTAAGAGGATCCTAATTATAGGAAGGTGTCTTTAAGCCATCTATACTCAGATTAATCTCCGCTCGAGCCGGGTAAGTTATTTGCAGGAGATAAAGCTCTAACCCTAAGTTTTAAATGGCTGCATACATAAGGACGGATTGAAACTGTGACCTCACTTAAATTAAGAGAGCTCCTTATCAACTCACCTAAGCTCTGGAGTTAGGTTTCAACAAACTTTTGATTCTTTGCTATGTGATCCGACTCACTATTTTGACAAGTTAGTGTTAGAACATGTAATTTCTTTAGCTTGCAAAAAAAAGACAACACAGAACAAACATAAAAACGTGGATGCTTAAAAAATTGTAATATGCCAATTCATGTGGGGCATTTAACACGTAATATATCAATTATATAATAAATCAAGGCCCCTTAAAATAAATTATAAAAGATTATTTAACATAAGACTTTGCTAATGATTAAACAAGAAATCAGCTCCTACTCTATTCTATTAAATTTTATTTACATATGTAGTCTACATGTAAGGTTAAGGCTGCATACTATCAGATCTCCCCATATTTTATTTTATTGCGGAACTTCAGATTGAGTGTGATGATAATAATAATGTGGTCTACATAAATATATGGATAAAATTAATTAACATAGTGTTAGAATGTTTCCTCCTTCAACCCCAAACTTTGTAGGGTTTGAGTTTTAAATCTCTTAAGAAACTATAAATTAAATTTGATTTGACTCCACTAATTCTCCACTACTCATCATTAATTGATTAGTTTAAATGAGATGATTAAAAAATTAAACCGGTTCAGCCAGTTCAATTATAGAAATTTCGGATCGTCTAACTTTTCAGTTTAGATTTCAAATTAATAAGTTCTAATAAACTAAAATAAATCCATTAATTTTTATTTAACAATATATTTTTTAATTAAATTTCAAATTTTTCGATAGGTAAAAACAATCATATGTCAAATTCTTTAATTTTATTCATCATTTAGCTGATTTTATGGATATCTAATGTCAATCGAAATTTTTAAACCTTAAGTTTTTTGTTTTATCGATTTAACTTTCAGTTTAATTTTTAAAACGTTGCTTAAATAAGTTTAAGGCAAAGAAGTTTTAAGTAATCTAATATTTTCTGGTGTTAGTTGACACTTAAACATCCGCACCAACTCTCATTTAAACATATGTTTGATGCAATAGTTTAGAGTATAATTAAGATTTGAGGGGACATAACAGCAGAGCTTATGAAATTTAAATGAAACATTACGAGGACGGTGTAAGAATATTTGTTTAATTAGTCAATGACTATGTGTTTAGTATACAGGCGTTGTCTTGGTTAGTGTTGCCCGGCCGAAATCCTTTCCGGTTAGAACGTTAAAAAAGATCAAAAGTATGAACCCTTGGTAATCCCGGTAGAGCGGAGTATGGGGGCCTTATTAGAGACATGGAGGGCCGTTGGATTGCAGGGTTCTCTGGCTCAGCTGGTATAGCAACAAACATACTCGCGAAATTACAGGGGCTCAAACATGGTCTACAACTCACATGGGACTTGGGATACCGTAGTGTTCTTGTAGAAACCGATTGCTTAGCTGTGGTTAATCTTATTTACGACTTGCCACAACCCTATCATCCTCACCTTGTTCTTATTCGGGATATCCATGACCTGTTCGCTAGACAGTGGAGCTGCTCCCTTCACCATGTTCTTCGCGAAGGCAATCATTGTGCGGACTTCCTTGCGAAGATTGAATCGTCAAAGGTGTCCATGTGGTCTTTTTGGTCGACTCTGCCCCCTGGGCTTCGTTTGCACCTCGAAGGTGACTGTCAATCTATTGTCTTTCTGCGGCACTAGCCTTCCTCAGCCCTTCCCCTCCTCACAAAAAAAAAAATCTTAAAAACAACCCGTTAGTACAGTTTTGGTGGACAAAATATCTTGTTGACACGGTTGTTAGACACCTTCGATGAAAAAACAGCCTATTGAGTACTTTCGATGTGAAAAACAGCCTATTAGCTAGTACTGATTGAATGGTCCGGTGAAATATTCTGATCCGCCAGCATCGTCACGAGAAATCCACTAAAATCTAACATTTACATTTTGTAAAAATTGAAATTCAAATTGAACATTAAGTTTTAAAATATACTTTTGGCCAATGTTAAAATGATATCGTTTTATTTATACCGAACACAATGAAAGTTTTTTAGTAAATTGATTCTTTAAGTATTAACGTTATTATTTTAATTATTCCGAACACAACGAAAGTTTTTTAGTAAATCGATTCTTTAAGTATTAACGTTATTTCACTAAAATCAATTGAAATTGATCTCCAAATTTGAGTCCGAATTGAAATTCGATTAATTCAAATTTAACCTGTTAATTTTATATCAGGATCGAATCAAAATTGTCATTTCTAATCTTGACACTGCATTCTTTTAAATTTTAGTAGAGAATTATACATTAAATTAGAGCACAATGTGTAACTGAGTAATTGTATTTATCCTAATAATTCATCGGACGTAGATGCTTTGATTTTTTGGCAGATTTAGAGAAAACAAATAATAGAAGAATCCTATGATGAGTAATGATGAATGCACAAGACATTAATGATTAATATTGAATTCAACCCCCTAGATAATAATATATAATTTCAAAAGATACATTAAGATTTAGTGTTTGATTAGCTCCAGAACTCCAGTTTGTGCCTTTTCTGCACATTTTGCATTCACAGATTGCACTGAAGAATGACTTTTTTGTTGATGTCTTGTGGAAGGCTCCTCAAAGAGCTTCCAATTCTTAGAGGTCAAGAGTTCGAGACTCAAAATGACAGGTGTTTTGAGAATTCAAGAGAAGGTCACGACGAGAAGAACTGCTTATTATTACGATAGCTGTCAAGTAGAAGTACGGGAATGCATGCAGCTCAGGCATCTTAACCGCCTACTAGATTTAAACCTTGTTCCTATCAAAGCCAATCATCTAGATTCTCTTCAAGTTCCTCAGAATTATTGATCAGACATGTAAACTGGTTGGCACCAAATAATTTACTCAAAATACGTAATTTATACGATCAGAAAGAGACATGTAAACTAGTTAACACTAAATAATGTAAATCAGTAAAGATTCATGTAATTTCAAGAGTCACAGTAGTAAAATTGCTACTCAATAACAGAAAATGCATCCATCTGCCAGGAAGCTAGTGTATTCTACATTGAGCAATCAGGAAAAGAGAGGATCAGGAAGGGCGTCATTCAGAAGAACATAGGTTGATACAAGCACGTACTCTATTTCCGAATTTGCTATAACCCCGGTCTCTGCTACAATCTAAGTTCTTCAAAGGTGTGTGTTGATGTTGTATCCTCACTACTTTCAAGACTCTTACGTTGAAGATTCAAGTGACTACATGTATTGTGATCTCATATTGCTAGTGCCCTTTAACAGGAACTGTCAACTTCTCATAGTTGCCTATGGAAAAAGTAACTAGATCAATCATTAAAATAATGTCGAGTTATTTGGCGCACCACGCTGGTTAACAAGCTTTTAACAAGTAAAAGCCATAGATTCATCCTCCATTTTTCTAAGTTTCAAGACATCAAAAAATCAAGGCTGCATTTTTTTATACAATGAAGAAACAGACTAGTGCTACTATTGCCAATGAGCTCAAATCAATCGATGGTACCAAGATACAAGTTCAAATGAAGTCATCAAGTTGTACAAAGTTGAGAACCAGGAAAGGATATGAGCATACCTTGCAGGAGGTAAAAAGAGGGCGAACTTGTTCGAACACTTCATCTTCATCTTCATTTATCCTAACATTAATCTGCATGCATTGTGTCCTATGGTTAGGCAGCATATTAAATGTTTCGTGCATATGAAAATAAACAGTAGAGAAGAGGAGAAATGCTCCAAGGCTACACAGAAACCTATCACCCAATGCACCTATCAGGATTTTAAATCTGACAATCAAACCCAAAGATGATGACTTCAATACCTTGTCCATTATAGACGTACCTTGTGAAGTATTCTTTTCTTGGTGTAATAATCAATAATAGGAGCACTTGTTATTTTAAAGACATTGATACGTTTCTTGATCGAATCTGTATGCTCACTAATCCCACCCTGTCAGCAAGTAACAACATCCTAACTACAATAGTTTTAAAGTTATTAGATTCAAATGATACGTATGATCAAGAAGTACCTCATCACTGAATTGCACCCTCCTTATCATCTCTTTTTCTGGACAATCAAAAAGAAGTACCATATCAACCTCTTTTTTAACCTGAACCCAGAGCAACATGGTTTCAAAAAGAAACTGGCTTCATTAATAACCATTTAAGTATAAGATCATGCAAAAGTGATTGAAAATCTAATACCAAAAGGACTAGGTGACATTAAAGATTGATAGGAAACTCACCATTGGAGCAAATGCTTGGTGAGGAATAAAAATGTAAATGTTCTACAATTTTAATTATTAAAAATAGAATGATTTCCTAAGTGTGAAGCTTTTTCTCTATAATAGTGATTCTTCGATAATTAGGAAATGATTCCTATAGAACTGATTTCGAGAAACTTATTATTTGATTACAAAATTTTTCTTTGTTTCAGACCCTAAGAGTGATTCTTAGTTCTTCACATAAACCTTATGAGTAATTCCTAGACCTTCCATTGTTTTAGTTCCTTATTTCATAAATTCCAACTCTGCAATCTTATATTCCAGCACAATGAAAACCTTCCAGCAGCCCTAGATCTTAAAATTTATACATATTTTATCAAAATTTTAGGATGTCACCATTCGTCCTACATCAATGCTATAATGAGAAATGCTGCATAGATTCACGGACTATAAAAGTAAAAGAAAACTCACTATTTGTTCAAATGTTTTGCGGTTATCTTCACTTCGGGGAAAACCTTCGATGAGAAACCTACTACTGCCACTTGATTCCATCCCCTTTTGTATCAGTTTAACCATTACCTCTGACGGAATAGTTTTTCCGTCTTTAAGTGTGTCAAGAATCACATTCCTGAATATTGATTCCACCATAAGATGTCAAACAAAGAATTGAAGCATAATGGAAACCAGGACCTATCAACAACGAGAATGAGGTATAGTTACAAATATTCATTGCTAGCGACTATTTGTCTCCTAAGCAATTCAAGAGCACATAGATGTGTGAAGCCAAAACTTCGAGCAATTTTTGAACATTGTGTAGTTTTTCCACTAGCAGGGCCACCTGAAACCCAGGGTATAGTTAGCAGCCATTCAAAGATTAAAGCATCATAATCGAACATGATACCAAGCAAGTCAATGTATGAAACTTATCAAAAGGGCACCACCATTACAAGCTCAACTTAAATTGGAAAGCAGGCAGTAAAACTTATAAATCAGCTGTCGTTTCGGATCCAGGCATCCTGAATGAGTTTAATGGAACTCCTTACCAATCAAGGGATCGGAAACATGCATCTATTACAACTTTTAATTGTTAATATCAATCAAGAAAAGTTGATGCTCATACTAATGCAATGCATCTTCCATTATCAACACAAACTGAAATCTTTCTAATCTCACTACTAACTACATTTGATGCTAAGTGAGAATTAACAACTAAAAAACGTCCCCCGCCAAAAAGAAAGCATCTATCTTTCAATCAAACAACAATGGTCTCATCAATTATGATTAATTAAAGAGGTAAAGAGAACAGGTAATATCATAGGCCCGATTATTACCTATGACAAAAGCTAAAAATGGGCTCTTGTCCTTCACGGATGTTACAGTTTCGTCCTGAAAGCAAGCAAGAAACCTGTAAAGCTATGCAATTGCAATCCCTGGTTGGGACTCAAAAGCCACACAAAGAATTTCATCAGTAATGAACATAATATTGATGATGCCCTTAAAATAAACGAAAAACAGAAGCAATTCTACAGCCAGAAAATGCTACATCACACAAGTACCTCAGAGGGCTCATCAGCCAGAAAAGCTTTCGGAATCTTCAACCTACTAGCTCCTCTCTCGAAGTTAACATTCATACCACAACAGTGTAAAGCCATGACTGCAATATCTATATTAGATTAAGAAAGTTCACAACTTGGAACATTGAAAACTGAAAAAAGGGTGTCAAAAGGAGGCAACTTTGTTAACTAAGGTTGATCCCGTGGATGAAGTCACCGGAGCAAGTGAAGCCACGCGCCTCCACATCGTTTTTTATTTTCTCTACTTCGCGCCACCTCCGAGTGTCCTCGTGCTTGTTCGTTACGTAGCTGGCGATCCAATATCCAATGGGCTCTTCTTACAAAGACTCTGGGCCAGGCCTTCTTTGGCTTAAGAAACCGCTTTCTTTCATTTTAAAATACCACAACTAATGTTAAAAGAGTTTTGGGTACCATTCCGTACTAATCGGTATATACCATATTGGACCAAAACTGATATAAAGGGAAAGATCAGTTATAACGAGTTTAAATACCGGTTGATATTGACCGATATCAAAAATTTTTAAAAATAAAGAAACTTTTTTGTAAAATTTTCAAAACATTTTAAAATCTTCCTCTATCTCTCCCACCTCTCCTTCACCCTTTTTTTTTCAAAATTTTTTAATTAGTTATTTTATTTACTTTAACTTTTATAATTATTGACAATTTTATAATTTTGTTTTTAAACTAAAAATAAATATTCTTATTACTAATAATAATTATAAATTAAATACAACTTAAAAATAAATTATTTTTATTTAAATTTATTTAAATATTTTATATAATATTTATTAATAATCTATTAATAAAAATATTTTATTTTTAAAATAAATAATTTATAAATTATTATTTATAAACTAATATTTATTATATATATTTTTAATTATTAGATCAAAATTTATTTGAAATTTATATATTTTAAAAATATATTTTAAATTTAATTATATTTAATAATAATTATTAAATTAATTTTATATATTAAATTAAAATTGTGATTATGTTTAATTAAATATAAAATGAAATGGAATGTTAAAAAATAACAATTCTAAAAAATAATTCAAATTTTTGATAAAACACAAAAATTTGAATTATTTTTATTATTTTACAATAAATTATTATATTTAGATAATTATTATATATAGATATATATTATATATAGATAATTATTATATATAGAAATAATTAGAACATAATAAAGATATATATAAAGTTTAGTTGTCATTATTATTTATTATTAAAATTTTTAAAAACATGGTTGATGTAAACAGTAAATTAGTAAAGTATATAGTACAACATTATAATATACTAATGGATTATTTTGTAAATTTTAAAAATTTTAGGTATTATTTTATAGATTTAAAAATTACCTAAAACGGTACCAGGTACTGATCGATACCGGTACAATTCCGTTCCAAAATTCAATCTAGTATCAAGTCCAATACGATATTCATAACTTTGATTAAAACTTTTAACAATCAGAACAAATTTTAAGTATCGGTTTATCTACTAATTCCTTAAATAAAATAAGTAAAGCGAAAACAATATTTGCCTCTAGTCCACCTTCCTCACTCTGTCACGCTCTCTACTCTCCATCTCCGACCTAAATGATAGTAACTGCCTTTGGTGCTTATTGTCTCCACCCATCCCTAGCTGGTATTCGTTGTGTTGGTAACTACTGATTAACAGAAAAGCGCGGCTAATAGTTTTCCACAACTTCAAATATCAACACCAAAAACAGAAAAATATAAAGATTCAGTTGATGCTCGGAATCTTTATTTTGAATCGTATTTTGGGTTTTGAAGACTTTTTATAACTTTTTTTTCTTTTATTCGTGGAGGTCCATCTCGTAGAATGTCAATGTACCTTTTGAGAGCACCAGGCTTCCCACAGCCACAGGGACCATAAGTTCGAAAGATGAAAATTATCGGCTGTCTACCGGCCAAAAAACAACGAAAATTGTCGTTCATATTCATGCAATTCGTGTTTTTCTCCGTGCCAAAATACAAATTTGTCTTCTAAGAGTACAAGACCTCTACACGATTTGCGGTAAAAGCAGTAACTCATATGAAGTAATTTACAACAAGAACCCTATGCGATATCCGGTAAAAGCCTGTTCTTTTACCCAAAGGTTATAAATCAGAAACAAAACAAAAATAAAATAAAATCGAAGACAACATGCCAAAAATGTCGTCGGGGCGAAAGAATAAACACTACGTTGAAAAGCGCCTTCAACATGCCTAGTATAGTCATTCCCCAAAATTACCTAAGAGACGTTACTACATTACTTGCAAAGCAGAAGCATTAAGCCTACTCTTGACCATCTCCGAAACGACACGGAACTTCTTGCCCATCTAGCAACTTTTCTACAGCATCTGAAGGAAGGCCAATCATCTCCAATGTTTTCTCCCAAACTTTATATGAAGTCTCAACATTATGCGCTTCTTCAGAAGGATTAGTTGGACGACAATCTTGAGAAATGAATGCACAAACAGGCCAGTCATCTGCTTTTAATAACTCACAGTATTCTGGAACTTGAGGATCAGTAGCTGAAAACAGAGAACTTCTGGAACCTGAATTAACAAACTAAATCATTACAAATGCTTCCCAACAATTTCTGTTACTTAAAAACGGTTATTGCACTAAGACACCTGATTTTGATATTTTCTAGAAATCTCCTTGTGGTCTGAATTCAGCTTTTGAAATCCCTATACTCAAGATGATTAGAAAAACAAAACCTTAAATCCCATTATTAACTAAACTTCATTTTTACATGACTAACAATATGATAATATTACATGACTAACAATATGATAATACTTCGAATTACAATATTTATTCAAAATTCTGTAAAATTAAATTGTTAAATACAGACAAAAGTGTCTGTTAGTTATTAAACCACATGTGTTTCTAAGCTATACTTGCTCCATAAAGGTTGAGTCCCCAACCCCAAGGGCCCCCAGTCACAGGCCCGACCACCGCTGGAGGATTGAATCACGGTATCATCTTGGTCAGCCCCCTAACAGAGCGGTCCACTGCCTCCCGTTACCGAGAGTCGAACCTAGGACCCTGCTCCAATTGATCCTGCTAGTTGGCCAACTAAGCTATACTTAAAACTACATGAGGCCTTGTAGGAAACGATGGAACTATAAGAGGTCCCAGTGCAATTTACACTATATAAAAACGAGACCATGAGAATGAGAGATTGATTCCCCAGCCAAAATGTCAGTTTTCAGGAGAACTAAAAGAGGTACTCCTTTAGCTCTATTGTTTGATTGCATTCCTTGCAAGTAACCATCATTGTTAATTACCTCAAGCTTGTAGAAACAATCAAGAAAAGAATCATCATTCTAAGAAAGATATCATCTCTATGGTTTTAGTCTGTGAAACATAATTCTAAGTACAGTCTCCTCCAAAGTAATAAGAGGATGATAAAAGTGCAAGAATCTTCCAAGCAAACGGCTACCGCGGAAAATTATTAGTTGTTCTCTACTTTTCAGAGGTAACCCCAAGTTCTCTCATTCTAAATCTAGTAACTAAAACAATTGCAAAGTCAGGGCATATCAACAATCTCATTTTAGGCCTACTACACATAAAACTCGTGCACATTAGCAGAACAATGCTTTATGCTTCTCATAAATTGGTGAATTCTCCCAAAGGAATTAGCTGTAGCTTAACAACTCAGAGACGAGGAAGAGAATGCCAAGGACAGCCATCATGGGAATGTTTTGTCTACATCAGTATATTATCCAACTCACTCATGATATTTAGAAAAGCTACAAGGGATTGACACCCACGCGGATTAAAAACAATAATAAAATGATAATAATGCAAACTAAAACAGGCAAAATAAATGGATAGTATAACAAAACCTGGAGCTCACCTTCTTGAGGGCTAAAGATAAAATAAGGTATTAGCTGATAAGCAGCTTGCACAATTTTTGGAAGATCCCTAGCCTGTTAATAGGGAATGCAGAACATAAGATACAACAGAACAAAGAATTCTAGGATATGGTGATCTTGAACAAAACTTTTGACAGAAATATTACAAAACACAAATCAATGGGTTAGGTGCAGTTCCAATAAACAACATTATCTAGTATATATGCTGTACTATCAAGATTGTAAAATTAGCATAAGTGGGATGCGTCTTGAAGAGAAATACAAAATGTAAGATCCTAAGGTTATGCAATAAAATGAATGCACTAACGCAACAGTCACTAGAATAATTGGAAATGCATCAATGGTGAATAATAGTAAGCCTACTGCTCTCTCTCACTCTGTCTCCCTACCCCCACCTCTCTTACAACCTTAATGATAACTAGTATACAATGAGCATAAAATAAAGATCTGGGCAATGAGATTACCAACTTATGCAAACAAACAAAAACCAAATTACCTCAATTTGTTTTCAAATAAGAATGTTTACCATGTCAAAGCATACAAAAGCTATGAGGACATAAAAACCACAGGTCTCATGCAATCCAGTTTGGAGCACTCCACTGAATCTTACTCCCATGAAACCATCTTTGAATGTATACTTAGAAGATAATCAATCCCCACACTGACAGCCACATTTTCAATCCAAGCAAAATTATAAACATATTTTGAATCGGCTTAACTGGTTTCTAGCATTGCTTTGAATGGTTTTAGCTTCCACCGCAGCTACTTACACCATAGTCCATATAACACTAGAAGAATATGAATTAAAGAAACGGAAGAATAAACTAAATCTTCTTGTGGCTACCAGGTCAGTTTTCGGCCCCTTAATTATATCTTACTTTCAAGGAGTTTCTATCATGAAGATTGCAGCATGACACTAGCAGCATAAAAACATACTCGTCGCATAATCACGCTATGATGCAGTACTAATAGAAGAGATATCAAACTATTAACTAGAACTCACAAAAGTTAAAAATCTGGCTGCTGAAATTTGAGTTCCAACTCTGAAATTTCAGTTGGAATTGCTGAAGTAGTGAAAGAAAACAACACTCCTAGAATCTAAGAATCACTCTTTAGAAGAATATATCACACCTTCAAATTGATAGCTCAAAATTCATTAAGAAAATTCAGGCTTTTCTTCGATTGAAAGGTTGATGATATTATATGTAAAAGAACACCTTGGAACTCTAATCCTAATGGAATAGGAAAACCTAATACCTTTTAATATAAGAATAAAATCCTATTTAATAATCTTATTATTTCTTAATAAACTTAAACTCTAAATTAATAAGGAAAATATTTTTTTTCTAATAAGAAAATTTAAATGTTAAGGATGTCTTCCTTTTTTTCCTGCTACTACCGTTGCTTCAAAGAGGATGTAATTCCTATATAGTAGTTGCAATACGCCACCTCATTCCTTGCAATGATATTACAAACATGCATTGTACCATCTTTTGACGCTAATTGGATAAACTTAGCCACTTAAGGTAAGTTTCACCTTGACAGCTGTATTTGAAGATGGCTCCATAATGAAACCACACATCTTCTCTGCCACATAGGCATCAAGAACACAATTATCGTTGCTTCTTGTAGTCAAAAGCATTAACTGCAATCATTACTCAATTTTGACTTTGCAAGGAAATTTCAACTTCTTATTCATATTTTATGTTAATTTACATCTGAATCTGAATCTACTTCACACTCAACCACTTAATAGGATCTACATCAATTGGGTTACTTGTTTTCTCAACACCAAAGACATCATCAAGTTTTCAGACAAGAAGTTTTGGAAACCCCCTTACTAGTTGCTACTTAAATCTTTTCATTTCTCTGTTCTAATTATTTTAGCATGTCGTCCTATTGTTTCAGCCTATTGTTAAGGTGTTTCAGCTTCTTGTTTTTAAGTTTGATAACTTGTTATTTAGTTGTCTCAGTTTTAGGGTCTGCCAAATAATACACTTTCTCTCGCTTTTTTTTCATGTTTAACACTCTAATCGTCTCCCATTATCGCACTCTCTTTGTCATCTAGTACTTGAGCACCTTTTGCATATAGGCTCAAAGATTCTAATTGATAAATTAAGGAAAAGGTGCCAGATGTTTGGAATTGTTGGAATTTTAGTAAAGAAAAAAACAATGAATACTCTTAACTCCTAGGGTCTAAGAATCACTCTTAGAAGAAAATATCATACCTTCTAGTTGCAAACTCAAAATTTATAAAGAAATTTCAGCCTTTTCTCCATGAAAGATTGATTATCACGAAATGATTTTTATTCATCTATTTAAACTAAATGTTGTTACAATGAAGTCCATTGGAGTATTAGCTAGCTTACATCCAAGCATCCTTGTTTCTTTCAAGAGATCTAACACTTATTTCCTCTATGATACTGAACTCTCTTTCTTCAACCATGCTATTTCCATGCTAAGAAAGCACTTGAGATTGCCCAAATCTTTGATCTCAAACTCTCTAGCTAAAAAACTTTTGAGCATGATGATCTCCAATTAGGATGATGTCATCAACTGTGTGGTGATGAGGGTTTGATGAACATAGTGTGGTTTGCCTGACATTGTCGGTACTCAAACTTCTTAATACAAAGGAGCTTAAATTATATAAAGGAAATAAAAGAGAAAAATTAGTCAACCACAAGTCTTAATTTGGTGGGATGAAGGATGGGAATTGAGTTGACAGAAAGACAACAAGGGTTGAAATTTAGATTATGTTAAGATTCTTTATTAGATAGGAAGTAGTAGTACGATAACTATGTTATTCTAGTTTTAGATATGCTATCTTGATTATTTAGAACTTAAAACTTATAGAATATTTATTAGAATAAGATTTAATATTTATTGGGAACACTTTCCCACTAGAATAAAGACTCTAAGAACTTTTCTATAAATATGAGTACTCATATGAAATTCTAGCATTCCAAACTGAAATCCAGACCTGAAACTTAATATTCCAATAGCCTAATATTACCCATGTTTCCTAATTTTGTGAGTTTAAGCTACTAGTTAATCACTTCGTGACACCTCCAGTATATTTGTCAAACCATGCTCTAGTTGATTGTTTCAGTCCATATAATGACTTCTTAAATTTGCAGACTTTGTTACTGGTAATAGGATAGTTAAATCTGGGATGTATTTTCATGTAAACTTCTTATTCCATGTGTCCATCAAAGAATACTTTTTTCACATCAAGCTGATATAGTTGTCAATCCAAACTGTAAGGAAGTGATAAAAGTAATCAGGCTGTATTGAGCTTAGCCACAAGGGCAAATGTCTCATAATAATCAATTATGTAAGATTGAGTAAATCCTTTAGCTACTAATCGTGCTTTAAATTTGTTGACACTACCATCAACATTGTGATTGTGAAAATCCATTTGCAACCAACTAGTCTTTTCCCTGCTAGCAATTCAAAAATCGCCCAAGTCTCATTCTTCTCAAGAGCATAATTTTCTTCCAAAATAGCCATTTTTCGTTTTAGGACATCTAGAGCTTCATCTATTGAACTTGGAAACTGTATCTATTCAAGATTACTAATAAGGCACGACGACTTGTTGACAATCTCCATAAGATAAGAAGTTGTAAATTGGATGGTTGGTGCAAGACTTTATGCCATTTCTCAAGGCAATAAGTCTATCATCAACAAATAAACCATTTTGAGTAGAGATGGGACTAATGTTACTTTGTGAAAATTTGAGTTTTTAAATTCGAATTAGACTCATGATTCTAATAAGGTGACAGCTCTAGTTCTTTTCCAAGTTGTGTCTTATTTCTCCTAGAATAAACATGCATAAGACACAAAAGTGTTTTGAGGTCTATTTATGGATTGAGTTCAACAATATTTTATTTTGTTAAGATGGACCAAAAGATGATTCAGTCTTGGGCTATAGGACAATAACATGAATTGTGCTATGGCTTTGAATTGGTTGTTTACGAGTACGTGTTTCAATGTCCCAAAGCATCGGTTCACTCATGAAGTTCTCCACCTGATTATCAAGTTTGTAATAAGGTTGATGATCGAAAAACTTGACATCCATAGAGTTGTAAAACCTTCAAGTTATATGAGAATATCACTTGTACACTGTTTGATTCAAGGAATATCCTAATAATATGCATTTAAGTGCTTTAGGATTAAGTTTGTTACTATGTTGAGCATGTATATGGACAAACATAGAACAACCAAAGAATTTTAAAGGTAACGTTGACATAATGCATGAGTTTGGGAATGGACTAGAGAAGAACTTGATATGGTGTTTGGAAATTCAAGGCTCGAGAGGACACCCTATTTATTAAATATGCAACGGTTAAGACCAATATTCTAAAAACTGGACTATAGATTAAATCAATAAGATAAGAAGTTTAGGATTTAAAGGTTCAATCAATATTAAATCATCATAAACTGGTTAAACATTGAATAAATTTGAAAATTTTGAAATATGATTAAAGGAGACTGTCCTTACCTATCAAAGAAGTTGAAGTTTAATTGAAACATGAAATTGTTAAAAGAAAATTAATTAGTTTATTTTCGTTTCTAAAAATTAATTAGTTTACAAAAAATCGACTAATTAATTAATAAATCAATCGGTTGTTAACAACACGGGTCATTAAAGTAAATCGAACCAAAAATTTAACCGATTCAAGATTTTTGTGATTGAATCGGTCAAACAGGTTCCCTTTTTTAATCATTGGTTAAGACTGCCTCACCTAAAAAAATTTGGGAACATGTGTGGTGAACATGATTGACCAAGAAACTTCTAGAAGGTGTCAATTTTTTTCTTTTTGTAATTCCATTTTGTTGAGGCATGTCTACACATGTGCTTCAATGAATACTTCCTTGGCTCTTAACATAATCACCTAGAATTGTCTCAAAACATTCTTTTGCATTGTCGGTTTTCAACTTTTGTATTTTTATTTGGAGTTGTATTTGAGCCATAGTGTTGAATTTCTTGAAATTTTGGCCAACATCTAATTTTCCTTTTATAAGAAACAACCATGTAGATCCTTGTATAATAATCTATGAACAAAACAAACCACCTAGAGTCAGTAATATTTATTATTTTAGATGGCCACCATATAGAACTAAAACAAGACCTCTATTGGACTAAATTTGAGACTCCACACATATTGCATTGCAATTTTTTCTTTAAGGAGATTTATCAACTTTAGGGAGGGAAGTCCTCAGTGTATCTTTACATTGCCAACCATCATCCTCAAATTGAAATCCTAAAATTCACATAAATCCAAACAAAATTTAGCAATGCAATTATATTCCTAAGATTGATTACTGACCAATAAGAGATTACAGTCCCAATTCGAAATATATAGAATTGATGTAAGAGTTACGTCATTAGAGATGATAATGGAACCTGTTCCAACAACTTTAGATAGTGAAGCATCCACTATTCTCACAGTAACATTTTCTTGACATGGATTACAAACATTGGGAAGTGTAGCATCCCTCGTCATGTGATCATATGCACCTGAATCTAAAATCCATAGGATGTTTTTCCCTAAATGTTTAGTGAGATCACTAAAGTAGTTACCTTTTTGAGTTACAAATCTCACTCCAATTATGTTCATGGTATAGGCAAAATTTTCTTGAGAAAACGCCTTCTGCAGGACCTGAAGTTGCTCCTTGCTAAATGGTTTACACTCAATGGTAAAGGAACCTTCATCTGTTGTAGCATGATTCCCTTGAATCTCCTTGTCAAGGGCTATCTTTTAGTGCTTCCAATCTGCAGGTTTGTCGTGAAGTTTCCAATAGTTGTGTTGCATATGACTTAGTTTTCGAAAACGATCACATCATGCTCTTTCTTTTGGACAGATTGTTCGAGCAATTAAGGTAAAAACTTATGGAGTAGAAGTTGTAGTGGTTCCTCCAATCACTACCTTTTTCCTGCGTTCTTCTCGTTGGACCTCTGGGAAGAAATCTCGAATATTCGATAAGGGCTTTATTCCCAGTATTTGCCCTCGAACTTCATAGAGATTTTTGTTAAGCCCCAACAAGAACTTTGATATCCTCTTCCTCTTAATGATCTCTTTCGATATTTTTGCATCATTTGAGCAGCCCCAATAGTACTCTTCAAAAAGATCCTACCACTGCCAATGTTGAGTAACTGTGCTATAATATTAAGTTATAGTAAGCTCTCCTTACAAAAGACCATGGAGGTTGCTTTTAATCTCAATAACTTCTTAAATGTTTTTCTTTGTTGGAGTAGAATTCTTTTGTTGCTTACCAAATTTGTTGTGTCATGCTATAGAGAAGAAATGCCTATCTCATTGGTCATAAAGGTTACCAACTAGGACAACCTCATTGTTTTCTATTTTTCAAGTTTTGAACTTTGGATCTTCAACCTTTGGAGGAATAAGATTGCCAGTGAGATACTCATCTTTTTCTTTCCCACAAACATACATCATGACTGATTGTGACCAATGAAGTTAATTGTTCCCATTTAACTTGTGTCTTGTAATGGGAAGAAAAACACCCTCTGATCTACTATGATTGTTGGTGATGAGGCTATCAGAACTTGAAATTATCTCTAATGAAGATGAGTTATGTCTTTCGGTTGCCTTACCATACTTAGTCATGGGAAAAAGAAGACGTATACACAATATATCTTGGGATAAAGAAGATATATAAACAATAAATATATATATATTATCAGAAATTAAGGTTTCAAGCTACTCTCTTCATTGAAACTTAAACGGATATATATACATAAAGAGTACAACATAGATTAGGAAACAAATCTCCTAATCCCTACTGAACTAGGAATCTATTTTTATCTGAGGATTCCTTATTTTTAGGGATCATAATACATATCCTATATCTGGTATTTATCTCCTATATTTGATATTTATCTAATACAATATCTATAAAACAAATTCTCACACTCCCCCTCAAGCTGGTGAATAGGAATTTTCCATTCCCAGCTTGGATACAATGTTCTCAAATATTGAGCTACTCAATCCTTTAGTGAAAATGTCAGCAAGTTGTCCTTGTGTTGGTAGATACGGAGTGCATATCAAACCACTGTCTAACTTCTCCTTGATGAAATGTCTATCCACCTCAATGTGCTTAGTCCTATCATGTTGAACTGGATTGTGAGCTATGCTTATTGCTGATTTATTATCACAGTAAAGCCTCATAGGAGCATCCCACTTAATCTTTAAGTCTTCTAGGATGATTTTTACCCAAAGCAATTCACATATACCTTGTGCCATAGCACGAAATTCTGCTTCTGCACTAGATCGTGCTACTACCCCCTG
>JAOSBK010000006.1:28228836-28252849 GCA_027568895.1 Erythroxylum shatona | reverse complement strand
TTAACAATCAAATTATGCTAGTCAATTGTAATATTTGGACTCTTTCTTTTTATATTATTTCGGGTAACTCAAAATTTTCGGGCCGGGTAAGTTCGGGTTATTAAAATATTGGGTTTGGGCCGGACTAGTTCGGGTAATTACAATTTCGGGTTCAGGCCGGGTAAGTTCCATTTTGGGTTCGGGCCTAAAATTTCGGGTAATTACAATTTCAGGTTCGAGCCGGAAATTTCGGGTAATTATAATTTCGGGTTCGGGCCGAGTAACAAAAAAAAAATTTCAGGTAATTCGGGCTTTACCCGAATAGTGCAAATTTGGCCCGATTAGCCCGAATGCTCACCCCTAGTTATATCATGAATCACACCAAACCCGCATCTAAGGCTCTACTTTGATCTGAAGTTCTGCCAAGAGTCTTTTAATCCATATTTCTTAACAAATTCCCAATATTAGTGCTCTACACTCAGCCTTTGCGCTGCTTCTGGCAACCACCAATTCTTTTTTACTTCTCCAAGTTACCAAATTAACCCATACAAAGGTACAATAACCTGCTAGACCTCCTACCAGTATAGGCCAATCAGCATCTGTGAATATTTCAATACTCCTTGTCTTCACTTTTTTTAAAGAATAATCCTTTCCCAGTAGTCATTTTCAAATACTTCAATATTGTGAGTACTACATCCATATGTTCATGTTGAGGTTTGATCATAGACTAACTACACTCACAGGAAAACTAACGTCTGGTAGAGTGTGAGACAAATAGATCTCCCTGTATCCACTAGGGTGCCTTCTTATTTAAGACTCAATTTATAAGTTGATTTCATGGGTGTCTCAGCAAGGTTTGACCTTATCATCCCAATTTCCTGTAAAAGGTCAAGTGTATACTTCCTTTAGGACATTCAAATGCCCTTACTAGATCTGGCCACCTCCATCCACAAAAAGTATCTCAAACAACCTATATATCCTTTCAAATTCTCAGGCCAAATCACCTTGTAACTCCTTCATGCCTTCCCAATCGTCACCTATAATAACAATATCATCAACATAAACTATAAGAATAGTCATTTTACCACTAGTCAGCCCTCAAACAAACAAGGTGTGATCAGTTTGACATTGTTAATAGCCAAGTTTCTTCATTGCCTTTGCAAATCTATCAAATTAGGCCCGAGGTGATTGTTTCAAGCCGTAAAGTAATTTTCTGAGCTTGCATACCCTCTGAGGATGTGTAGCTTCTTCTAGTCCCGAAGGCATTTTCATGAATACTGTAAGTTGTAAAGAGAAGGATGAAGAGAAGAAAAAAAGAGGAAGAAGAGTATTTGAGAATGACGGCCCAAGTATTTGAGAATGACGACCCAAACCTTTCTTAGGTTAGTCATCTTTTATTTATAAATAGGAAACAGTACATAAAAGACTTAAATACCCTTATTAAAATATTATTATACTCTAACACTCCCCCTCAAGCTGGAGCATATATGTTAATCATGCCCAGCTTGTTACAAATACTTTCAGCCTTACTCCCAAGTAGAGCCTTAGTAAATATATCTGCAAGTTGATTCCCACTTCTTATATAATTAGTAAATATTAATCCTTGTTGCAATTTCTCCCTAACAAGATGACAATCCACCTTAATATGCTTGGTCCTCTCATGAAATATTGGATTAGAAGCAATATGGAGAGCAGCTTGATTATTACACCAAAGGTTCATAGCAAATGAGTTAGGAAAACAAATTTCTATAAATAAATGATACGCCCAAATCAATTCATATGTTTGTGTCATAGCACAATACTCTACTTCTACATCAGACCGTGCAATCACTGATTGTTTCTTACTTTGGTCACAATAAAGTACTCCACGCCCTGGAGCTCCCTTTAAGTATCAAAGTATATGCATAACTGCCTCCCAATGAATACTCCGCAGTGAGGACATAAATTGGCTAACTACACTCGTGGGAAAAGCAATGCCTGGGCATGTCACAACCAAATAATTGAGGTTTTCCCACCATTCTTCTATACCGTTCTAGATCATCTAATAGTTCACCACCTTCAGCCGTAAGTTTAAGATTAGGCACCATAGGAGTATCACATAGTCGAGTCCTAAGCATACCTGTATCTGTGAGAAGTTTAAGAATATATTTTCTTTGGCAAAGAAAGATACCCTGTCTACATCTAGCAACTTCAATACCAAGAAAATAATTCAATTCTCCCAAATCCTTGATTTGAAATTTTCTTTGAAGAAAGAATTTCAACCGCTCAATGCTTTTACTATCATTCATAGTAATAACAATATCATCCACATCTATAACGAGTAAGATGCAACTAGTAACAGATTGAGAAAAGAACACAGAGTGATCATATGCACTTCGACGTAAACCAAACTCCATAACCACCATACCAAATCTACCAAACCAAGCTCGAGGAGACTGCTTCAGTCCATACAAGGATTTTTAAAGGCGACACACCTTCCCTGACCCCTCCTGTGCAACAAAACCAGGGGGTTGCTCCATATATACCTCATCCAGTAAATCACCATGTAAAAAGGCATTTTTGACATCTAATTGGTGCAATGGCCACTGTTTAGATGCCGTATAAGAAATAAACAAACGTACAGATGCAAGCTTAGCAACGGGAGAAAAAGTATTTGAATAATCAACTCCATAAGTTTGAGCATAGTCGTTGACAACTAAACGAGCCTTTAGGCGAGAAACAGTGACATCAGAATTCATCTTAACAGTAAACACCCATTTACAACCAATTACTTGCTTAGCCATTGGGAGAGACACAAGATCCCACATGGAATTGTGCTCCAAAGCTACCATCTCTTCCTCCATGGACTTGGGTATAGAAATGGAATCTAATGAAGCAACAAATGCTTGTTGAAGGGGTGATAAATGAGCAGTGGAAGCATAAGAAGAAACAAGATATTGGCAACTACGTTTACCTTTACGCAAGGCAATAGGAAGATCAAGACTAGGATCATATGACGGAGGACATGGCAGAGGAAGGGAGGCAAGAGGGTCAACGCAATCGGAAAGAGTGGGAGACGCAATTTGCGATCGTCTGGAATAGACTTCTCAAACCAGTGGAATAGTTTCCAGCAACACAAAAGGAGGAGGAACTTGTCTAAAAAAATAAACCAAAAACTCATCTTCACTAACAAACTGTTCTGGATAAGAAGAGGAAAAATAAAGAGTAGACTCAAAAAATGTGTCCTTGGTATGTCCACCTTTTTGACAATGGTCACACCAAGGCTTACCATGTTTTCTCTTAAATCCTGGCCCATTTGTTCCTTTGACAGCCATGACTAAAGATTTAGAGGGATTTTTATTGCTTGGAGTGCCTTGCATTAGTAACTTTCTACTCTCTTCACATTTCACCAAATTGGCTGCCTCCATAATCATTGGTAGTGGTAGGGTTGCCATGATTCTTCCATGAACTCCTCGTAAATAGAGTTTAGTCCCAAAAGAAATTCATACACTTGTTCTCTTTCCACAATTTTCTTGTAACACATCATATCTTCATTGTAAGCCCATTGGTGTGGGTCATAGAGGTCCAGCTGTTGCCACAATTTTACCAACGTGGTGTCATAACCAATGACTGATTTCTCACCTTGCTTAGTTTCCCTCAGAATTCCTTTGATTTGAAACAGAGTAGTGGTATTTTCTATAGTGGCTTACGTCATTTTGGCAGTCTCCCATATCTCTTTTGCAAAGGTTGCAAGGACAAACTACTCAACAACTTCAAAAGTCAAGGAATTAACCAACAAGCTCATTACCTAGTTGTTCTTGGTCAAATGCAACTGGTGGCCTGGTTGTGAGATATTTCTCCTTCCCTCTACCTCTTATAAACATAAGAATGTTGTGGGACCACTATAAATAGTTGCTCCCATTTAGCCAACGGTTGGTTACCACCGACAATTGCGTGTCAATGTTGTTTTGAGAAGAGGACAAGTATCCTGTTTCGATAATGGTGTTTGGTGTTTCTAGGATCAATCCTGGCGGAGCATTTCCTAACGGGCTAGTGGAAAAATTTTCACCTGACTCGACATCCCTATGATTTACTTTTAAAATTAGCTTGATTATAAAGATTAATTATAGGATTAGATTACAAATTAAGGTCTCATCTTATTATAAATAGAGGACTATACAGAACAAAAGAAGTGTGAAAAAATACTTCCCTTCCTCTTATGATTTCAACTATCAAGCTACAAACCTTGAAAGGAGGATCCATACTTCAAGGAATCTTACTAACAAACACTAATGCCACGTCAAGTCTTAATCTATGTAAATGGAATATGTAATTGCAGGGTTTAGATTACTTGTGTGCATGTGTTTATTTATATGCATAAATGTTGTATGCACATGTTCAACTCCAAGATTATAGTTGAAATTAAAAGGATTTAAGATACTCACAACATTTGTGTGGACGACTCCAGGTGATACACATACTACACTGATGCCAGCTTCAGCAGGCAATCGCCTATGGAGAGCATTGCTAAACATTACCTATAAGCCAAATTCATAAGGTCATGGTTTTCAAAATGAAATGTTGCTAATATAGGACATAAATATTGACTATACATGTGTAGTACATGCCATGCCTCATATAATTCCTAGTTACAGAACAATAATAAGATATTTCATATGGATTACACTCTTCATTTAAGTACCAAGTGAAAACTCATGTCATATCCTAATGACCTAATTGTAAATATAGCTTTTAAGTTTAAGAGTGCTTTCACGTACCACAGAACGATAACAAAATATTAAAGAAAGAATTAGATGTTTACTTTGTCCTTGATTAGAAAATAGGAGCAACAAGGGGATGACAACTTCCTTGGTTAGCCAACTCTAGCATAGCACGAGCCACATCCATAAGTTCAAACTTTTAAAAATTCATGTTTTCTCAAATGAATAAAGGAAATATTTCCAAGGCATTTAGAACTTTTGGTTTGGGGAACTTAAATGTTTCAAAATTTGGAAAAATATAAAATTCATATCAATAGTCTCCTAAACTAGATTATAAGAACTATACTAATAACAAATTGGTATCTAGATTGTTGCATGGTCTACAACCATTTGGTCAAAAGGAGCCCAGTGTTAATATGCATGTAAAGTTGTCATTTGATTACTAAAGGATAATAAGAATGTTGGATTATACAATGTATCTTGTTGACATTAGATTAAAAAATTTTGAAGATAAACTTAAATATTGAATAAATGATAACTTCAGTGGAAACATCAATTATAGTTATTCATTTGTCTAAATAAAACCAAGTTTGCCTTAGATTTCATTCGATGATTTGGAATAAAAAAAGATTTGTCCAAGCATTTTGAATTAGATTTCATTCGATGATTTGGAATAAAAAAAAGATTTGTCCATGCATTTTGAACACTAAAGGCCAATTGCTATGATAAGACTTGGTTCATTTGCACCTAGCACTACATTAAACTTGGTATAACAAAAGGAAGAGATGAGGGATTTTGCAACGCTAAAAAAAGCCATATTAAATACCTCCTTAAGCAATTTCCTTCCAACTACATAAACAAACAACATAGAATATTTAGAAGAAAATCCTATAGAATTCAAAAGAAACATGATATATTATGATTTATTGATTCATGTGGAAGGTGGAAGAAGGAGAATGAGCATTAGTAGTTTGGCATCCCTATTAATAGAAAGGAAATATTGATGCCACTGTAGTAAAAAATCATAAGGCTTTTATAACTCTAAGTCTACCTGAGCCAATTTGCTGCTACTGTATCCCACTAGGCTTGTATACTTTCTCTTCCCAGAAACCACATTCATGTCTTCTGTGTCAACAAATCCAACATGATGCATCTACATAAAGAAATACAAAATTTCAAAACCACTTTGATGCAAAATAAAAAGAAGAGTTATTAATTTAGTTTTCCTTTTTCCAAAAGGAAAATATTCCTACTTTATTTTGTACTTATTAGCTCAAAGTTAAATTTATTAAGAAATAATAATAATGTTTATTAAATAGGATTCAATGCTTATTTTACAAGTCTAGAAGATTTTACCATTCTTTAAGGTTCCAAGAATTTATATATATATATAATTAACCTTTCAGTGAAAACGAAAAAACAAAGACCTCAGTTTTCTCTAGAAACTTTTGAGTTTCCACCTAGAAGGTGAGATTTTCTTCTAAATAATTCTTAGACCCTATGAATGATTATTATAACTATTCATTCAATGTTTTCCTTCCTAAAATCTCAACATTCCAATTCTAAAGCTTCAACAATGGCTACCAAAATTTCATATATGAAATGTGCAACCACCTAACGAAACACAACAACCAAAATTTATAGTATATATGAGTTTTTAGTTACTAGTTTGACATCTCTTTATTCATCCTACATAAATTTGGTATCAAAACTTTGGTTCAACAATGGCGACACAAAGAAAAAGGCCATATAGAGGAATATTCAACGACCTAGCGCAAGGTGAATTAATTCTAAATATTGTAAAAAAAAAATAGACATGTATGATCCTCGTTCACAAGGTGCTCTACAACTAAATTGCAAGTAACAACTCCCATAACAAAGCAAGTTTTGGAAAGGTTAGACAGCCTTAAAAATTCAAATCCCTCTAACGCAATAACCCCCAAGAGAAGAAATTATGCAGGCCACAAACTATACTTGATGATAAATATGGGGAAGGTGATAATAAATAAAATGAAGGGATAGCACTATTCAACAACATGCAAAATAAGGGAAATTTTTTTCTTGAAAATTATATTCTAATTTTGATTCCTCAAATTTAACAAGCATTGCCTTTCTAGGAGTGCTAATTATAGATGGTGAGGCTACTGGCAACGCTCCTTCAACTGTTCAATTAGAATCTTCAGGCATGGACTCAAAAGATGATTAGGAACTTGATGACATGAAGAGTTTGACTATGGTAGCTAATCAAATCATTAAACACGAAGAAATGCAAGAGTTAGCAGATCCTTCAGGTGAGCCAATAAGCATTCCAAACTCGAAAGCTGAAACAACTGAACAACAAGCTAAAACATCGAGATCATAGGTTGAAACAATATTTCAAGGAACTGAGAAGATTAACCGATGAATGTTATTTCAGAACTTGATGGTTCAAACTTAATGATATTCATGGTGTTGAGAAAACTACTAACAAGATTGATGTAGATTTTGTTGTAATAAGTGATGAAGATGAAGTTAATTTAAAGGAAAATGCAAAGTTAGCATAGCATAGAAATAAAGAAGAAGTTGTGATTGCCTTTGCAAAGTCAAAATTGAGCAATGATGGCAAGTTAATGCCTTTGAATACAAGAAACAACAATACTTATGATTTTGATGTTACGTGGTTTCATTATGGAACCATCTCCAAATACAGTCGTTGCAACAAACTTTACCTTAAACAACCAAAAGATAATACATTGTATCTTTGGAATACCAACACAAGAATGAGGAGGCATATTGAAATAATTACATAGGAATTACATCTTCTTTAAAGGAAGGGCAACAGCAAAAGATAGGGGGAAAAAAGACGTGTTTGACAATATTTAATTCAATAGTCAAGATTCAAATGCTTGACAATATTTAATCTCAATACAATTAAGATTTTATTGTCACTAGCTGCAAATCTAGGCTGGCCCTTACATTAGCTTGATGTCAAAAATGCCAGGCTAATCACACCCTATTTATTCGGCGTTTGACTAATGGTAGGATTACTATCCTTATTGTCTATGTTGATGATATCGTCATTACAGGTGATGATTGGGAAGGTATACAGGAGCTAAAGAATTCTCTGGCTCGAGAATTTGAAATCAAAGATATGAGTAACTTGAGATATTTCCTTGGAATGGAGGTGGCCAGATCAAGGCCCTGTTTGGCAAATGGCTGATTGCATTAGCTGTTAGCTGATAGCTGATTCTATCAGCTGATTTAACCAGCGGATTGCATTAGCTGTTTGCTAGAGATGTTTGGTAAAATTAGCTGTTTGATATTAGCTGTTTGTGTGTAAAATGACTTATGAGGACATGATTTTAAAAATATTATAAGGGTATAAATATTATATATCTTAGTATTTCGTTCAATATTTTTATAGGAATTTAAATTTTAAATATGTAATTCTACAAAAATTAAGTTTATAATTTTAATAAAAATATAGAATATTTAATAATAATAATAATAATGATGATGATGTTATAATTGATTCAATTAATTAAACTATTAAGTTTTTTGATATTTAATATGATATATTATAGATATTCAATTAACTGGATTTCGTTAAATGTGGAATATATAAATCTAAACCCTTATGGAAAATCGACCCTTAATGGAATGTCTTCGCTCACGGGTGGAAAGGGCAAAATGGTGGTCCTGATAATTTTGGTTCTTAACATGGCAAGCATACTTGACATGCCATTGTGAGAGATAATTTGTGTAGTTGTTTGAACCTTAAATTAAAAAAGAAGATTATGATTCTATATGGGTTAGATACATCCTTGTGTCACAGCCTTATTTTTGTTTTCACTCTTTAAGATTCCTGTTCTTTTCTTAAATGGTAAAAAATCGTTCATATCCACCAAATTACCTAAATGGCATCTCAAGGCAGGAGCAGAGATTAAGCAGATGATTTTTGCATTTGCAAAGTAAAACTTTATTTTCTTATTGTGACAAACCAATCACAACTTGCCACATAACACATTCAAATCTAATTTAACAAAAATTAACACAAATTTACAATCTAACTCAGCTACAACTTCTCTGAAATATTGAATTAAAAGTACCATGCAAGCAAACATATTGGTAATATCTAATTTGTACTATTTGTGACTAAAACCAGTGAACTTAGTATCAACAGTATCATACGATTAAGTACTTCTAATTCTCTTGTGGAGTCACTTTTAGTCCTAGAAGCTACCAAAAAATGGATGTTCATAGAACAAATGGAAGCTTGTAGCTTGTCACTTGTCAACAATAGAAACAAAAGAGATGAACTTCGGTGATTCCTTAAGCCTCCATGATTTGACTCGTTTACCAGTATATAAACTCTAAATTTGTTCAATTTTTGTTATTCAAATACTGATTTTACACAATTCCTGCCACAGAACAGTTGACAAAAGATATCAATACTAGTTCCAATAGGATCCACATGCAAGAATTACAATGGTTCAATAGCTACTAGAGTGACAAGTTTTCATGGAATTGCAATTAGAAGAAAGTTAAATCACAACATTGTGACTAATTGTTAGCTTGGAGGACTTGTAACAAATAAGAAAAAAGGAGTTGACATGTGGCTTATGAAAGAAAAGTTAAAGTTAAATCAGAGGGTGCATCGAATTCACTTTGAATCCTATTGCAGACATGACGGTCGCCACAAGGTCTTTCCCATCAGCAAACCCATCTTTAATCTAACACATTAGACAAATTCATGAGAAAATTTTCAGTTCTTTGGTCAGCAAATTCATCAGATTATTACAAAGGACTCAAACCTCAAACTTTTGCACAAACACGCATTGCAACTGGGAAGGTATGAGAAGGGTAAAAGGCGGTACACACCTGGGTGAGCAGGTTTTCGCCGGTGGGAAGCCTCAGGTCATCCTTGATGTTACCATTTTCAGTTAAAAGACTCACCTGAAAGATGATTGAACCAAATCAATTGTATTAAAGATATGTGTATATCTACTAGAATCAACATGAGAATAACAAAGTACTTGATTTGATACCAAACCCCATCATTCGATGTTTCGAAGAAAGTTTCACAGTTTTACATTCTCTGGAACACTAATGTTTACCACTTTTATAGAAAAAGATGGATGACATTAAAAATGCAAGTTTATAGTTGAATACTATCATACTCAAAAGCTCATGCCGTGGAATAGGAGTCAGCGCAACTCATAAGGGAACATGTGCTGAATGAATAAAGAGGTTACATTTGAGGCCTCAAACTTTCTTTCAATTGAAGATTTTATGAAAGCATATTTCAGGTGGCAAAACTAGTAACTTACAAATCCATCTTCACAGAAATCAATAAGCTGATAATCAGTACGGTTAACATGGGGAACCTGGAAAAAAGAACAGGGATCAAGGAAAGAATAGCAATCCAACGAGCCTTTGCAAGAACAAAAATACATACTAAAAAAAGAAGAGATATGTGTGGAAAATAGCATTACATCACAATTGTGAGATGAAGGGACAATATCTTCGGGTTTTTTCACATTGAAGATATCAATCCGTACAAAGTGGCACTTAGCATGTCCATGCTTGCATGTCTTTGAGGTGGAAACCTCAACAGCCTATTCCAAGCAAAAGAAAGTTGGAGTAAGTAGAGAAATCAGGGAACTTCTTCAAACGATCCAACCCATAAGAGTACACCCTACAGAAGCAAATCTGATGGCAAAGACAAACGAATGACACAGCAAATGCAAATTTCTATCAATTGCTCTACTTGGAGATTTTAAGAAAGTTGTCTCTGAGTTATGTAAACTCATGTACGAATTGCTATAAATCCACTTTGTGGTTGTAATGAACATCCAATAGCTTTACAAATTTCAACCAATATACAACATTAGCACCAATTCCAACTCTTCCTCAATACCAGCAAACAAAACAACACAAATTGCAGCCACCAAAATTCCTCTTAAAACTACTCCTAGGCCAATCATAAACATGAATCAGCAATCTCGAAAAAAAAAGATTGACCCGTGAGAACCCATAAAAAGAACAACAACCCATATAGGAATTCAATTAGAACACATGAAAAAGAACCGAAAACGAAGGAAAGCAGTACCTTGCAAGGACGATTCTTGATGACAAATACATTAATCCAACTCAAAATACACGTCCATATAAATTACCAGCAAACAATAAACGTAAAAGAAGGATACAAACTCACTGGAGATCTCACGACAATAGCCTCTCCTTCGCTATATGCAGCGACTCTGCCATTGGTGCTAGGAGAAAATCGGTGATAATCTTTCGGAGGCACAAATGATGGCTTTTCGTTGTAGCAAACACCAAATACCGCCTCAACGACGGCAATATCGGACCAGCTGTCGGAGTCGCAGACGAAGTCCTGGTGGAGGCTCGAGCGCTGCCTAATCTGGTCTTACCATGAGAAGTGAGAACCAAGAAATGGGAGAGACGCGAGGAAAGTGTCGAAGAAATGAGGGCATAATCGACAATAAAAATAAAAATATCAGCTGATTCGTTAAAACGCTCCTCAGACCAGCTTATTCAATATCAGCTGGTTGGGTTGAATAAGCCAACCCAACCAGCTAATAACCAAACACCTTAAACAGCTTTTTTATAAAGTCAATCAGCTGATTTGGGTCAATCAGCTATTTTTTAGCTGATCAGCCAACAACCAAACACACCCAAACACTTTGATTAAACTAAAGAATGTTACATCATCCCATCAGCTGCATGAACATGAAGACGTACCTTTGTGTCAAACCCCAAAAGATGGTGTCATGTACTCCAATTTGTTGAATATGCACTTGAAGTAGTAATTGTGTGTGGTTCCCTTGATCAAACATGAATCTATGAAGTTTTTAGACTTACTCATGGTTCATGCAAAAGGTTATCTTCGTATTTCACACCCACTTTGAAGTCCCGCGATGAAACAAAATTTGGAGCTTTTCAAATCTTTTGTCATTTTTACTCTGTCTCAATCCTATTCTATTTTATCTAAGCCATATATTTATGTAGGTCTCACATAAATGTATGACTGAGATAAAATAAAGAAAGGTTAAGATAGAGTAAAAAGGACAGAAGATCATATTCCAATCTGAAGAGATATGATAGTCTGTAGCTAACAAATTTATAATATATCGAATATAAAAATAATATTCTAATTTGAGTCAAATAATAAAAAAGAATGATTTTCTTTTTAAAAATTAGTTTAAGTAATAAAATTATTTCTAAAATTTTAATTTAAAATTTTGAAGATTGCCATGAAAATATATAATTATTAGTAACTTAACATTATCTTATTTTCAAACTTATGAATTATAAACTTATAAATAAATATAATAAAAAGATTTAATCTCAATTTAATATATTTAATTTAATTCGAAGTTTGAATTTAAATATTATAATTAAACAAAAATTGAATTTAATAAAGTTGTTTCTAATAGTAATAAAATTAATTATAAAAACTTAATTGATAAAATTTAAAATTATTATTTGATAATGTTCTAAAAATCGAATTATTTTAGAGAACTACTTATAAATTAATGTATTAATTACGGATTATATTAAATAAAAATTTAAAATTTATGGTATTAAAAATAACGTAAATAATAGATTTTAAATTGAATAGTTTGTAGCCAACCCAATTTTATGTTTATCTTTCCCTTCCACGTTGATGGCTTGACTCATCCCAATTCTTTTTCTCTTTATGATCTTCTGATCTGCGAAACGAAAGCTCGGTTCCATCATCCGTCGTCTCGGTCGCTAGTGTGAGTCTTTTATCACTTTATCTTTTGCTTTTATTGCATAAAGATTCAATTTTTATGAACCTAGACGTACAAGCTGAAGTCTTTAACTTGGTCTTTTGGGAACACGATTTAGATTTTTAGTAGTCGAAGAAATGTGGGTTAAGGTTAATTTCTTCTGTAACGCTTAGTTTTCACCTATGAGGCGTGTTTTCTTATGCTTTTTTGTTCCTTAAGATTTGTTGGGTTCCACTTAATTAGGGCAAAAAGTTTATGCTTGTTGGTTTATTTCCTCTTTCTGATTATGGGTTACCCACTTTGGTAATTTAATTTTGTGATGGAGAGCTTTGTGGTTTGCTTCACAAACGTTAATCATATGGAGTGAATTGGCAATTTCCATGTTTATACCTTCTAAAGAAGAGAGGCAAAAACGTGTCTTATCCAGTTTTTGTAAGCTTCCTTTTGGCATCTTGGTTGTGTTTCCTTTCAGGTTGGGGTTTAGTGTTTGTAAATTGTAATTGGATTTTGGATTTAGCTTGTTGCTACATATGGTTGCCTTACGATATTTGTGTTTTTAGTTGTATACTTGCTTGTGTGGTGTTTTGTGATGAATTTCTGGCTTGATTTCAGTTAACTGGGTTTTCTTCTTACTTTATAGTTTTCTCTTCGGGGCCGTTACTAAATATGACAACACGACGCAACTTTCGTTACAATCGCCTTCCTACGGATGAAGACGAATATGATGATAGTGTTAAAAGATTTGACCCTCGATTCGATTATGTTCCTGGATCGTATGATAAAATCCCATGGAAATCCATAGCCCTTGCACTATTCCTTCTGTTTCTTGGATCAGTACTTCTATTTCTTTCATATTTCATCTTCACTGGACACATGGGAGGAGAGAAGTCCCAAGCATATGGTCTTCTTGCACTAGGAGTCCTTACCTTTCTGCCAGGTATGTTGGGAGATAATGGGTGATTATTCAACTAATATTTATGGATACCACGAATGAGAATTATGCATATTCATGCAAATCTTTAGCCAGGCACGTTTTGTCTGTTTAGTTCTCTGTGCTATGTTTAATGATTTTGTAGAATAAAGGTAGACAAGTTTGACAAATGGTTAATGATAGCTACGTCGTTGGACATTATGTGTTGGCATCAAGGGCAACTTTTCTAAAGAAACTTAGCGATAGTGCAGAAACTTAAGTAAGAAAGGTGAAACGTAGAAATCTGTTTCCCATGAACGAGCATGCTGCTTGTGACACTAACAATTGGGTATCGGATTGCATGGTAGAAGGAATTTACATAAAGCTGAGACTTTTGCTCTCACAGCAATCACTGTGAAGTTAGCGATAAAGAATGGCTAGCCATCTAAGTGCTGGATAAGTAAATAGAATGGAAAAAGGGACACAGGGCACTCCATGAAGTAGGGCCCTACAAAAGATGAAGTTGACTTTATAAAGTGGTTTGATCAACTGGAATTTTTCTTTTCTTTGCTTTTGAAGGATGGACGTTTGCACATGCATGTGTTGGTTGTGTCTATTTTTTGATTTACAGTTGTAATAAAATATCTTTGTGCAAGTTTTTTTATACTCTTCATGTAGTCTGCAATTTCAAATTGTGTGATGAACTCAAACTTTTCTTTTCTTTGGCAGGATTTTACGAAACTCGGATAGCATACTATTCTTGGAGAGGTGCTAAGGGATATCGCTTTTCCTCTATTCCTGATTATTAGAATCTGCCACCCAGATCCTATCCTATATCCTGTAACTGCTACTTCGGGCTTACGGATTGATCAAGAAGACTCAGAAGCTATTGTACAGAACTCATGCTTTTTAAGTGATACTGAGCCTCCATTCCACTGGATCTTCTGTACTTTTTCCCCTTGCACATTCTGTTTTATTCAAGATTGTTTACTGTCTCCCTAGTCTTTACATCCTAAGGTAAGAGATCAAGCTATTGTTCAAGGTTTATTTTTCGACTAGCTCAAAAGTTCTTTCCTTTCACTAACTTCTGCAAGAAATCCGTGTTACTAAATGCACATACCCCAATTAGGCATTTGACAGCTGAGGCTGATCACACAATTCCAAGTTTCTTAATAGTTCTCCTGCCAACTTTGTTTTTACCAGAACCGGTCTGAGAGAGATGACTGCGGTAATATAGTGAGACAGTCCTTTCAGGTTTATGTGCTCTTAGGAAGAAAACAGAGTAGTGGGCATGGGACTTACTGTACTTTGCTTTAGGTTTGTTAGACTGGCTAAAGTATTGAGTTTCATCTACGTCCAGTTTCTGTTTTGTCTGATGACCTGCACAATCTGGTCTGGCTTGGAATCTGAATGCCCCTCAGAATCCATAACTAGCTGGTTCTCCCTGAGTTGCATTCAGACGCATTAGTTGATCCGTCATTTAGTTAGGGGTAAAGCACTCTTCTGATGCAGGCAGTTAGCCAGACATCTGGGAGTAAAGTAATATTAGATATGACTTCAAACTTTGAATACTAGATATCACTTACAATCTGATGGAATGGGTTTTAGTGCCTGTTTGGATGAGCTTATATCAGTAGAGCTTTTATTAGTAGAGCTTTTCTAAAAAGAGCTTTTCTAAAAAATCAGTTAACTATTTAGCTAGCATTTAAAAAAGTGCTTTCTGAAAAAGCTTTATAAAATAGACTGTTTGGCAACATAAAAATAAAAAGGATTTTTAATTTTAACTATATTTTATTTTGTAATAAAAAATATTTATGTATATAAATATTAATTAAAATATATTAAACAATATGCAAAATATAATATATTAATTATTATATAATTTTAAACCATATAAAATATAAATAAAAGTATATTTAACCAAATCTTTTATATAGATTATAATATAAATAAAATTAATATTAAAATATATAAAAAAGTCAAATAATATTATATAAATCTCAAAATAAACGTGGATATGTGTTTTTGAGTATTATGAGAATTATGTGTAAAGTATAAAGGTAAAAGAAATTAAAAATATGTTTATTAATTGATCTAAAAAATCTATCTGAAAAAGTATTTTTTTTTTTAAGTTTCAAATTTGAACTTATCAAAAAGTTGTATTTTAGCTTTTGAAAAAGTTATTTATACGAAAAAAGTACTTTTAAATTTTACAGTTAAATATTCAATTTTTTTAAAAATAATTTTTGCAGTGAAAAAAAAACTTTTAGAGTCTCCAAAAGTTAAACTGGACAGGCTTACTCCATCAGGCTCCTTGAAAATGGAAAAACTTGTTTAGCATTTCATCTAAGTTTCAGAAATCAGTTCAGTATTAACTTGCTCTACTCAGTTTATCCGTAGGCTCTGCTTGAAAAATCTGTTAATAACAACAAAGAATCCACTAATTCAAGTCCAGTGAGTCTCGACATTGGAGGATGGAGACAGAATCACTGAGCTTTACACTGAATGAGTTAGTCAGGCTTTGGTTAGTCACCTGACACTCAACGAGTGGAGGATTGACTTCAATTCAAAAGTCCATTGGAGTCAAAAACAATGCATAATTTGCCAACGCACCAATGACTCAGCAAGCAATCAAAAGGGACATTTGATTAAAAGAAGGGTATAATAGGGTTAATGTTTTAAAAATCGAACCGAAAAGTTTGTTAAAGTGGGACTCACTAAATCTTAGGCCACTCGGCTTTTTAATCCCGTTCTAATAATACACTTCTCGAATCGAGAAAGTAGAACTGCTTGGCGTTGCATATTAAAATTTCTTAAAGTTTGATTCGTATTATTATGCTCGATAAAAGGAATGAGAGAAGCCCAATAGAAAAATGTATATTAGAAAGGAAAAATACTTCAAAAATGAACCTATTCTTATGCAATAGTAAAGAATTCTTGAAGGTATGGAGTGAGTTAACTTTAAAGTTAAATCTTTAATTTTAGTTTTATTTAATTTAATAATTTTTGTTGTTAATAACTAATCAATTTATAAACTAAAATAAACATATTAATTTTTATTTAACAACTACTTTTTAATTAAATTTTAAATTTGTACTAATAATAATAGTTTTCTTTAATTATTTTTCAAATTTTTAATTTTATTTCATCTTTTAACTCGTTTTATAATGGTTTAATACTGATCGAACATTTTAAACCTTAAACCTCTTATCTTACTGATTTAATTTCCGATCTAGTTTTGAAAACATTTATGTTTATCAAATATTTAACATTTTTCCTTTAAAATTTATTCCATCAGCCTAAGATTTAATTACATTATCAAGCCGTTAATATTTATGTTAAAAACATTTATTTTATATATTGATGATTAGGATGTGATAGATATAGCTTCTTATATCATAAAAAGTCAATAATTTTTTTCTTTTTTAATATTTTTCATATTTATTTTTCACCCTTTTGAAAAAATTGAAAATTTTTACTTGAACAAGTCAAAACGAATTTTTACTAATTTGATTATTTAGAATTTTGTTGGTCTCAATTTTATTAAAAATCCAATTTTTATGTAAAAAAAAACAGTTTATTCTTTTCTATTATGAAAAGATGAGTATGTTTAGGAAAAGACTTGTTTTTTTCAATATAGTAGGTGCACAACGGGCTCTGCACATTGTTTTTCTCTTCCTTCCACCTTCTGGCTTTCTATGGTGAAAGATTCCAAGATTCTGGTGTTGGCGTGACCTCATTTTCTCTATCTCCTTTGGATTTTTTTATCTTTGAAAGAGAAACCCAGTTGCGTACTCCGCCGTCTCCGTCTTTTTGTGTTAGTTTTTATGCAACCGATCTCCTGTCTTTGCGTCCCCTCTTTCTGTTTCCAATTCTATAAAGCTTCAATCTTTATGGCCCGAAAGCTGCAAATCTTTCATCTTTTTTTTTTTGTTTTTTTCTGTTCCGGGATATCTCTGGAATTTTGGAAATTCTCAATTTATATGCGTTTGTCAAAATCTTTGTTCGGTTCTTTTAGTTTAGGCTTAATGAGGTTAATTTCATATGTAGTATTTGTTTTCCATATTTTGTTTGTGTTTTTGAATGCATTCATCTTTTAGATTTTGTTGTTTGCATTTAATTGGGAAAAATTTTAAGTTGCATAAGAAGTCCAATAGGGGCAATACTTGAAATAGCAATCTACTTCATTTTTGTTTATTTGGTAATTTGATGTTAGTTCCATAAATACATACATATAAAAGGACTTCGAAATTGTATTTTCGGGAAGGGTGACTCTCCGGTTTGTGATTAGTTGAAAATTGTAAACTTGCTATTGTTCTGGAACTAGATATTGTTGCTTTCTGTATATTAGTAATCCGGGATTGTACACTGCTAGTATTCCCCTTTTTCTTCTTCTTCTGTAGTCCATATATGCCCTCATAAATAGTTGAAGAACTGAAGTGATGTGAGCAAACTATTATGCTTTGTGTATTTTCTTGAAGTTGGTGAACTACGGCTAAACGTTTATCTTCTTGGTTCTAAACTTTCTATGCAATTGGATCAGGAAAAATGGATGGGTCATCTCACCGAGGAACCAGTGGTGTGGATATGTATTTGTCAAATTACAAACTTGGTAAAACTCTTGGAATCGGTTCCTTTGGCAAGGTGAAAATTGCAGAGCACGCATTGACTGGCCACAAGGTCGCTATCAAGATACTAAATCGTCGAAAGATAAAAAATATGGAGATGGAAGAAAAAGGTATATATTGGTGATCACTGTTACATTACCCTATATTGCTTATTTAAGAATTATGGAAGAGATCATAAAAAGTTGAATTCGAAGTGCTAGACTGAATAAAGAATGCATTGCTAAGGTTTCTGTCAAATCTTCGGTTGGTATTTTGATTTTGTGCACTATGATATTTCTTTCCTCTATTTCCTAGTTTTGGAGGTTTGATTGAATTGTGTTGAATGTTGCAGTTTGTGTTAAATTCTTTTAGGAGATCTGTGTTGAATTCCCCTCTTTTGCTTTTTTTTTTCAGTGAGAAGAGAAATAAAAATTCTGAGATTATTCATGCATCCACACATTATTCGACTTTATGAGGTGATAGAAACACCAACTGATATTTATGTTGTTATGGAGTACGTGAAATGTGGAGAGCTCTTTGATTACATTGTGGAGAAAGGTAGGCTACACGAAGAAGAAGCCCGAAATTTCTTCCAACAGGTAGAGTTGTCAGACATTTACATTGGTTTCTGATGTGAAGTGTAATAACGAAATTCAATGGCAGTAAGGCAAACTTTGTCTGGGTGTGCAGATAATTTCTGGAGTAGAATATTGTCATAGGAATATGGTTGTGCACAGAGATCTTAAACCTGAGAACCTGCTGTTGGATTCTAAGTCGAATGTGAAGATAGCTGATTTCGGGTTGAGCAATGTAATGCGAGATGGTCATTTTCTGAAAACTAGTTGTGGAAGCCCAAATTATGCTGCTCCTGAGGTATTTTGATGGCATACTAACTTTGGTTGATGATATAAATTCATGAACATGATTTGTATGTTTCTCCTACCTGTTTTTATATGTTCGTTTCCAATTAAATTATACAACCTTCTGTTTTTTCCTTTATAGGTTATATCTGGGAAGTTGTATGCCGGGCCTGAAGTAGATGTATGGAGCTGTGGTGTCATACTCTATGCTCTTCTCTGTGGCACCCTTCCTTTCGACGATGAAAACATTCCTAACCTCTTCAAGAAGATAAAGGTACTAGGGATTTTAAGTCTCTAGTTGTTTATATGGTGATGTCATGATTGCAAATACTGTATTCTCTTTGAATTTTAAAATCATACTTGTTTATTATTTGGGCCATTTCTGTAGTTGTGATTTGTAAAGATGGGCATTATGAGAAAATTGAGCGTGTGCTGGATGTTTTAGTCTCTGGTGTTCCACTCTAATCGTAAAATTATTACTTTCTTTATGGAAGTGTTGGCCACCAATCTTCTTTGTTGAGAGACTCTTTTTTTGTTGAGTAAAGCAAACTGATCAGAGTGATCTTTTTGTCCATTATGGAAAGGTAACCTTAATTGTGTAGATCAAACAACAGATATTAAAAGAGAGAAGATGAAAAAAGAGGGAACTTTTATATTTTTAAATCTTTCTTTTAATATATTCACAGTTGCAGAGATAGTTCATCTTATTTCCATTGTTCAAACTTGGTGTCTTATTTTGCCTAATACTGATATTGTGGATTAAAATTATTAACACATCATTGTGTGGTCATGTAGTCAAACATAACATGTCCTGGATTTTTTTGACTTTGTCTTTTAGGGTGGGATATACACTCTTCCTAGTCATTTATCTACTGGTGCAAGAGATCTGATTCCACGGATGCTAGTTGTTGATCCAATGAAGCGAATTACTATACCTGAAATTCGCCAACATCCATGGTTCCAAGTTCACCTTCCACGTTATCTGGCCGTACCCCCACCTGATACAATGCAACAAGCTAAGAAGGTATGGTTTCTTTGGATATCTTACTTACTTCTGGCAGTAACTAATATAGGAATTCAAGTTTGAATACGTTGACTTCTACTTTTCATGTGCGAACAATTGGCTTCCCTAAGATTTCATATTAGGTATGCAGAACTTCTGCATGTAAAGCTACCTTTCAAAAAAAAAAAAAAATCTGCACGTAAAATCTAGCTCTGTTCCATTGGAGTTCTTAGGACAATTAGCAAGAAACTTTCTTTTGTAGTACATATTGCTGTTCATCTTTAACCAAGGCTAGGTTAATTATCTCATCCACATGTGTGGCATGCTTGCTTATTTACTTTCTCTGTGGCTTTCTAGGTTGCTTGTGCATAGGGTTAGTGAAGATACATTTCTTTTTCAAATTTTAATTTTTAAACCATAATGAATGCAAAAAACATTTTTGTTCTTTTCCAGACTTGACCTGAGTGATTTTATAGAGTCCATATTGGATTTTAAGTCAAGACCTGCCTTTCAGGCTAGCTTGAAGATACATTGGTTGCCCATAAGTTTATGTTTCAATACTTGAGCCCAGAAAGAAGAGAGAAGAGCAAGAAAGAATTATAATTGGACGTAGAATACTTCAAATTTGTTCATATGTATATTTGTTCTAGCAGATTGATGAGGAGATTCTCCAGGAAGTGGCCAATATGGGATTTGAGAGAAACCAACTTGTCGATTCTCTTCGTAATAGAATACAAAATGAGGTTTGTGCCTTTAAGGACTCTGTGGAACTATTCTTCTGATATTTTCTCCTAAAGGTATTTGAATTTTTTAATTACTTGCTGCATTTCAGGGTACAGTAGCCTATTATCTATTGCTGGATAATCGGTTTCGATTAGCTAATGGCTATCTTGGAGCTGAGTTCCAAGAAACCATGGTATGCTGTTTTTTCTGAGCTTACTTTTGGAGAACTTTTATCAGCGATGTAATATATTATCACAAAATTATCTGAAATTAGCTATGGCTTCTTGGTAGGCATTATTCACGTTGAATTGTATATATTGTATGTATAGCTTATTTTGTATTAGTTAGGTTTAACGCTAGGTTTTAGTTTGTCAGGGCCCATGGCCCATATTGTTGCTGTATATATATTGTACTATGAGCCTAGTAAAACATATAGAACAATATTTTTCCTTCTAGTTTTTTCTCTTTCTCTGACTTTTACATGGTGTCAGAGCCTGGTTGAGAAAACCCTAAAAGTCTCTCTCACCGGTGGCCAGAAAACCACTTTTTTTACAATTCACAATTATCATTAGCAAAAGTAAGAAAGGACAGCAGTATGAGTCCCTTTTTCTCAAAGCATGTGGATTCTTTGGATGGATTTTACCATAGACATTTACTAGACTGAACTTCCTGAGGAACATAATGTGCCTATTTCTGAGTCAATTTTTTTTTAATTGATTGTTAGGCTTTAGTGTGGTGTTCAGATTTGCATCGATTTTAACTCGTTACTTGTTTTATTTCTTAGGAGGGTCGTTTTAACCGTATGCATCAAAATGAACCTACTTCTCCTGCTGTTGGAAATCGCCTTGGTGGAATCGTGGATTATCAGGGGATGAGCTTGAATTCACAATTCCCAGTTGATAGAAAATGGGCTCTTGGACTTCAGGTTATTCTCTGTGCATTAGGTTTTGCTCAAACGGGTTGATCTCTGAATATTCATTTTGCAATGTGTAGCATAAGATTATGAGGTGCTAAGGTGGTGGTTTCTTTCTGTGTGCTGTAGATAAAGAATGACTTGTTTAGGAAAATACAAAATGTTTCCAAAAATCTGACATTTAAATTATTTATTACTGCTATTTGAGAGATCTAGGCAGTTATTTCAACTCCTTTCAGTTCATGAATTCATGAAATATGAAAACTTGGTCTACAGATATTTCTCTTGTAGTCAACAAACTAAAGAAATCTTTTGCCTTTTAACTTCTGCAGTCCCGAGCCCATCCTCGAGAAATAATGACAGAAGTTCTCAAAGCTCTGCAAGAGTTGAATGTTTGTTGGAAGAAAATAGGTCACTACAATATGAAGTGCAGATGGATTCCTGGAAATCCACATCATGAAGGCATGATCAATGATCCAGTGCACAACAATAATTTCTTTGGGGATGAATCCACCATCATTGAGAATGATGGTGTAAGTAGCCCACCAAATGTGGTGAAGTTTGAAATGCAGGTAATGCAGCGATTTCTGTTAGGAATTTCTACATTCATATTTAGATTCGAAAACGTAATTTTTTTTCTCAAATTCATGATTTATAGATGGACAATAAGATTTTTTTTTTCATTTTTATGAAGTCATTCGGTTGTTCAGCTAATGCATGTGTATAGTAGTAAATTATGCTAATTATCCAAATTTTCTGTAAACTCATGCCAAACATGTATGTGTTGTTGTAATGGTCTTGACAGCTTTTCAAGACTCACGAGGACAACAAGTACTTGCTTGATTTGCAAAGGGTACAGGGTCCACAATTTCTCTTCTTGGATCTTTGTGCTGCTTTCCTTGCGCAACTCCGAGTGCTTTAGAATCGAAAGTATAGGCTCTGAACACACATTATTCCATGGATATCTTGTTATGCCTGTGAATAAGAAGTTGTATATAGAATGTCTTTTTACGGTCACTGTTTGAATTTCTCCCAGTTTTATCTGGGTTTACAGATGATTACAGCCAATGCCAATGTTGCTGTTGGCGGCATCACTAGCAAATTGAGTACTGACATTCTATATTTCTCTTCAATAGGCTTACCTCAATCTTATGAATCCCAGAGGGAATCCTCAGAATTCTAAATTAAGGGATCATCAGTTGTATATGCTGAATGGATACAATTCCCTGTTGCCTTTCAGGAAGTTATGTCATGTCAGCACTTGGAACTGTTTCTTACATTATAGTTTCAAAGCTCTACTATGCGCAGGCTCAGGGATATGTATAATTAGTGCAGATAGTACATGGCTCAATACAATATCCTTATAGGGGTATGTTGCTTATTGCTTAGCTTAGAAAGGATGGAGGTATTTTAGTCAGTCAGGGTTTAGCAAGACATGGAATTAGGCCGATCGGCACAGTAATTTTTGATGAACTGCCATCTGGAGGGGATGATGTCCTAAAAGCAGTTTACAAGTTGGAAGAAAGCTTGACTCCTGAATTATCAGCTTGCAGTACAGAAAGTTGAAATGACAGATAGGCTGATCGACACGGAACTTGTTGACGATTCTTCCTTTCGACATGGCAATTCTTGAAGATACTTCCTTTTGACAGTCCTCCTATCTGATGTTCACAAGATTTTCCTACACTGGTGAATGCTTGTAGGTCCTCAAGCCTTTGTCCTGGGAGAGATTTTCCTCTTATTCTCTGAAACTGGTGACTAGTCACTGAGCCTAAATGTATCCTTTGAAGTTCAAAAACCTTAGTTGGTTTGATCTACCTTTTCTTATAGCTCATCATCACCGCTAAAAACTATATGTATTTCAATCAGCCTGAAGTTCTGTTGGTAAATTATCCAACTCGGTTCGAAATGAATGATCGAAGCTGAGTTGATTTTGGATTGGATGATCTAAATTCTGTAAAATTGTAATTAAAAAAAAAAAAGTTCTGTTGCATCAGCAACGTTGGCACCTACCTCCACAGACTCTCATTTACTTTAAGACAATGACTTGAACTTGCTTTTAAGTACTGCAAACAAGTACCTCCTTGGACATGAACATGTTCTGATTCTATCTTATCAGAAATGTAAAAGAAAGTGATAAACACTATACTTCCAAGCCTAAAACCTGCCTTGATGTTCTTCAGACTGTTGTGCTCTGTTAGAGACCTCCTGCTCTAATAGTAATTTAACTCCTAATTCTACAACCTGCACTTCAAACAATCACACACAACAACAGAACAATAACAAAAATGAAGTAGAAATGAATGGGATGCCGGTAACTATCATTCCCTAGCTAGACTTAGAGGGCTAGCTGAATCTCCATACAATTACCAATCACAATATCATAACCGAATGAATAACCCATTTCCTCTAACAACATTTCATTCCCTTCCTCTAATTAACTCCCACATGACTCACCTCTCTCTCGCCTCTAATTCCCTACTTTACCCTCACAATTCACTCAAATATCCCCTGCATTCATATTCCTCCTCTTGCTATATTTCTGCTGAAATCTAGTCTCA
>JAOSBK010000006.1:28217229-28228736 GCA_027568895.1 Erythroxylum shatona | reverse complement strand
ATTGTCTATGTTGATGATATCGTCATTACAGGTGATGATTGGGAAGGTATACAGGAGCTAAAGAATTCTCTGGCTCGCGAATTTGAAAACAAAGATATGGGTAACTTGAGATATTTCCTTGGAATGGAGGTGGCCAGATCTAGTAAAGGTATCTCAATGTCTCAAAGGAAGTATACTCTTGATCTTTTAAAAGAAACTGGAATGCTAGGAGCAATGCCAGCAAAAACACCTATGGAATCAACATATAAGTTAAGTCTTAAAGAGGGTGGTACACCAGTGGACGCAGGCAGATATCAGTGACTGGTGGGAAAACTAATTTATCTATCCCATACTCGGCCAGATATCAATTTTCCTATTAGTGTGGTTAGTCAATTTATGAGCAATCCTCAAGAAGAACACATGGAGGCAGTGTATAGAATCCTGAAGTACTTAAAATGACACCCGAAAAGGGGTTATTCTTTAAGAAAGGGGGAGTAAGGAGCATTGAAGTTGTCACAGATGCTGACTAGGCCGGATCTGTAACTGATAGAAGGTCCACAACAGGCTATTGCACCTTTGTATGGGGCAACTTAATTACTTGGAGGAGCAAGAAACAACCAGTGGTCACAAGAAGCATTGACGAAGCAGAGTACAGAGCTTTGGCACTTGGAATATGTGAAGGAATATGGATCAAGAGGCTCCTAGCAGAACTACAAATCACAATAGGGTCTCAAATGAAAGTGTAGTGTGATAACATGGCCATAATAGGGATTGCAAGGGATCCTATACATCACGATAGAACCAAGCATATGGAGATAGATCGTCATTTCATCAAAGAGAAAGTGGAATCTAGATTAATTGATCTTGCCTATGTGCCCACCAGCAGACAAGTTGCAGATGTTTTTACCAAGGCACTAGCGAGAGTCAGATTTGAAGAACTTAGTTGCAAGCTAGGAATGATCAATATCTATTCACCAGCTTGAGGGGGAGTGTTGGTGATATACTAATATTCTTCTACATATACTATACAGTTGTATCTAGATTATATTGAAATATAGATAGGCTCTATATAGCTCATATAGAATAACTTCAAATCCCTTAAATTAAGGGACTAGATCATATTAGATTAGATTAGATATATCTGGACATATTTCTAGATTTAAACTGCTCCTGTAATAGGCTATATATAGCCATATATTTTCTATTCAATAATACAGTGAAATTATTCCCACTTTCGTTCCAGGAATGTTGTGGAACAACTTAGGAATAGCATAATGTCTAGAGAAGAATGGAAACTAGAAGGAGATGATAACCAGATACGAGAGGAAATAATAACTTTTTTAAGAAATTCAGCTAAGGAGATCTTAAGAGTGCCTAAAGAGCCTGGGGGATAGTAAGATGAAGTCTTGGTGGTAGAATAAAGATGTAGAAGAAAAGGTCAAGATCAAACAGGATGCATATAAAGCTCATTAAATAGCAACACATATGCAAAGAGGGTAGTTAACAGAGAAAGTTACAAGTCGACAAAGAAAGAGGTGAAGAAGATAGTCTTAGGAGCCAAAACTAAGGACTATGAGAAATTATACCAATGATTGGAAAATAAGGATAGAGAAAGGGATAAGTTGGCGAGAGTTAGGGAATAGAAAGTGAGACTTGAATCAAGTTCATTATATAAAGGATGAAACAGGACAGATGCTTGAGGATGAAAATAACGTTAAGAGAAGATAGTAGAGATACTTCTATAGCTTTTTTAATGAAGGCGAAGATGATAACATCTCCTTGGGTAATCTTAGCACGTCTGAAAAATATCATAACTTCACTTGTGGCTGACAAATCACAAGAGAAGAAATTAAAGGAGCTTTGAAGAAGATGAAGAGTAGAATGACAATTGGACATAATGAGCTACCCATAGAAATATGGAAGAGTTGATGAGTAGAGTATCTTATTTAGTTAGCCAAGCTTTTTAATGTGATCTTCAAGTTCACCAAAATGTCGAATTAGTGGAAACTTAGAATACTAATCCCTGTCTACAAAAACAAAGGGGACATCTAAAGTTGTAACAAGTATAAAGGCATCAAACAATTCAATCAAAACATGAAGTTATAAGAGAGGTTGATTAAGAAAAAGAGTGAGAAAGAGTGCACCTATCTCAGAGAACCAATTTGGTTTCATGTCAAGCAGGTCCACGACAAAATCTATATACCTCCTTAGACAATTAATGAAATATTATAAAGACAAACAGAAGGACCTACAGATGATTTTCATTGACTTACAGAAAGCTTATAACAAGGTATCTAGAAAAGTCATACGGAGGTGTTTAGAAGTTAACGGAGTTCCTTTAACTTCTATACAGGTGATTAAGGATATGTATGAAAGTGTTAAGACTAGAGTAAAGACGACAAGAGAAAAAATAAATCATTTTTCTATCAATATCAGGCTACACCAAGGATCCTTGCTAAGGCCCCTCCTTGAGTGCAATAGTTAAGTATGAGCTCACCACGAATATCTAAGAAGATATATCTTAGTGTATATTGTTTGGTTATGACATTATTTTAGTAGATGAAATAAAAGAGCATATTAATATCAAGCTAGAGCTTTAGACAGACGAGCGAAAGTTGAAAGGTTTTTAATTAAACAATATTATGACTGAATACTTAAAGAGTAATTTTTTGAGCCACATGGTTGCAACCAGTGTGCAAATTAAAAGTTATACTGCAAAAAGAATTGTTTTAAGTACCTTGGATCTATCATCAAAAGTAATGGCAAAACAGATGAAAACATATTTCACCGTATCAAATCAGGATGGCTTAAATGGAGCAATACATTAGAAGTTTAATGTGACAAGGAAATATCATTTAAGCAAAAAGACAAATTCTATTAGTTAGCAATTAGGTCTCAATCATGCTCTATGGGGTGGAATATTGCTAATCAAATAGGTGCAGTCATAAGTTAATGTTGGTAAAGATGAAGATGCTCTGTTGAATGGTGTAATCTTACAAGAAGATATAAGGTCAAAAATGCAATGCCAAACAAATTAAGGGTGATTAACATTGATGGTAAATTAAAAGAGACAAAACTTAGGTGGTTCGAACATTAAGAGGAGACATCCTGGCATCTTAGCGAGAAAATGCGAGAAAATTGTACTTAGAAACTATAAAAAAAGAAGAAGACCTAAAAAAACTAGGAGGTGATAAGGTATAATATGACCATACTAAAACTTAACAAGGACTTAGCCCTCAATAGAAAACTTTGACAAACTAAAATACAAGTAAAAGATCTTACATAAAGAAGTCCTTCTCTTTTCATAGGTCTTTTGTTTTATCTTTAGCCTAAATACTTTTATCTGTAGTATTTGCCCCTTTAACCTTTTTAGTTAAGTATTATTTTCTCTTTCAATTGCTTGTTTGTTTTATTTCTTTATTTGTCTTATTTCTTATCTATTTATTTATTTACTTATTTTTGACTTTATTTTTATTTTTATCTTTTTATCTTTTTTATTTTGATTTTGAATTTCTTTTTTTATTTTAACTTTCATTTTTATTGTTATTCTTTATGCATTTATTTGTCTATGTTTTTATGCTTTTGTTTTCTTTAAACTATTTTCAAAAAAATTTCTCTTTTTTTTCCTGTGGGTCTATCATAAACAACTTCTCTACTAGTTAAGGGTAAAGATAACATATTTCTAGACCTCTCTAGACCCCGCATCCCAGCGAGATTTCTATTAATATGTTACAATCATTATGGTTCAATTATCTAGGATGGAACATAAGTTTCTTGAATTTTATCAGGTCTAATAATTCAGCAAACAAATTTCCAAAGTTGAAGTAAATATGACCCAAACTGGACAGCTCCTAGATCAAAAATCCAATACTTGGTACAGTTAAAAAGTGATGGGAGGGGAGAAAAAGAACTTTTGAACCATGTAACTAAACAGGCCCTTCAAAAATGACCTTGGTGCTGAAAAATTGGAAAATTTTACCCCAACCTATTCTTTGTTTGAGATGCATCATAAAGAGATCAATACTCTTTACAATGAAAAAATGAGTTCCTTTAAAGAGCACTATTCTAGATATGCCTATAAGTTCAAAAAACCCTTCATGACATAAGAAGATCTAGCTAGTCCTTTGATAAAACCAACTATATCATTAACGAGTGGAATAGGAATATGGAAAGACCCATGTTTAATCTTCCTTAGTTATTAATTTTAGTTTCTAATCAGTTATACATTTTGCTCATTACTTGATTATTTATTGTCGTAATAATTACAAATAACGTCAATTTAAGTTAGTCGTTCAAGTAATAACCTACTCCTTATTAAAGTTGGGTAACCTAGCAACCATGCTTTTCACACTTTTCTACCTCAGGATGGTGGCGAATTATAAATGGATGATGGCCCTAAGAATATGGATTCTAGTGAGTAAACCATTTTTCTATACAAGAGGTTCATGTCCAAAAGCTTTTAAAATCATTTCCAACTCTACATAATCACTCTTTAATCTTCATCTACAACATCACTTCTAAGATTGTACATTACTCTTGCAACATTTTTTACCTTTTTTAAAGTTATTACTCCATAATGCACTACACAAGATGAAGTAGAAATATCATATGATCTTCCATATTGTCAAAAGCTAATTGTAGCAACTACATGTTTTAGCCACAAAAGATTTGGAAAGAATCATCCCAAATATGAAATGGAGCATCCCCACCACATCAAGCATGTCATAAACAAATATGCAAACCATCCAATGACTCAAGTGAAACTAAAAAAAAAGTACCTTTTCAAGAACCAATATTTGGCACCTCAAGTACTATCCCAAAAGTCATAGCTATGGCCAATTACTTATTACCAACTCATGAAGACATAGAACTAAGGAAAGATACCGAAATGGATGATTCCAATATTTAGGATCCAAAGGAATAGTATGGAGTTTATCAAACTAAACGAGATCTTCATCTGTCAAAACACTAAAGCTATTTTTCCACAATTTACCTTTTCATGAAAGATTGTTGATCAAGCTAAGATCCTCACACAATTAGATTGTTGACCATTCCCAAGCATCATGTAAACTCTAATGTTTGTGGCAATGCAAGTCCTAAACATACACCACTTAAACTACCATTTTGATGGAAGGGACAACTAAACCAAATGCTTGGCATATCTCTATCTTTTGAAAAGAATGGCCCGTAGTATTTCAGGACCATATATTAATATAACAAAATGGATAATTTTTTTTAACCAAGGAACTTACTATTGAGTTAACATTGATGATTCGACTTGGAGATCCTCTAATTAGAGAAGGCAAGAGTAAAATACTAAGCAACGCTGGTGCCAGATGATTCACTTGCATGTGCTCTTCATACTGATCCTTTGAAAACCTTTGTGGTTCTAAATCCAACACATTTAAAACACTTTGTTACTAAAAAGAAATTACATATGCATATTGAAAGCATATCCAACGTCAATTGCTTATACAACTTAATAAGAGCTAATCAATAATAGGTTACGATAACTAGAATAATAATGATAACAAGAAAAAGATAAAAGTGGTCCACAATGATGATAACCGTAACAATCTTAGTAAAAACTCAACCAAAACAGAACAAACACAGTTATCAATATCTGGAATTACTTAATACTGCTTCGTTAAAGCCAATTACAAAACTAAAATAATTGTGTTTAACTAAAAAACAATGGTCTCTGATATCTTTATACTTGATTCACTCTTGTTTCCTAAAAATCGGTAATGTAAACTGCAAACAAGCAGATATCATTAATTGATGTCACTTATATGTAATTAAGATCATTTCACCTTACTGAAAAGAGAACTTGATTCTTAGAAGGAATGGAATTTAAGGGTTGCGTGTAGTTTTGTTCGTAGGATGCTAGGTAGCCGAAAAGAGTGCTACCTACCATTCCTGAAATGCAGGAAAGCTGAAGTGTTGAGCTCTTTCTCACAATCAAATGAGAAAATATCAAGACTATAGTAAAAAGTTTTCAGTATGAAATAGCTGAGTGCTACTTTTTTTGTTTAAAAAATGCAGACCTCCTATTGAAAATATTCCAGCATTGTTAATAAGAACGTGCAAGGGTCCAGAACGAGCATTCCATGAGTTGGCAAACCTCACAACCGAGTCCAGGGAGAGAAGATCAAGTTCCATCACCTTAAAATTAGACAACAAGAGTATAAGGTGATAAAAACAACTTATTAGCATAGAACTAAAAAGAATAGCAATGCTGGATCACATACCTCAATGTTGAGAGGTAGGCCCATTCCAGTCCACTCACTCTGCCACCTCTGGATCAACTCCGAAGCTGCACTTGTATTCCTAACAGCCATAACAACATGTGCACCAGCCTCCCCCAATTGCCTGTGCCAGAAGCGGTCTCCATTGATAAGTACTACAGGTATTTGTGAAAAGGCGTGGTTGAATTAGTAAAAACAAAGAAACCTAGAGATTTCGCGGCCGATGCCACTAGTGGAGCCAGTGACAATGCAAGTGAGGTCATTGACAGGAGGCAACGGAAGAGGGTTGTGTAAGTGGCTGGCCAATATTCTCTGGAATAGCATCTCCTGCACTACGCACAGCCATCCTCTTGCCCACTCTATCCACCCCAAACCTTGCTTCTTATTTGAAGAAGAAGAAGAAGAAGAAGACGAAGACGATGACGAGGATGATGGCTTGGTCGCCATGGGCTTAGCTTTTGATTTTCTAGACTAGAACTGGGAAGAGAAAGGAATGCGATCCTCTCTCTCTCCTCCTTCACGACAAATGAAAATGTGATGCCGTGACTCTTTTGGAAGTTTTTAAGAATATGAATATATTCCTTTTTCACTCTCACCACAAATTCACTAGTAGTAGTAGCAGTGGACTCTGAAGTTAAACGAGATCAAACCGTGATTTACTCTCTCACTGTTCTGTTAGGCCGGGGTGTGGAAGCAACTAAGATGGACGGTTTCACTTTAGTAGTAGTGGACTGGAATGTCTGTCTTTTCGGTTTTTGAGGCACAAATGCTGCAAAATAGACGTTTCATATCCCCGTGCCGCGCTTTCGTGCCTTCTGCTGTAACGGTGTCGTATCGGTGTCTTTCTCGGGTGAGTCCAAAGAGAGTGTGGATAAGAGATTTATGCTTTTAATTAATGGTTAAAGACTTAAAGTACTCACTGATTCGGTAGGTCAATTTTTTGGTGTAAGCTTTAATTTTTTAATTTAGTTTATTTTAATAATTTTTTTGTTAAAAATTGACTAGTTTATTAATTAAAATTAATTAATTAATTTTTATTTAATATTTTTAATTAGATTTCAACTTTTTACAATTTATTGTAACCATATTTTAAATTTTTAAATTTTATTTGATATTAAGTTGATTTTATAAAGGTCTATTATTGATTAAACCTTTTAAATTTTAAAATTTTTATATTATTAATTTAAATTCTAGTATGATTTTTAAAACATTGATCAATTGTTTGATAACCTAAATATTACTTTATCTAAATGTTAAAACTTTACCTTAAGGCCCTGTTTGGTTGCCATGGAATCTTGACTAGGAAAGTAATCTTTTTTCTAATATTTAAATTATTGCGTTTAGTTCTTTTTTTTGAGCAATTAGGAAAGTAAAAACTTTCCTAATTTAGGGAAAATAGTAGCACTTTCCCAGGATTCTAAATATCAACAACCCCTTGGTATTTAAATTACTTTCCTCAAAAATTGAATCTAAAAATTAAACTGTCCAACTTAACCCTTCTTTTTCTACCAACTCTTAAACACCTCTTTTATTAAAATACTACCTCTCTTCTAATATCCTTATCCTACCGCAACTCTTTTTTAAAAACACAGATGTTCTTCTTCTTCTTCTTTAGTATGACTTTTGATCGATTTTCTCCTCTTCAAATATTCATCTTCTTCTTTTAAAAATCAACCCTACCTCTTCAACGCCGACTAGCTATTATTTGCAAACAGCAGAGACGAAATACCTCCACCGTTCAAAAGAGGACCGTTGACGATTTTGTTCGTGCCACGGCGGTTGTAGGAGTCAAGCTCTCTCTTGCCAGGTTTAGGCTTCGTATCCATTCCCTTCTTCTTCCTATCTTCTTCCTATCTGGCCTTTCGTGATGTGGGTTTTGGTTGATTTACCGTATCGCCCTTTATTTGGTTGATTGTTGTGTGCCTTGAGAAATTGGATGCTATTTGATTACTAGCAAACTTGGAAGGTAGAATCCTGGGTGATGGATTGAAGATAGTCAAGGGAAAAATGCTTGAATGAAATTTTTGTCTTTGTTCGATGGGCTGGGTTTAGTTCCTTAGTTTCATTGGTTACATTATGTTTGGAATGAGTGTGGAAATACTCAGATATGGAAGATAAGGTTGTAGTTTTAGTTTCATCCCGAGATCCGGTAGGTGTATGAATACTTATATAATGACTTGTTGCTAACTGGTTATTTAACCAAAATCCATTTCACAGGACCTAAAAGCAATCAAAGTAAGTTGTGTAATGTTGACGAAGGATGTTTTTCATCTTCCCTTGAATGTACATATGCTACATAACATAACTTTTCTTTTGGTTGTAGTGTCTTATTTGTACTGTCTTCTTATTCTATTCAATAAATTTTATTTTTAAAATTTTTAAATTTGTTGATTGATTGATAGGTGATAGAGAATGACTGGAATGGATTTGGCTGCAAAGAAGAAATTATTTTTTTATTAATGGATATGCAAAGGAAAAGATTAAACATGTTAAGAGTCATATTAGATATCCTTTCGGTCGTAGTATTGCATCATGAAAAATATTGTTTGAAAGCTCCATACTCTGTTGATGAATACGATCGATCCTGATACCTTCATAAGTTGATATATACTAGTGATTCAACATGTCATTCGGAGTTGCGTATGGATAGATTCACATTTAGAAGATTAGTAAATATGCTTAGAACTATTGGTCGATTAACAGATACCAAGAACATAACTGTAGATGAACAAGTAGCAATGTTTTTGTACATTCTTGGACATCACGAGAAAAATCGTATGATAAAAACTGACTTCTTACGCTCAGGAGAAACAGTTAGTAGGCATTTTAATCGAGTATTAAATTCAGTGCTTAGACTTCAAGGAGAATTGCTTAAAGTGCCTGAACCTGTACCTCAGAATTCCACAGATGAGAAATGGAAATGGTTTAAGGTAAATATTTAATATTTAATATATCAATTGATATATTTATTTCTTAATTATATGATATAAGTGTTTATGGAATTTTATTTTGTAGAATTGTTTTGGAGCTCTAGACAGTACTTATATAGAAGTGAGGGTATCTGAAACTGATAAGCCTAGGTATCGAAATAGAAAAGTTAACCTAGCTACAAATGTTCTAGGAGTATTCTCACAAGACATGCAATTTATTTATGTCCTCCCTAAGTGGGAAGGTTTAGTTGCAGATGCGAGAGTGCTCCAAGATGCATTAAGTAGAAGAAATGGACTATCAATCAGGGTGTAAGTTAAAAATAAAAAGTGAAATATGAAAATGTATATATATATATATTAAAATGTATATTACTTAAAAACTTTCTAATTTATTTTAATATATTCTCAATATTTTAGGTTATTACTATTTAGTGGATGCGGGATATACACACGGCAAAAGGATTTCTCGCACTATTTCGAGGTCAAAGATATCACCTCAATGAATGGACTCCAAGATATCAACCAAATACCCTCGAAGAATTGTTTAATATGAAACATTCTTCAGCTAGAAATGTTATTGAAGGATGTTTTGGGTTGTTGAAAGTTCGTTGGCATATCATTAGAAACTCAAATTGGTATCCTATTAAATTGCAAAGTAAGATTATAATAGCTTGTTGTCTTCTTCACAATCATATAAGAAGAAACATGCCTATTGATCCAGCAAAAGCTGATAGATGCAGAAGAGGAAGAAGAAGAAAATGAAGGTGGAATTGAGTTAGACGGAGAGCCAATCACTTCAGTCAAACCATCTGAAGAATGGACAAATTGGAAACAAACTTTAGCTAATCAAATGTTTGATTGATGGAGGAAAAATAAAAATAATGGATAAAAATATAGGCTTTCAATTTTTTAAGGTCTTTATTCTTAGTAGCTTTAGGTAGTTTAATATTTTTGTTAAAGACATGCATTATTTAAATCAATTAGATTATTCTCCATTTTCTTAATGTTAGCTAATATTTATATAACTTATTGTCTTATATATAATTATTTTATGAATTAAATGGATATAATTTTTAGTGCCAAAACTTTCTACACGATTAAGTGTGTTCTATCTTCCAGCAATTAATTTGTTCCTTGACACTCTGAAAAATTGTTTGTATTATTACTACTTCCTTAGGAACTTCCTTATTTTTGGAACTTCCTCTGATTTCTCTCGTCATGTCTCCTGTGCTGTTTAAGGCTAGAATTAGCACTTGGAACTTGAGCTTCAGATATGGTATTTACTAGATCCATAAGCACATTAGAGTGAGAAAAGTTCTCTGATCCTATTCCATATAACATTGGAAAAGGGGCAGAGTATCTGGTTCATCTTTCTTTACATAAACTGCAAGTCTAATCCAGATTTTGCAGGAATTGTAATCCGGCCATAGTTGCAATGCTATTCTTATCCATTAGCCATAGTAAGAAGGCAATACTAGGTCTAAGGAATTTATTCCAAATAATTAAAAACCATGGGATATTTGGTTCAACACTGTAAACCCATCTCCTATAGAGTCTACCAGAAAATCTTTCAATAGGAAGTCCAAGCCAAAGACAATTGTCCTAGGGTTAGAAGCAGGAGAATAAGTAGGTTTTAACTGTTGAACTTCACAGGAAAGTGTACCCACTCGTTATAGTTGATAAGAACATCAACTTTAGCCTTGCAATCTAACCCTATAAAGGCTGACACCACATTGAGGTTTTAAGAAAGGAGACCATAACTAGTCCAGTTATCATGTCATAAGAAAGCAGCCTTGTCATTCCCAATTTGACAACAAGCCTCATTTGATGCTTCATCTTCTTTCTTTAAAATTTGATTAAGGAATCAATTGCATGTTTGGTTCACAGGAATAGGAATTTTATTACTGGTCTCTTTCTAAAACTTTCCTATTCCTTTATTTGGTTAGATAAAAATGTCAAGAATACCTAATCCTAAGATTAGGTATTCCTCAATTTTTAGGAATAGCTAAAGATCATTAAAGGATGTCTTTAGCTATTCCAAGAATAAAGTTATTTCTTGAAGACTCTTTTATCCTTATAATAATAATAATGATATTATTATTATTTTTAATATTAATAAATTAATAACAATAATAAGATAATAATAACAATAATAATAATAATAATAAGGAATTTAATAATAATAATAAGAATAAGAATAAGAATAATAAATTAAATATAATAATAATAATAATAATAATAATAAATTTTAATAATAATAATAATAACGAATTTAATAATAATAATAATAATAATAATAATAATAATAATATTATTATTATTATTATTATTATTATTATTATTATTATTA
>JAOSBK010000006.1:28163630-28189009 GCA_027568895.1 Erythroxylum shatona | reverse complement strand
GTATTGTGGAAATTTTGTGTAAAACATAAAGGTAAAAGGGACTAAAAAATAGGCTCATTAATTGATCTGAAAAATCTACCTGAAAAATACTTTTTTTAAAAACTTCAAAATTGAGCTTATCAAAAAGTTGTATTTTAACTTTTAAAAAAGTCATTTTTATAAATTTTTTTTTTTGGATTTTACAACAAATACTCAATTTTTTTAAAAATAGTTTTTGTGGTGAAAAAAATTATTTATTCACTCTCTAAAAGCTGAACCAATTAGTCACTAATCCTACTTAGTAACTGAAATTTCAATTTAAGATGCGTTAAGCAAATGGACATTATAGGTATTTAACCAGACCAAGTCACATGACTTTGTCGGGTTGCTAAAATGATGTAACCATGTGTCATTGTTGGCGTAACAGATTATTCCAATGTAGGTGTTTCCTTTATTTTTCTTAATTTAAAATAGAACAGATTACAAACTTCCTTTTTTTTTTTTTTCTGGATAGAGTTGGATTTATCAATGAGCTTTGTAGTGCGAATAATCAGTAGTTGTGAGTTGTGAGCTGCCTGCAATTCTTAATACACATGATGAGTCAAATCTTGGCTTCTCAAACACGTGTACCGGGACATTGAATTAAGGGAAGTTGGCCCCAACGACCGCCCGTTTTGGGTATTGGGTATTGGGTATTGGGTATTGAATTTTGGGTTTAAGTTATTTATTTTAATATATATTTTTATGAAACAATTTATTTAATTATTAATTTTAATATAATTACAATTTTATTAGAACTGATAATAATATAATAAATAAAAATTAAAGATAAAGTCATGTATAAAAACTAATTAAGTAACTAATTCTATATTAATCTCTTATATAATATTTATTAATATATATCAATAATATTTTTTATCTTATGTTATTTGTAAAAATTTATTTATAAAATAAAATTTATTTATTACCATATATTTTAATTTTCAAAGTTAATTTTATTATCTAAAATTAAGTTATTTAATTTTTAAAGATTTTTTACTTAACTAGTAATTTTTAAAATTAAAATATGTTTATTAACTAATTATTAAAATTAAAAATTTTATTTAATACTTTTAAGTTTCAAATTAATCATAAAAATAAATTTGAATAAATTAATTAAGTAGTCATACTTTTTGTTATTAGTTAATAAACATTAATTTAACTAAAATAAAATAAAGATAAAATCCAAAACCATTTTTATTGTTTTTAAAAGTAAAAATGATAAGAATAAAAATAATAAAAATCAGAAATTAAATTAATTTTGCAATTATATTTTAAAATAAAAAATTAAACTCTCAAATGTCATACCATACGGTTTCATCGATATAACCAAAATTTCCTGTACTTTGAAATTGTTGTGGGAAACTCTAATATTTTGTAAAAGGTTTAGAATTAGTATTCCATTAAGTTATTTCGTTAATTTTCATTGACCTAAAATTTTTGAGACAGGTGACACTCCATATGGGATTATGGATAGTAATATAATAATATTAATACACAATATTAATTAATTTATTAAAAATTTAATCTATTCTTTAACTATTAATAATATATTTAATAGCTTAATATAGTCTCTTATTATTTTTATTTATTTATTTTATTTATTTTTCTAATAAATGAAATTATAAAAAATTTATTATTTTAGTGAATTATAATATTTATATTTCCTTATATTCAAAACAAACGTATTATTAATTTATTTTATTAATAATTAGTAACAGATATATATATATATATATTACTAACAATTAATGATATATTAATCAATTTACATAATAGTAAATTAAGTATTTCATTAACATTTAATTAATAAAATAATTGATTTTTAATTTTTATCTACAATTTATTTTACAATAAGTAATTAATGATAATTTTAATGATTTAATAATTAATAAATATTATCTTATTAATTTACCATATTTATTAAATAATATAATAATAATTAATATATAATATTGATTCATTTTTATTAATTTTATATTTTATTAATATATATTATTAATAAAATAAATTAAAATAACACTTTAAAATTTATTTATAATTTATAATTAATAATTAGATAATAAATTTTACAATTTTATTTATTAATAAAATAATAAAATCAGTTATTAATTATTTTAAAAATGAAATAAGAAGTTTATCATCTTATTTATTAATAAATAATAGAATTTTATGGGATTCAGACTGTAGTAATTGAATTCTAACATAAAACGTATCGATTGAGGTTAACTTACAAATTAATCTTAATCTAAATAGGATTATAATATTTTTAATATAATTATTTTAAAATAAAATTATTATGATAAATCTCTTTTTTTGTTCATTATTCAATTATCTCCAAACTAAATATATATTTAAAATTATTTTATGATAAAATATGATTCAAGTAATTTTTTTCTTCATATGCAAGATAACCAAGTCAATAAAAATTGAAAATTTCCTAAATAAAACATGCGTTCATTTCATATGTGTGATAACAAAACCTTCAAAAAGGTACATTCACTTTAATTGTATTTAAAATTTTAAATCAATTACTTATATAAAATATTGAATTTATTGAAGAAAAATACAAGGGATAATAGATAATAAAATTAATTATGTACTAAATTAAAAATATTTTAAGAGTTAATAATTTGATTTATCAAAATTAACATAAAATATTTTATTTTTATCAACATATTAACTATCAGATAAAATATTTTTACCATTTAAAAATTTTAAATATATTTTTAATTTAACCTTTCAATTTTTCTTAATTTATAATTCTTACTTAATATCTTTTGATGTCTGGGACTCCATCTTTGTACTAATGGTCATACAAATCAAAATTTTATGGTAGATTTTAACATAATGATTTGTATGGTACAACTTACTTTTATACCATTTTCTAACTAATATGTTGCAAAATACATAATTGTCCTAAAGACTAAAAATAGAAGCATAACCGTATGCCCTACGATTACGCATTCCTTGTGGTTGTTAAGATTTGGGTTGTACTTAGTTAAAAAACATTAGATGAGTAATGAATTTCAAATCCATTCTTTTCTTTCCCTACCTATTAATTTGGTTATGTTGCTGCCAATTTGCACTTTAATCTTTCTTCTTCTTGGCTCTTTTCTAATGGTAAAGGTAGTGGGGGTTGAATTTTGTAAGGTGATGATAGCAACTATTTCATGAGAACCCTAATTTTAGTTAGGGTTAAAAAATTGGGATATAGAAGAGAAAAGCGAGAGTAGAAGAAGAAGAAGATATTTGTTAAATATTCCCAAAAAGTCATTACATTATATATACAGCGATTATTCTAAGTTGTTATATAAGAACTAATAAGAACATTATGTTTTTATAGAACAATTAAGCCGCCTCATATGTTACCATCTCCTTCCTTTTAAGAACCATTGAACAACGTTATTCTTCCATCATTGAACACTCAACTCTCCCTCTCCTCCATTAACACTTCATTTTAACTTTTGACTATAATATTACTCCCTCCCTTAGTAAGCTTATCTATAGTTTAAGATATCATTAATGGAAGTCATATAAATATTCATATATCATATTTATTTCATCATTAATGAATAATTGAACTAGTAATGAACAACTATTTTATGTTTGCGTTTTACCAATCTTCTTTCTCTAATGAAGATGACCATTGACATTCAAATTGTAGTTATCAATGACTTAAGCATCATGGAACTAATATGATTTAAATTTGAGATATGTTTCTTGAGATAAGAAACATGAAACATATGATGAATTTTTTAAGTTCCAAGTAGTTAAATGTGTAAGGTATTTTATTAGCTCTATTAATCACCTAAAATGAACAAGACCAAAGAAGAAAAAATTTTGATTCTTTATGTAATTTACATTATTATCTACATAGTTTGAGCTTGACATACACTCAATCACCAACTTTGAATTCTCTATCAGTCCACTTCTTTTCACTCAACTAATTTGTTTATTTTTTGCTTATTTTCTAATCTTTTATAGGAAGGGTTGAGGAGTTAGATTTTCAAAGATAGTTTTTTTAAAAGCTTAGATAGAACTCTGGCAAAAGTTGAGGAAAGGTTAGTAGCGATTGATTTTAAAGGGAGAGGCATGGGCGAGACATTAATGAATAGGTTAACAATGGAGTCTTTCAGATATAAAGGATATATTTTATTATTAGATCAAAGATTTGGAGAATCCTTTTTATGGATCTTGTTAGAGATTTGAAGGAATTCAGACAAATCAGCATGGTAAAGGACTATTATGTAATATTGAACTTCTTGTCATATTAATTGGTTATGTCTAAAGCCTACTTGGTTAGTTTGTCCTTGAAGTGCCTAAAATTGAAAATTGAATATCCAATTAACGTATAAAATACCAGGAATTTATACCAGACATACAATTTAACTAAGAAATATGATGTTTCATAACAATGTTGTGGATTGTGCAGAAGAGATGTGGTTGCCTAACTAACTAACAACAAATGCAATATATTCCTTAAAAGATCTATCCGAGTATTCTACCTAAACCTCAATCAATGATCAATAACAAATATATGGAGAGACAAGGATACCAAGTTATTTACTAGATCAACCACGATTATTGGGATGAAGTAGTTACCCTTTACTCTACTAGATAAATTAAGGTTTTATTATCAATTTGCACCATAAAATGCCATTTAGTAAGCTAGTGTGATCACTATCCAATTGCTAACACCAACACCAATAAAACATTATCTATCTATTATGTTGATTGTTGATTGCTTATTATATAGAATACTCGGGTAACTATTTTAAAAAGAGGAATGCACTCCATATTATTGATTAGGACTCATATAACTTCTATCCACTCTACAACATTGCTATGAAACCACTTCGAATTTCTTTGTTAAATCATATACTTACTATAAATTCCTAGGATTCCAAATCTTAATTGAATATTCAGTTTTTAGTTTCAATCATTTCAAGAAAAAACTAAGTAGAGCTTGAGCATAACCACCTTATGTGACAAGAAGTCAAATATTGAATAATTCTCCTTTATCATGATTATTTTCCTTAATTCCTTCAAATATCCAACAAGATCCTCACAAATAGATTCTCTAAATATATGTTCCAAGGCTAAGATATATTCTTTCTAATCAAGAGACTCCATTGCTAACTTATTCCTCAATTGTAATTAATGCAAAAACAACATCACTCCCTCCAAATTCATCACCAACAACCCTAACTTAACTTTCATTGAAGTTTTGTCTAAGTTAAAAATGTTCATATTTAAAAAAATAACTCATCATTCCATCCCCACTAAAGACTAAAATTTCAATCTTTATTGAATCTTATCAACATATGATACTGATTATTGTTGTGATGATTACCAAACCATACCACAAGGACCTTATAGTCATCATGTTCCATCCTTTGATAACTTTAAGCACACTATTGATGTAATCTTCAAACCATCTCAATTCTTAGAATTGCGTTCCTTCCTCTATCTTATTTTGCCATCTTTGAGAATTATGAGCTCTAATACTAAATTGATTGAAACAATTTGATAAAAATCCTAATCTGGGTTAAAATCAAGATGAAATAATAAGAGAAAAGTGATAGAGAAAAAAATTCAATTATTCATTTAACTATTCTAAAAAAATTCATTATACTAGATGCATAACAACTATACTAGCTATTTGGGGTGGAATTTTAATTATTTGTTCCCTTTATAAGAAATGATTGTTAGATTAGTAATAACAGAAATCTTTTGAAGGATTTGGACATGAATGAAGAACAACTAATGCTTGAGATTTAAAGAAACAAAAATCTAGAGTATGACCAATTACTATGACATTGATATAATTCTCATCAACAAAAAGTTAAAATCTCTATCTTGGTTTAAAATATTGATTTACATAATCAATATTAATTATACTATGGAATTCTTTTTTTTTTCCTTTTGATTTTTAATCAATTCGGCCATGCTGTGTTCCATATTTTAAATATAGTGAAAGTAGATGAAAGCATTGGAAAAAAAATTACAAGACTTTAAAGTTGATCAGTATACTAGTTAGTAATATTTTTAATATGCTAAAAATATTTATTAACGTTTGTTCATATAGTATAAGGTCATATAATTATACAATAAATAAAAATAATTACTTAAAAAAAATAATTTGTGTTGAAATTAAATTACACACATTTAATTATATTGATCAACCCATAATATTGCAAATAAAGAGTCTTTGTTTTTAATAACATATAGAAAACTTGTATTTTTTGTAGGAGAGTCTTCTAACCTATACCTTAGTTTTCTGTATCACTACTAAAAGATGGTATACATATGTATTTATAGATGCTAGATTTGAGACCTATAATGACCCATTATCTTTATTCTCATTATATCCTACTAGTGAGGGTATGATTTGATTTAAATTAAACCAAATCGCTTAATTAGTTATTAACAAGATAATAGCTCCTTAATCACTTTAAACTTTAAATGTTTATATGTAGGCTATGTTTAAGTGATAAATTTTTATCTAGCATTCTATCACTTGACTTATACTTCCTTCTATGTATTATAATACCAAAGAAAATGAAAATAAAAAACTTTGATTTTATAAATAAAAACATATATTTTATTCCATTCAAAGTCCACTAAATAAGACGAAACAATAAAATTTATGGGCACAAACATTATCATATCTAATGCAATAAAGTAAGAATTCAAAACTTGAAATTAGAACCAACTAGACAATCCCATATTATATATATGATCCTTATATGAATATATCAACAAACTTTTAGTCATAAGATCAACTATTATGAGCTCAAGACTCATATATTCAATAGTAATTGTCTTTTCTTTAACATGCTCATTGCTAGCTAAATCCTTTATATCGGCATACTTGTTTTAAATTATAATTTTGTTGTTCTTTTAGAAAAAGATTGCAGTTGAATTGTCTCAACAAATCTTCAATAGTTGTGTAATATTACCAATAACCCTCAAATTAGGGATAACATTTCTTAATCATAACATTTGTGAACAAGCTATAAACTCTACTTTCATAATGGATGGGATAACTATATTCTACCTAATGTTTCTCTATGAGATTGTACCTCCGAAAATAGAAAAATACTCTAAATGTACACTTTTTACTATCTTTACACCCTTTAAAATCGGAATATGAATAACCTATCATGTCCAATTATTAGAATGCTTATATGTGAGAGTACTTATTTCTTTGTAGATACTTATAACTTTATTAGCATTTGGCTAGTTCTTAAGTTGGTTTATTATCTCCCCAATATTCATAATACATATACAATAATAGGACTTATGTAAACTTATGCATACATTGAGTTATTAACTACAAATGCATATGGTATGTTCATTTCTTCTTTTTCCAACATCTTCTTTGGATATTCAACCATATTAAAATTTTCTCCATTGATAATAGGTGTTATTAATGTTGAATGTTTGCTTATCCTAAAGATCTTCAAAACCTTTTTAATGTACCTTTCTAACACAATCCTAATATTCATTTGAATTTATCTTTGTGAATCTCTGTGCCAATAACATAAGAAGCTTTACCTATATCTTTCATTTCAAATTTTTGCAAGAGAATCTTTAGTCTAATATATCAAGCCCAAGTCATTAGTTGTAATTAGTGTATTGTCCATATATAACATAAAAAATAAATAGGATAATAAATTCTACAACGCCAAAATTTTTAAGAATCACTTTTAACCTGATATTTAGGCATCTATATGAAAAATTATAGATATATGGGCACCCATGTAGACTGATCTATAACCTATGAACTTGACTTATATCCTATAACCAAAATTTCTCAAAACAACCCACCTTTCTAAAATTTAACCTTAACTTTTCTTTATTAAAATATCTTATGTTATTTGAAACTTGTATTTCTTGCATTTCTTTGTGTCCCTCACTAAGTTTCCGTACCTCTCTTATCTGAAACTTACATGCAACTTTCCCTTATTAGGAATGTTTTTCCCTTTCTACTGACTCTTTATCTTTGTCTTCAATGTTTTGTGGGTATTTGATGTTTCGTATGTTTTTACTAATTTTTTGCTTTTGTTATGGTTGTGTGCATATGGTTTTGGTTTTTAGGTATTTTTTTTCTTAATATATTTCATTTACTTAAGACCAATTCCATTTAGATGAGTGGTTGAACAATTATTATATAAGTTAGGCTCATTGATTACCAAAGAAAACCCTTTTTTTATGAGTGATGACTGTAAGTAATATTAACTCTTGTTCTTAAAACTTATTAAAGCTTATATGTTAATTATGATAAACATCAATTTGTTTTGACAAAGCTTTCAAGTATCTTAAGTTAAATTAGCTTTAGATGCAAATAAAGTTCTAAAATTAACGAATAGATAACATATACTTTACTGCAACCCTAACAAAGCTTAAATATAGATAAAAAGAGTGAATAAGTTCCACAAAAGAGGTGCCATAATAAATTAGATAGATGAAAGTTATAAATCCTAGTAGGTAAAGATCATTAACACCTCTAATACATATAGCTTAGCCTCAAGTTTCAATGGGTTTTCTAGTTTCTTTTCCATAAATGTTCCTAATAGGACCATATGGTACCATCAGTCTTTACTATGATCCTATAAATTGTTCCATTAGTGTATATAGTTCAATTTTATTGAATTTTTCTTTTAAGTATCTTTGTCTTATATCTTCAATAACTAAGTCACATCACTCCTTTCATTAAACTTATCGATTTTCTTTCTAGAAAATAATAAAAGCTAATAATATTTATGCTTTATAAATATAAATGTTCAAATTTAACATGTTAAAGATACCATTACTTTTTGATGTGTGATCATTCCATATTTAAGTTCATTTTTATAATCTTATGGTGTAAATGAAAAAAAATTTTGGTACATTGTAAAACAATTTTACTTTGCTAGTGTTTTTGTAAATGATGTAATATATTTGGTAGGAATGCTACATGATTGATTCCTAAAATATTGAAATAATATACATATATGTATAAAATTCAAAGTAAATAGAAAGGAGTCTTAATCTTTTATCATGTAATTTGTTTCTTGTTGATTTGTAGGTATTTATAATGCAATATCCATCTCTTAATTATGCCTCTACGCATTTAAATGAAGTTTGGCAAGAGTAAATTAAATGAAAAGATAAAATAAAAATGTTTCTATGTTTTAGTGACAATTAAATGTTCTACAATTAAGCACTACATGCTATATGTGTTCATCAATTTAGTTATAAGCATCTATGAGCTATTTACATTTTGATATTTGAAAAGATTTTTATGTAATATAAGGTGGGACCTAAGAGCCAATGCATACTGTATTTTTAGTAATATCGAATTACTGAACTTAGTCTCCTATTCTTCACTAATGATAGTAGCAAGTTTAAGAATTACGTTAAATCTTTATGCTTAGTAACTTAAGCTTGTAAGGCTTGTAAACCTAATACTTCATCCTTAGTGCGTATGAGTTTTTGAAAAGATAAAATAAAATAAAATATTACTAAAAATGGGAGCAATAGCCAATTTAATTATTCTTGTAATGCTACTATAGGTTAATTCTCCTGTTGGTAGATTGCCCAATTCACTTATTAGTTAGTGGTTTACATTATTACTTGGTTGATTCTTCCTTATTTTGAATTATAGGAGTGGTACTTGGTTTATGTGGATTACATATGGTACTAGATTGTGTTTGAGCCTCATCAATGAAGTGCTTACTTTTGTTCAATGCCTTATGCTTAACGTGACATTGATATTTATATATAGGTAAATGGAGTTAGATGGTTGTGATGGGAAATTAACTATATTTTAAAGTGGGAAGTTTGTCTATAAGGAAGATATTGAATATGTGGATAGAAATTTTGAAATTGGAGGCATTAAAATTGATATATTTTGTTATAGGTAGCTTGAGAGGATACTCGAGGAAGATGTTAAAAGACCTAGACCAAATAAGTTTATGCATAGAGTGCTAGGTATTAGTCTAAAAAATGTGTCGATGGAGGTGATCTGTAAGCTCATTATAGAACATAAGGTGATAATGTTCTATGTTGATCATATATCTAATGTTCTATATTTATTAAAAAATGTGGTCATTAAATGTTTTAAAGAAGTTGTTGATGTTGACGTTATTACTAAGATTATAGATGATGTCCCTATTAATCACATTCAGCCTAATATCTTACAATCTATAAATGAAGATGCAACCAAGCAAGAAGTTGTAAGTGTAAGTGGCAGTGAAACTGATACAATTAAGCAAGAAGAGATGTAAGGATTAAAGATGAGTTTGATTTAGATTTGGATGGTAAAGTCTATATGTGATGTCTAAGTGAGTTATTATACTATTAATCCATTAATTCAACCACCAAACAAAAGAAAGACAACACAATCTGGATATGGGACTTTATAAGGCAAGGAATCTTAACCACCAGTGACAAGACGAGATAAGTTAACAAGGTTATAGGTATTAAGAATTCTAAAAAATTTATAAGTTTAAGTTTAATTTTGAAAATTAGGTTATCTTTTAATTATTTATTCCTATTTTTTTAGGATGAAAAAAATTTAAGGATGAGGAGGACAAGAACAAAAGCATCAAGAAATACTATGTAGAATCACTAAATTGAAGTGTTAAGAATATTGGCATTTGTTATTTTGAAAATGATGTAGCATATGGAATTTGCTATTTTGTCTTTACATCATTTTCCATGTTACTTATTAATACTAGAAGAGATTTTCTAATTCAAGCATAAGATAGTACTACAATGCATCATAATGCCACAAACACACCTTCACACATCCATGCTCACCACCAGTACATAATGAGTAAGTTTAACTATAGTATCTATTTAGACTATTTGTGTAAATATGTTCATTTACTAAAGATGTATGCTAGATTCACATTATCATTAAATAATTGGATCAGCTCTAAAAATACATTGATGTACAACCATTTTTATACCATTCACTTTATAAGTTCACAAGAAGTAGGAAAATAAGCATTAACACGGGGTTGCTAAAAGAACAAGTCTTTATAAATTTTTGTTCCAACAAATGAAATCAAATCTCTATAAGGTAAATTTGTTTATCGTTACTGCAAGATGTAATAATTAGTTTAATTTGGTAGAAAATTCACTCATTAACAAATCCAATATGATCAAGAAGTTGTATCCATATATAAACCATGCTAAAGGTACAACTAATAAGATAAAAGCTAAAGGTTTAACTAGTTAACAATGTTCCTTACTTGATATAGGAGACTATGAATTTAGTGTTCTATATAAGAGATGATAAACAAGTTTCATCCATTCATATAATTTTATATTTACAAATCAATCCTTCTACCGCTATATCCTTTCATAATAATTTTTAATGGCAATCCCTAACACGATAATACTCATAATTTTTATTTTCAATTTTTTTCTTTTTCTATCTTCTTTGACAAATCAGGGATGGTGCTCAAAGCTCTTTCACATATTAGGGGATTAATAAACTTAAAAAATTGACAACTTTTATATTAAAAATAAATGAGTAATGGAAAAAGTTACCAAAGTTATCAAGATTCAAAAGCCAAAAAACTTACAAAACTAGAAAATCACGAGATAATTCACCCCATATTAAGCATGGGAAATAAAGCATCTTTCATGATTCTTCTTTATCTACGAAGTTTGTATAACACCTATTATATCACATAATATAAAATTTCTTAATCTAACATGGTCACCTAATTTGTTTCTATTTTTTGATTCATAATTTTTGATCTATGCCAAAAGAAGAATAATCAATAAAAAGGGTACAACTTAACCTTAAAAAAAATGCATACTTCTAATGTTTTTCATAACTTGATGCAAGAAGTTAGGTAGAGAGAACTTTCACTTAAATAACAAATGTCTAGTTCATCTAAGCACCATTTATATATGTATAATGAAAATGACCTATATTGGTGGCTGATGCTTTTATCAATGGATTTGATATGTTAATACATGAACCTTATCAAATATATGTGCTATCTTTTCTTTCAAAAAATAACTAAAATGACTAACCAACACAAGCAGTTATAAGAATTGGAAATCACAAAATCATTATCTATAGCTTATGACAAAATATCTACCAGTTCTAAAAGGAAATCTCACTCATTATAGAACTAAGTTATTAATTTAACACCGATTGAAAGGAAATAATTCCAAGTGAGATGAAAACAGTAAAAAGAAAATATCATAGAAATATTTCTAAAATGGCTAACCTAAATAAGAAAATGAATATTAGCATGAGAATAGGAAACTAAACCTCCTCAACTATAACAACTCTAGAGCAAGTAATGGATACATACATTGGAAAAGGAACCAAATACAGATATAAGAGAAAAGCCATATGGTCAGAAATAAAACACACACATGAAAAGAAAAACTACCTACAACAAAGATTCATTTTATGCAAAGGTTGATTTGTTCCAATATAGACTGAAAAATAAATGAAGCAAGATCTTTGCACAAAAAAAGAGATATAAGTTTATTCACAATGAAAAAAACAGTACCATTGAATATGTAGTTGAATACATGATAGCAATTGTGTCTAATAAATTACTATTACAATTTTATCTTTATATACACATAATTAACATTAGTACAAAACCTATTATCGCTAGCATAAATGTATTCCTTGTTTGTTTGGAATGAAAGTGTACATAACAAAAAAGACCCCAAAATTTTAAAAATTGAAGGCTTATTTGCCCTTAAATTTTCAACAAAAAGACCTCAAATTTTTAAAAATTTTAAAAGGGGCGTTCAATTGATAAAACCATAAGATTTTTGTCAATTGAAATGAAATGGACAATTTTTATATTAAAGGGCCCATATTAGTTAAATCAGTGACATGGACCTTTGAAAAATTAACTCCTAATTGCATTGGGGATTTAGAAATTTTGAATTCTCTTTTTCGGCCTAACTCTCTATAAGCTCCTCTATAACTTTAGCCACCATCTTATCGGTTTTGCCTCTTACCAATCCTTTAAAATATAATCATTGATCTTTATTGCCAATTATTTGCTTAATTATGAGCTTAAATTGGGTTATCTTTTTTATTTTTACTTTTGTTTAAGTTGATAATGATTATTGAGTCTCTCAGCTCTATTCGTAAAGTTAACAATTTGGGTTCTTTTTAGCAAATTAAGGTAACAGTTTAATTATTGATGGGTTATTGTTATGAGTTTCTTTTTCTCGACCACAAAGTGTTTATTTAACCAATGGCCACCACTAATGCTCTTATACTTGAGAAAGCCAAGTTCAAGGTGCAATCTCTTTTATTCTTTATGCCAAAAATTAGTATAGGAAGTTTTTTTTTTCCTTTACTATATTGATGAGAACCCGTGGGATATTTGAATAGTATATTTAGGCTATTTGGTTTATTAGTAAAGATCATTTGCATAAAACAGTTGGCTAAAAGGAGCTTACATAGAGTCATGTTAGAGAACAAAAATTTGGTTCCATTAATCATGAGTTAATTTTTTAGGGATCCATATCAATCACTAATGTGGCTAAAATAGACCCCTTAATATAAAACATTGTTCACTTTAACAAAGTTGAAGAAATCCTAATGATTTTGTCAATTATAGGGCTATTTTAAATCTTAGGATCTTTTTTGTTTATCACTGAATATGAGGGTCTAGCTTAAAGTTTGACCGAAACATTGAGGATAAAAATTTACCTTTAGCAATATACTTATTTAGCTTGTATACCAAATGATTTTCTTTACTGGAAGTTAAACTTCCAAGTTGAGACATACATACTTGCTCTTTGATATCTCCATTCAGAAAGGTAGTTTTAACATTGATTTGATTTAATTTTAAATTTCAGTAAGCTGTTAAGGTAATGATTATCCTTAATGAATCCTTCTTATAAATTATAGAGAATGTATCATGATAATCAATACCTTTTCTCTGGGTAAAACTTCCAACTATAAGTTTAGCTTTATATCTCTACTTACTACCAAAGAACCCCTTTTGGTTTAAAAGTTCATTTACATCCAATGTAATTGATCAAGATCCCAAATTTGATTACTAGCAATAGATTTCAACTCCTCTTATATGGATTTAAACTAAAGACTATAATTAATATCATTCATTGCCTCTGAAAATGAGATTGGATCCTCATAAGAATTTATAGTTGAATCTTAAAAAGATACCACATAATCATCGTAAATTGTTGGTCTCCTTGTCCTTATAAATCTTCTAATACCCACTTCATTTTGTATAAGACATCATTAGTTTGTTCTTCGTAGGGCATTATAACCTGAATAAGTTGTTCATTTATACTTCATGTTTAAGTACGTTGAAAAATAATCAATCTATATAAATTTAATGGTCTCTCATAAGAGCTTGATGTTTCATCTAATTTAATTGGATCAAGAATTTTCTTAATAAACTCAGATTCCTCAAGGAATCTTGCACTTATTACGTTAACTATCTTTGTTGTATTTTTATGGAAATTAAACATATATATTCCAAAAGCATGTTTGGCATAAAAGGAGCCATAAAAATACTAAAACATACAAAGGATAGACCTTGACAGGCTACCTATTTATACAAGATAAGTAAATAGGAGTTACATTTAGAAATTCAGGAGGATTTCCTTCAAAGTAGACCTTAGTTTTTCTTCCTCAAATTAAGAGATTCACTAGTTTAATTAGTAATGATTATTTCCTTGATCTAATTTATGAGCTTATGTATTAGTAGGTACTTAGGAGTCACAACTTGCTTGTGAATTTGCTGATTCCTTTCTCTCCAGATGATGTAAATGTAGCAGGAAAATACAACCTTGAATAAGGTGGCATAACTTGGCTCTGATATAAATGTTACTTGCCTATTAAACAATTTGAGGCCATTCATCTTTGTCACAATATCTGTCCATTTTTTATTGCATTCTAGATCAATGGAGTTTGATGTATTCGAGGGAAAATAAAATCTAAATCTAATAAAGTTCTATGCACAGCTAACAAAATAGACAGTAATTGTCCTTATGTCTAATTTATTTTGAACATGATTATAAATCCTTATTTATGGAAGACAATCCCATATGTGTACATGCTATAAATTGATTTCCATACATTACATATCTTAAAAGGAGTTTTTGGAACATACCGTAATAAAATCTTATTTAAAATATACAATGCAATTTTTAAGGATTCACTTTATAAACTCAATTAGAGATTAAAATTATTAATTAAAATTTCACTATATCTATAAAGGTACATTTTTCTTTTGTGATGTGCCTGACATTATATATTATTCAATAATGTCTACATCTTGAAGAAACACAACAAATATACCCTTTTTTCTTTGAATCTACCATAATATTTCTCACCCTTTATTAGATCTTATGATCTTAAGGAGTATCATTGACCATTGGAAGATAAAGTATCTTTGACAATTTAATCGAGGAGTTAAAAATGGTCCAAAGATATCAATGTATATAATCTCAGAAATCCCCTACCTCTAATAGCACCTTTAGTGGACTTATATTTTTGCTTACCCTTAAAACAATTAACACAAGTAACAAATCATTAAAATCAAGACTAGCTATTATACCTTCCTAACACGCATTCTCTTAATGGATATATGACCTAATCTCCTATGCCATAATTAAGAAGATTTTTTATTAATGATTTTTTGGAAAGTAAGTAATTAATTAATTCAAAAAGTGGAAAATTACAGTGATTCGAATTACATATCCTTAAGTTGGGAGTTTGTACAAAATTCCAGATAACTACAATGTAGCAACTACCCAGTAGCAACAATTCCTACATCATTAGATGAATCTTGATTTGATTAGACATGAACTGTTGATTACAATTAGTCATGACTGTCATTCTTAGTTTGAAGCAGGACTCCATCCAACTGTAATCCTCGTAATCTCCAGTTTTTCCAAGGATTTTTATGTTTCCCATCCTCCAAATGTAATGCACCAATATAGCAAAACTAGTCTAGAAAACCTTCTGATCCTCTCTACTTGTCCAGTTCAGTTTGTATAGCCAAGCCAAACAATTCATCTAGTTTAGATTTGTGTTGCAGACCAAAGATGCTGAGGAATGCTCTCCATAGTTGTCTTGTGTGATAACACTTGAAGAAAATATCCTAATGTTTCAGCCTCTGTTCCATTGTCACAATTGTTTTAAGATGGAGTGTACCAACGCCCGAAAATAAATTGACGCCTGAAAACCCACTCATGTTCAACTTGTTCATGCAATATTCAAATAGTGTAATATTGCTGGACAAGAAACCACCTCAATCTTGTGCATATAAATTCTAGCTAGTGAAATTATTGATGATGAGAAAAGCAGCTTCTGATCAGAAAGCAGAACTATGCTGTTTCTGACCCTAGAAATTTGTGAACAAACCAAGAAAATGTTTGATACAAATCAACTAAATCAAATACTCGCACCACTATGCTGTTCTGATCCTAGAAATTTACGAACAAACCAATAAAATGTTACAAAAATCAAATAATTTGTTAGTGGCTCTGCCCTTGCTTCATGGAAATAAACATACCCACTTATTTGCATAATCCAGCCCGAAGTTTATCATCAAAGTAATTTTGTTCAGTGAAATGAGCTGTACTGGAAGTGGCAGCTGGATCACCTTCTTTTGAGGATGTGATGATTGTTAAGCATTAATTCAACACTGCTTCACATCACCGATTTGGTCAGGAAATAATCAAACCTTTTGTCAGATATGTGAGATGAATGAAAATATTTTGTAATACATCAGAGAAACCTGGTTCATGATGTCCAAATCACAGTTAACATCGGGTACCAAAGTCTTGAAATGTTAAGAAGCAACACTTTTAAGTTTCCCTTGGTATTTCTCATCCAATGAAGGTCAGGTATCTCAAGCTATCCAGTCCTCATCACTTCCCCCGGTATTCTGAGGAAAAGAACATCAGAATTGACCAGACCAACCCATACGGTGCTCAAACAGCACTTGAACAAATACTCTTTAGGAATGATCATCCTCAATGGAATAAATGTTTGGATATACTCCTAAAAGATGCATGCAAGTCCAGATGGGCTAATATTCTTAATTCGGTTTCACTTAGACAGCTTAAGGAATCAATGGTTATTATGACAGTGGCATTAATGTAGTGCAATGCCATACCTGTGACGAGCTTGAGAATTCTTCAATGTTATCATCTTCGACCTACATGAATTTCACAATGAAAATAAACCACCTCGTGCATCATCTTCTGGCATGTTCTAGCCAGTGAAATCACAACAATGAAAAACAGTCAAAACAAGTACTAAGCCAAAGCCCAAAAATGAACATCATATGGAAACTATCTAAAAACAAAAACAGAGAGAGACATAAAACCAGACGTGTTATCAGTGTATACAAAGTCCAGGAGGGAAAGAAAGATAAAAACACATCAATTACACACATTAGTATGACAAGATAAACAAGTCCATACCTCAGATGATTTCTTCTTTAACTTGGATCCAGCTCCTGCAGTCAGTCAACCAAAAATCTTCAACTAAAGTGCCAAAAGATGCAAATGGGAATCAAGAAAACAAGCATAACATGCACACAAGAGCTTACACTGAAACATCATCATATACATGGAAGTGCAATCCTATAAGTGACAAATGTTTACTAGAAGGAGCCAACAATGCACAAATGCCCATTATTGTGTGTGAATGTATGCAGCATGCACAAGACTTAACATGCATGTCCAGTGACACACGTGCGCATGGACACCAGCTCTTTTGCCTTTGATCAATTTTCCACTTTTCCTAGATCACCCACAAACGTAAGCGTACCAGATCTTTTACCTTCTGTCAATCTGCCTCTTTTCCTAGATCCTTTAGCCTGCTCCAAGAACAATTCAGCCCAAAAACCATGCTTAGGGATTAAAAAGGAGTATAAAAGTAGATAAATGGGTAATAGAGAAACAAAGGCCTAAAAACTATGATCATATGATTTTGAATGGTATCCACAAGCACTTCAATAAATTAAAGAGACAGAATATCCATGTTGCAAATTTGAAATACATTTGTCAAAGTAAGAAAACGTTAATTTAGACTAAAAGCTGGCTCCCACCATATCAGTCTTCCTTTTCAAATCAGTACGCCCCAACTTCTGACTGGAAACTGGAAAAGATCAAGAGCTGTTATTTGCTTTTTCTGTTGAATCTTTCAAATGCAATTCATTTCATAAAAGAAGAAAACCTTTTGATGCCGTGGCCTTTGTCAAAATTTTGTGAGCCTTCTGGTAATAAGAAATAAACGTGAGACAAGTTCTGTCCTCAACAATAAATTAATGAAACTACAAATCAAAGATATGGCAACGGTGAAATTATCAGGAAATATAGCCATTGCAGCGCCAATATTCATTATGAAAATTGCCCCTTCAAAGTACAGTATGTAAAAGGTTGCATATGAACTGATGCTTAAATTTATCAGAAAATCCAACTAAATAGGAACATTTAAAGTTCCGAATTTGACCCTTAAAACAACAAATAGGTCAGCTATTACTTTTATTTTTGGTCAAACGAAATTTCAAAATTCAACAAACTTATCGCCTGTTAGAAATGAAGTCAATTATCGTGATTCCTAGTTCTACGCTTGTACACTGATAAATACCTATGCTGCAAACATTATTTAACAAGAGAACAAAAAATATTAATTCACTCTTACTCTCCATGGCATCAAAGCGGGGACTTACTTTCTGACTCTTTTGAGAAAACCTACAAAGCTTTATGTTTCATAACCGCTAATCATGTCCAATAGGGAGGTAAATGTTGGTTTAAAAATTATATCACAAAAAGAGTGTTTTAAGTATCTAAGATCTATCATCCAAAGTAATGAAGTGATGGATGAAGACATAATTCACCGTGTCAGATCAAGATGATTTAAACGGAAAAGTGCATCGGGAGTTCTATGTAACAAGAAAATACCACTCAAGATCAAAAGCAAATTTTATCATTTAGCGATTAGGCCGGCCACGCTCTATAGGGTAGAGTGTTGGCCTAACAATCAAGTGCATAGTCATAAATTAATGGTGATAGAGATAAGGATACTCCGTTGGATGTACAACGTTACTAGAAGAAATAAGGTAAGGAACGTAATAATAAGAGACAAATAAAAAGTTAGCGTGAGATGACTTAGGTGGTTCAGACATGTTAAGAGGAGACATTTTGACACTCTAATGAGAAGATGCGAGAAGATTGTACTTAAGAACTATAAAAGAAAAAAAAAGAAGGCCTAAGAAGAATTGGAGGAGGCAATCAAGAATGATATAACTTTGTTAGAACTTATTGAGAGGCCTTCAATAGAAAACTTTAGTATACTAGGATACAAGTAAAGGTGTCTCCCCTAAAGAGGTTCTTTTCTTTGTAGGTCTTTTAAACATCTTCCTTTAAATCTTATATCTTGTATTTAACCTAAACATTTAATATATAGTACTTCCCCTTTATTTATTTAGCCTATATATTTTCTTATTTAGCTTAAATATTTTTTGTAATGATTTTTTTGTTTTATTTATTTACATATCTTCTTTCTACTTTTTGTATTTATTTACTTATTTTATTTTTATTCTTCATCTTGCCCTATATTTATTTTATATTTTGATTTATACATATTTATTGATTTTATCATTATTATCTTTTATGTCATTTTATTTATTATTATTAATTTATTATTTAAATACGTATCTTTTTTATGTATATTATTTAAGTATTTAGTTTTTTCATGTAGGTCCATCAGAAACAACTTCCCTACTAGTTAAGGGTAAGGTTGCATATTCTTGAATCTCCCTAAACCCCATGTACGTAGTGAGACTTCTCCTGGGATGTTGTTATTGTTTTTTTTTTAATTCCAGTGGAAAACCAGCCTTTTACAATGATTCTCATCCAGAACAAATCACCAATACTAAACTTAATGGTGATAACTTTCTGCATTGTTATCAATCAGTTCAGATGTACATTTCGGTTGAGGCAAAATCAGATATTCGACAGGAGAAAAGAAGGCACAAGTTAGAGAGGATTCTGCATATGCTACTTAGGAATGCTAAAAACTCTATGGTTATGACATGGCTAGCGAATTTCACAGAAGAATGTATCAACTCAGTTATATGTGCTACATAACAGTCAAAAAGCCCTGGAATAATGTTATTGTATATATTCAAAATTGGGAAATCAGTACAAATATATCAGTTGACAATTAAAATTGGTTAAAATTTTCAAGGTCTCTAAAAAGGCCATCACAAGTTTCGGATCTATTCAATGATTATAAGTGCAGATCAGAGAACGCAAGAACTACCAAAAATTGATGGAAGATTATCATATGTACGAATTTTTTACGGGTTTAAATGTTGAACAATTGTCACCTATTACCAGTCTTTGCCAAAGTTAGATAGGGAGACAGTCGCAAAAGTGTTACGCTGAAATAGAAAAGACTATCGGTACACTTGTAAAGAATCCAGCCATGATTGCCTCAGGTGCAATTGTGACAAAGTCTCTATACCAAAACAAATTGAAAAAGAACTCCTATATGGTGATTACTGCAACAAACTCTCCACACTCAAGATACTAGCTAGAAACTCAACAAGAAACCCACCAATTGGAAGAACAACAAGCCAAGTGAATGACCTTTAGTGTTCTAAGCAAACAAAGCTACCACAAGTCCATCTAGGAGGGAGCAAGTGGACCATCTTCTAAAACTGCTAAAAAACTAATCCATTATTCGATACTCCTAGTGGTTCTCTTGCACAAACATGTAGTACGTCAAATGTTTTATCTTGTACTCAAAATCCTTTCTTGTCAATCGTTGATTCAAGGGCATTTGATCACATGACATCATCCCCTTCTTTATTCCATTCCTATTTACATTGTTCTAAATCTAATAGAGTTAGGATTCCTAACGGGAGCTTATGAATATGTCCATGTTCCTAAATGATCATGCAATTTGTTATCCATTAGTAAACTATCCAGAGACACTAAATGTTGTGTTGTTTTCCTTAACTTTCATTGTGAATTTCAGGACCTAAATTTAGGGAAGATGATTGCCAGTGCTAGAATAGTCAATGGTCTCTAGATAGTATTCTATTTGAAAATAAATCAACTCAAGGGTATAGTAGTAGTATTAGATCAATTTCTTCTTGTGAAGAATATTATGCTTTGGCATTTTATATTACGCAATCCTTATTTTTTATATTTGAAAACACTTATTTTCTCAGTTGTTTGGAAATTTGAATTGTTCCTCATTTCAATGTGAAAGTTATTCCTTATCAAAAAGTCATCGAGCCTATCTTCCCAAAAAAAAAAGAAGTCATCAAACCACGTATTTCTCAAAACCATGTTGTGCACCCAAACCTTTTTATTTGATTCACAATGAAATATGGGGCCCTTCTATGGTTGCCAATGTGATTGGTAAAAGGTGAGTTGTAATTTCTGTAGATGATCACACTCAATTTTCTTGGGTTTATTTGATGAGAGAGAAATATGGAGTTAAAACTGTGTTTCAATATTTTTATACAATGGTAGAAAACCAAAACAAAAAATCAGTATTCATGCTTAAATAAATATTTAGGGAACTTTTTAACAGAAAAAAGGTATTTTACATCAATGTACATGTTGTGACTCTCCCCAGCCAAAAAAAGAAAAGGCATCATTCTAAGTAGCTCGAGCCATAATGTTATCAATGGATGTTTGAAATATCTTTTAAGTGTTGCCATATTATCAAAGGATTTTCAGAGTATCTTTAGAGTGTTGCTATATTAACAAAATCTTATTTTAACAAACCACCAACTAAAGTTTTGGAATATGTTAGACCACTGGAATGTTTCAAGAAAACCTTTCCTCTTTATCAATGTAACGCTGATTTGCCTCTAAAAAACTTTGATTGCATCATATACACAGTCAATTTTGGTCTAAACTTGCTAATCAGGTTGAAAAGTGTACTTTTATAATATGCTCTAAAAAGAACATGATACAAATGTTATAATCCTAAACAAAAAATAAAATAAAGACTGGGTAGTATGGATGTTTCTTTTTCAGAAGATCAACCCTATTTTACCAAATTTCTCAAGGGGAGAATGAAAGCAAGCAAGGAAATCTTATGGAGACAATTTCAAACCCCTTACCAGACTCCATTTTCGTTCAATATTTTGACCAATAAAAAAATTGGCATGGAGTCCACGATATGGAGAATGTAATGAAAGGCTAGTTGCTAAGATGAACTAATTCAAGTTCTTCTGCCTCTAGATGTAAACTACAACTAGCTTTACAATAATTAGATTTAAATATGTATTCTTAAATGAATATTTCTGAGAAGATATTTACATGAGTTGACCACCTGGCCTTGAGAAGAGATCTAGCGGAGACAAAATGAAAAAGATATTTATATGGTCTAAATAATCCTAAATACATAGTCTGAAAGTTTAGAAAACATGAATACAGACAAAGCCAAGTAGATCACATTATATCCAACAAACATACAAGAAAAGGTAAAGTAGCTATCTTGATCATTAATATGGATGATATTATTCTAAAAAATGATGACAACACAGATTGGAAATGTTGAAGAAAAGCCTTTTAGTAGACTTTGAGATGAAAGACTTCGGAACACTGAAATATTTTCTTGGAATGGAGTTTGTTAGATCCAAGGAGGGTATCTTTATAATTTGACACAAGTATACAATTGACTTGCTGGATGAATCAAATATGCTTGGGTGTTAAGCTGTTGAAACACCGACTAAACCTAATTTAAAGCTACAAGAAGCCAAAATGAGGACATGTTGAATGTAGACCGATTAAAAAGACTTGTTCCAAGGTTGATCTACCTATACCACATATATCCGAACATAGCATTTGTTGTAAGGTTAGCCAATTTGTACATTCATCAAGACATGAGCATTTTGAAGCAGTATATAGGACCCACAGGTATTTAAAAGGAGCTCCACGTAAAGGTTTGTTATATAAAAAAAACAAGGCACCTTTAAGTTGAAGTTTACATAGATGCAGGTTACGTAGGAAGCATTGAAATCTACTTCAAGCAATTATACTGATGTTGGAGGTAATTTAACTATTTGGTGGAACCAAAAAATAAAATGTTGTGGCCAGAAGTAGTGTTGAAGCTGAGTGGCACATGGCATTTCTAAGCTCTATGTATTAGGAGATTATTTGAAGACATAAAAGTTCCAACTGCATTACAAATGAAGGTGTATTGTGATAACAAAGAAGCAATTGTAATTGCTGATAATTCTGTCCTTCATGGAAAGGCTAAACATGTGCAAGCTGAAAAACACTTTATAAAAAAAAATTGAGAAGGGATTGATTTGCACAACTTATTAGCCTACTACAGAACAGGTTGTAGATGTTCTTACAAAGGGATTGTTAAAAAAAGACAATTTGACTATTTAGTCAGCAAGCTGGCCATGGAATTATATTAACATAATTCTTGGTAAATTACAGCCCTAATATAAAGCTGTAACTGATCAGGTATATGGTTCAAGTTAAGAAAGAATGTATGTTAGGATCTATAGGCCCTTTTTATGCCAAGTTTTATGCCTTTTACATTCTATAAATACCTATGTTGTATACATCATTTAAAAGTGAATAAAGAATATTAATTCACTCTTAATTTTTATCACCAAAAAAGGAAATTTTTAAATGAAATATAAATAGCTGCAAAGCACAAAAAGTAAAAGTAGAAAACACAGATTAAATGAAGTGGGGCAAAATCATAATGAAAACAGAAAGAAAAATGCAAATAAGAATGAGAATCAAGTACTAGTTCCATCCAAGTGCATCACCCACTTGTGATCCTAGCAGAATACCAAAAAGCCAAAGATGCATGAAGAAGAAAGAACCACATATTGCATTTGGTAGCATAGTCACAATCACTCCAACTATCTTTTCACCCTAGAATCCAGAAAACATTAGGTTTTACAAAGTGGAAACTTCTTCCAGTACTTATATTTAGGAAGTTACTAGTCATACACTTCTTCCTACACCTTTAAAATGCAAAACTAAAATGAATGTCAAAGGATTGGAGAAAAATATATAAGCATTTGTAGTCATAAATCTCCACCCAGAAAACCATTGGAATATTACAGCAGAAGAGCAGCTAAGGAAAAGTATTTATAGCATGGTAACAGAAAATAATAATTGGAACTGGTTGCATAAAAGAATCTTCTACATTTGTAGCCCCCATCTATGCATATATAATGAAGAATTGAAACAAAAAGGAGCTCTCACCTTAGTTTCATCTGTAAGTTTAAATTTTTCTAGAATCAAATTTCAACCAACATAAACTATAATCATCTACATCAGATAAAAGCCAACCCAGAATTTATTCAAAGTTCATCTGTATAATCCAATATGAGGAAACCTCTGATTTAACAGGTAAAAATATAGCCATTTCACAAAACTACATTAAAAGGACAAAGTTAAGCTTGAAAAAGTGGGCAACCAAACGTCCAGAACAAAATTAATTGGAGTAGAATCATCATTGCCACACTTCGGCTGATGATGAATTTTGCAATTAATTTTACTATGCTCATTTTTCTGCCAAAATTTTAATGAAGATATTTCAGATTTAAATCATTGATAGCTTGGAGAGCTCATTTAGATTAAATACCAACTTGAAGTTTACTTTTATGTTGCTTCAACCACAAACCTATAATTTGCATGCCACAAGCTGACAACCTGAAACTCCTATAAGAATAAAAACATTTGTTTTAAGACTAAATATGTCACCAGTGCAATCAATTACTAGTTGCATTGCCAGTTCAGCCATAAGTTCAACAAGTAATAGGAGTTAAATGATGTTGTCAAGCACACAGCATAACTTGAGCATAAAGAGATTTTGATGTGCATAAATACCAGCACAAATGGTAAACAGGATCCCTATATACTTGCTTTATGGTGGCAGACTGCACTTATAGCAGCATCACTTTGGCTTTATTTACAGTAGTAGCATATTTTCAAGAGATGATGGCGTGAAGAAAACCGATTCTTCCAGCAATTACATCTACCAATTCAATTTCTCAGCACTCACATTATTCCTAATGCTTTAAGCACATGAAAGAGGTAGAACTTTCTAAATGAAGTCATAACCAATGTTATGAATACCGTACCGGGTTCGGTACCGGATTGAGCTCTGGAACGGAACTGTACCGGTACCGGTTGATACCGGATACTGTTTCGAGAAATTTTTTAAATTTATAAAATAGTCCCTAAAATTTTTAAGAATTGCAAAATAGTCCATATTGGTATATTATACAGTTGTACTGAATACTTTACTAGTTTACTGTTTACATCAACCATGCTTTCAAAAATCTTAATAATAAATAATAATGACAATTAATATG
>JAOSBK010000006.1:28128244-28139761 GCA_027568895.1 Erythroxylum shatona | reverse complement strand
ATAACAACCTGATATCTTCACAATAGATATACAAACTATATTTCTAACATCATCACTTAGAATGAATCTTCTACCAAATGAAATACACTCTACCACAAGAGCACATATTCCTTTGTTCTAAACTAGAACTTCTGATCTTTTTTGCAAAGAAGGAACCTTTTATAAAGCATTATTATACTAACAATCCTAAAAGCAAGATGAAAAACTAAATAGAAAGTAATAGTTCTAGCAGTTAGATGAAAATCATAAACAAAAAACAAAGAAAAAAACATAAACATGCTTTACAAAGAAGGCATAACATAACAAAAATGGAGATAGCAATGAAATTCTGATCTAATTAATCTTTTGCAAAATGAAATTCATTCCCCTACTACAAAGAACACACTCTAACAACACCTCTTCTTTCCTTCTAAACGAGAACTTTGATGTGTTTGTAAAGAAAAAACTTTTCTGTAAAAGATTATGATCCCTTATGTAATATGATATATAGGCGATGAATAAAAGGCACCAAATTCTGATACTAAAAACCTTCTCTTATCTGAAACTATTAATATGACAAGGCAATTAAAAATATAGGACAAAAGGGGACCTATATTGCATTCCTCTATGTTGCCAGTTTTGCACAATAACTTGTAAAAGAAATTGTTGTAACCTATTAACCTCACATTTTTGGGTAAAATACAAGTGGAAATTTTTAAATTTTTAAGCTTCATATATATGCATGCTTGTGCAAACCAATTTTTATGCTTAATATAATTGATGCATATAACTACAATTTTCAATTCAAAATTTTTTTTCTCATATTTCAAAAATACTTAAGTAAGTAAGTAGATTGTCAAGTCATCAAAAGGGCATTTAGAAGAAACACGAAGTTGCAGTACTTAAGCTGTGCACCAACCATGAAACGTCTTTCCTCCACAATCATAGTCCATAAGGAGTTGTACATCAGCACACACCCAGTTGCTCAACCAAAAATAAAAGCCTGTCGTGCCCGCAAATCTCTGGAGTTCCTTCTCAGAATTTCACAAGAAGTTAACAATAGAGAAGACCTCACAACTCTTACATCATCATCGAGGGAAAATATATCAATGGAGTGGAGTGAAATGTATGGTTCCTGCAATTGGGAAAACCTGCCTGACCCTCTGTACCCTTGGCTTCGTCGAGGACTTATCAAGTATAGAGATTTGACAGAAGCAACTTATGATGCTTTTGAGAAGTATTAAATGCTTTCTTTTTTAACCGAAACATTATTTAAAAGCATTAAATGAATGAAAAGGTTTTTGAGAAGCATTAAATGCTTTCTTTTTTTAATTGAAACATTATCTAAAAGCATTAAATGAATGAAAAGGCTTGACATTTTTAAGTGAGAATTGAGCTGATAGGGATTGAGTTTTAAGTAAGTAAATGGTATCAAGTGTAAAGATTTGACAGAAACAACTTATGATGCTTTTGAGAAGCATTAAATGCTTTCTTTTTTAACCGAAATATTATCTAAAAGCATTAAATGAATGAAAAGGTTTTTGAGAAGCATTAAATGCTTTCTTTTTTTAATTGAAACATTATCTAAAGCATTAAATGAATGAAAAGGCTTGACATTTTTAAGCGAGAATTAAGCTGATAGGAATTGAGTTTTAAGTAAGTAAATATCTACTGAAATTTGTTTTGTTTAGATTAAATCTGAATTTAACTTCAACCTGTCATGTTTGTTACTGTTATTACCAATATTTTGAAACTTAGATTGAACATCGAATCAGTCCAAAGAAAAATATTTAAAGGATCAATATTTATTTAAACCATTATAAAATTGGTGTACAATAAATAAATTATAAAAATAATAAAAATAAAATATTTTATTAAAGTTGGTATATTATAAATTAGAAATAAAAATTATAAAAGTAAGAAAATAAAATATTTTATTGATTTATTTATTATTAATTTATCATATAAGAATAGATATTGATGTATATTTTATTTTATTTATCATTAATTCATTATATAATAAAAGATATTGATGTATATTTTATTATATAATAATAGATAAATCTTATTCTAATACAAAACTTAAAGTAATAATAAAAATCAAATTTGTATTTTCAAATAGGATTGTGTCTCATCCTCGTAAAAAGTTTCAAATTTCTAATACTATCTAAAGATTTGTAAAATATACTTTTATCTAAAATATTTATACCAACTACTGTATTCAAATAAATTACAAATAATGTACATTTATAATAAATTAGACTTTTAACTTAAATGTGATCATAATGCGGGTTGAAGTTGAAGTCGTTGATCATACTAGGTCAGTTTTTACTTTTACATGCCAAAAGCAAATCAATTGTACAAGCATTCTTTTCAGATCTAATGTAAACAAAACAAATTTCAGTAGATATTTTATTAAGAAAAGGGGAAAAAGCCAGCAGCAATAACAAAATCAACGCCGCGACCTCGTAGACGTTGCACTTGCCGATGACGGTGGCAGAACTGTAGAAGAAGACTGCAAGCATTCCTCCACTGCCTTTTAACATTGAAGAACAAAAGCTGAAAAGGAGAAACAGAAAAAAAAAAGAAGAGAAAACCTCACTTTTAATTTTTTTCGATGTAGATGTCTTCAAAATGAGTAAAGTAGTTCGATAGGGGATCATGGCGTTGGCTCATCTCAATCTGATAACAATTCTTCCCTCATCTTCTTGTTGTTTCTGCGGGAAATGTAAAGACAATTTGGATCGGAAACGTTTCGTAGGGCTTGCTTTCGGTAACGGTAATTGTTCTGGAACCGGGCTTTCGAGATGCGTTTCTGTTTCTAGGGTTTCAAGAAGGAGAGGTTTGGGTGCAAGGCCATGGGAATTGAACGCCACCGACACCCACATTGTGGAGAACGCTCCTTCTCTGGCCACCACTGCCACCGTTGAAATCCCGGTCTCTTGTTTCCAGGTACCGCCGCACCCATTCTATCTCTCTTGCTATCTTTATGTGTTTTTACACGAACTCGTCAAGTACGAGCATTTCGTTTTCTTCTCATGAATTGGGAGCACATTTGTAGCTTGTTGGTGTTGCTGATAGAGCAGAGAAAGATGAAATAGTTAAATCCGTTATGCAATTGAAAAATGCTGAGGTTGAAGAGGGGTATACATTGGATGCTGTTAAATCTCGCCAGGTAGTCTGGAAGGCAAACTTGAATTTTATTAATCTGATATGAGGTTAAAAGAAAGATTTTTTACGTACTAAGTTATTTTCTTTTCCTTTACAGGATCTACTAATGGATGTAAGAGATAAACTTCTGTTCGAACCAGAATATGCAGGGAATCTGAAAGAGAAGATTCCACCTAAATCTTCCCTTAGAATTCCATGGCCTTGGTTGCCTGGTGCACTTTGCTTACTTCAAGAGGTACAAATTTGTTATTTCTTCTTAGTCCTAAACTAGTATTGTTTCTGTGGATTTTCAGTTTTAGTAGGACTTTAGCTTATTTGCTGTTGCCGAATGACTAGCAGCACCAATTGGCGCACTTCTTTCTTGCTATCATCTTGGATAAAGTATTATCATCCTCTTTTGTCATCAAGCTGTCCAGTGTGCAGCATTTTTCATTAGTATTACCTATAATACAAAGATAATTTGATTTTGGATTATGATAATATATATTTAAATACAGATTGGGGAAGAGAAGCTGGTGCTGGATATTGGCCAAGAAGCTCTCAAGCATCCAGATGCCAAGCCATACATTCATGACGTGCTTCTATCTATGGCATTAGCAGAGGTAAGAATAATCAGGAGGTTAGGAAGTTGTAGCAATTTTGTTGGGGTAACCTTGTTATGCCCACTTTTCTTATCATAGGTGCTGCTTTCTTGAAGTGTGCCATAGCGAAGATTAGTTTTGAGAAGAACAAAGTCTCTAATGGGTTTGAAGCTCTTGCTCGAGCTCAATGTCTTCTTAGAAGTAAAATCTCACTCGGCAAGATGGCATTGTTATCACTGGTTTGTTCAACTTTCTCACCCATCTTCTTCCTTCCTCTATCTCTCTGTGTGTGTCTCTCCTGACCCTTGCTTGCATCTCTTATGTCAATTCTACCAAGGATGGTGGTTGTGACCAAAGAAGCGCATAAATATTTTGATGGCTGAAAGAAAGTAGACACATAAGTCTCCTGCATTCTGTAGCAAATGTGATAGACATCTAATGCTCTTGATCTTGGTTTTTAGATAGAAGAATCTCTGGAGGAGCTTGCCCCTGCATGCACATTGGAATTGTTAGGCATGCCCCACTCTCCAGAGCATGTTGAACGAAGACGGGGAGCAATTGCTGCCTTGCGTGAATTGCTCAGACAGGGTCTTGATGTGGAAACCTCTTGCAGAGTTCAAGATTGGCAGAGTTTTCTGAGCCAAGCACTGAATAGATTAATGGCTACAGAAATAGTTGATCTTCTTCCTTGGGGGGATTTAGCCATCATGAGGAAGAATAAGAAATCAATTGAATCACACAACCAAAGGGTTGTGATTGACTTTAATTGTTTCTATGTGGTGTTAATTGCTCATATTGCTCTTGGTTTTTCAAGCAAGCAAACAGAATTGGTAAGAGATTATGGATTATGCTTTTGCTTGGAATTTCAAGTTTTTGTGTTTCTTTGCCTGAGGATCAGGGAATTGGTATTAGAGCTTTATGGACCTGTTATGAGTTCTGTCTACATTATGCAAATCTTCTTATTGTTTTGGTAGATCAACAAGGCTAAAGTCATATGTGAGTGTTTGATTGCATCAGAAGGTATTGATTTGAAATTTGAGGAAGCTTTCTGCTTGTTTCTGCTTGGGCAGGTATGCTGATTTCCCTTTAAATTCTCAATGTTTGCTGCCAATTTGGGAATGTAAATTTTGGTTTAACTATTTTGTCCTTCACATCTCCCTTCTCTCCTTTTTTTACCCTCTTTTGGAGTGTGAATATGAGTTCAACTTGTCAATGGAAGTCTTTATTCTTGGTTAGTTTAGTTTGCTATCATTTCTTGATTATGGCACTTATACTGTAATTCTATGTTGATGTTTAGGGTAATGAGGCACAAGCTGTTGAAAAGCTTCATCAACTAGAGTTGAATTCAAATTCAGCTGGACGAAGTCTAGTCTCGGTCAAGGAGAAGAAAGATTTTTGCAGTGGAAAACAATCATTGGTATGCCTCATACATATATTGGACTTATGGCTTTCCCGCTGCCACATGCATTAGGACATATTTAATTGGAGAGTGAAATTGAAAAGGCTTTTAGTATTGGACTTGGTATTCTTGTTATAATCTTGCCCTAGGTCTGATCTTATTATGCAGTTAAACTCAATATAGGTAGCTTTATAATTGTGTTGATCAAAAGGCAAACAAAACCATATTATTAATAATTACATCTTGCTTAAGGTGAAAGGAAGTCGATGAAGGCTTGAAGGGCAATGCTGCTTCTGATGTGCTATAAATTATGCAATTAAAATGATATCAAATTAGTATAATCTTTCTATAGAAACTATCCTTCAAAATCTCCAGTAGAGTGCAATTGGAAAATTTTGTATCAATAAAGTTTGTCATCAACTTTTATTGTGTTTTTCAACCAAATCTTTTTCCACATTAGCAGTAAGTTAGTTATCTGTGTTTTTACGAATTGTAGTATCTGAATCTGACAGTAATTGTGAAATTACCTAAATATGGTACTCCAACTATTGTATGATCATTGATCAAGAGCAAAGAATGGCCGTGGTATTTATAATATTGTATAATGAATGGTAAGTAAAGTTGCTTGAACTTACAAAAGGTGACAAATTAGCATGAAGTTGTAAAGGACTTATGCAGGAGCTGAAGTTATAATTATTTTAATACAGGATTTTTTTTTTGACAGATCTAGTTCCTTGCCCAAAAAAGTTTAGTTTTGTTATTGTTTCCTATTTAGACGAGGTTTCCTTTAAAAAAAAAAACATATTCATTTTTTTATTATCAATAAGGAATATAAAAAACCAAGTATAAAAACCTGGAAGCAACACTCTATGGCTTAAATGTCTTATTATTATTTTCAGATAAACCCTTACAGTTCCAGTTCAAATCACCAAATTTTCAGCCCTTTGCTAAAATTTGTTGCTTTTAAGGCTTTTCCCTACGTCAAGACTCAAGCTCCAACCTTGATTTCATGACACCGAGAAACTGTTGTTTCAGTTTTGACACATCATATATGGTCATTGGTGTAGCTCTTAGTCTAGAATACACCCTTACCATAATGAGAAACTGAATATACAGAGAGTAGTAGTGTACTGTTATGAGTTATGCAGTGCTGCATGCTGTCAAGCGTTGAAAGCCTCATCTTTTCTACATAACTGTTCTCTTACCCTTTTTTTTTTCTTTGTTATCCTGAACATCATATTATCTCTCAGTTTTATACATGTTATAAACTCCATACATGCTAAGTGCAGTGCACCTGTTCATGGGAATGTGTTTTAAAGCATTTAGCTGTCAAGTGTTCCATATTGCTCTTCATCCTTCTCTTGAACATGCTTTCTGATATTAGCATGAGTTATTATCTTGAGCAGGAATCATGGCTGAAGGATGCTGTCCTCGCTGTTTTTCCAGATACTAGAGATTGTTCTCCATCTTTTGTAAGAATTACATTTAGCATTTAAGTATGCAGTTCTATTTGTGCGGAAGGTTGAATTTTCCAAAATGCATCTGCAGGTCAACTTTTTTAGTGGTGAAAAGAGAAGTTTGAGTAGCAAGAAGAGAATACATACCACTCAAACCAATTATTCTGTGGGTCGAAGATCAATATCTGACATTGCAGTGAAACGGATGGATTGTGGGGAATCAGTTCCACATGGGAAATCATCTCAAAATCTTGGCTTTGCTGTTAAACAGTTGGCACCAACCAACTTACAAAGCTCGTTAATAGTGGGTAAGACTGACAGTAGTGATGATGAGCCCTCTGCTCAACTGAAAAGAAATATCAATGTACACCATAGAAGTGCTTGGCAAAGTTGGTTAATTCGTAGAGCTGCAGTTGGAAAGATAATTATTGTTGCTGCAGTAGGGTGCATTGTGTTTTTTCCCTTTGGTCTGTCAAGAAGGCTTCCATCCAAATTGCCCTCTAAACCTGGTGCAGATGTCAGTTCTCTTCTCCGGGAAACAGATTCTGCACTTGACAATGAAGTAGGGCCTTTTTTTACTAAACAAAGTAGCATTGAAAAAGGACTGATGAAACTGTTGACAGCGGTTAAAGTGAATTTTAGGAAACATTCAGAACCCAAATCACTGCAAATTTCAGAAGTTTCAGATAGAATGTCATCATCTAAGACAGCAGTTTTGAGGAAGCAGATGCCTGTTGAAGAAGCTGAAGCTCTTGTGAAGCAATGGCAAGCAATTAAAGCTGAATCTCTTGGGCATAGCCATCAGGTCGCGAGCCTCTCTGAAATCCTTGATGAGTCAATGTTGGCTCAGGTATGTTAACTGTCGATTGGTTGGGAAGTTGATCTACCATCTGTTGATGGTAGGAAATCAGTCTACTGTGAGAATTTGAATGACAATGAAAAAGTAGCAATAACTATTCTTATTGAGGTTCCATTTGTGTGACCTATGTTAGAAAATGTGACCTATAGAATAGGTAATTCCTTGTCATGGTGGAAATGTGTAGACATGTTCACTATTACTCAGAATAAGTGTTATCTTCATGGTCCAAACTCAAGATTCAATGTTCGGTTTTATCATTGATTTAGGCAACAATGAGACCTTTAATGAGAAATAAGGCAATGGACAAGTGAAAAAAGTTTGATTTGTTCTTTCAAAATGAATTACCTATGTTTTGCATCATATGAAATTGTTTATTATGGCATTTTTCTTTGATGATCTAAAAGTGGAGGAATGCTGGAGCACAATACATCAACTCTTTGTATTTGTGTTTTTATCTACAGTGGCAAGTTTTGGCTGATGCAGCAAAAGCCAGGTCATGCTATTGGAGATTTGTTTTGCTGGAACTTTCTGTTCTCCAGGCTGATATTATATCAGTCGGATTTGGAGTAGAGATGGCAGAAATTGAAGCTCTCATTGAAGAAGCAGCGGAGCTAGTTGATGAGTCCCTACAAAAGAACCCAAATTACTATGGGTAAGTGATTACGTTTTCATCTTGTGTAGAGGATTTTGTGGTTGCAGGTTTGGAATTAATCTGTGCATTTCTCAGTTACTGCATTAAGGAGAAATAAAATCAAGTTTGGTTAAATGAATCTTGAGTCAAAGATTATCCAACTTCTTTCTTAACGAATCTTTTACATTTATTTTATTTTCTATTTATGTTTATGCTTGTGATTACTTTATTCAGAACCTATAAAGTTCATTATGTTCTCAAAAGGCAAGATGATGGATTGTGGAGATTTTGTGACTGTGACATTCAAAGTCCATGATGATATGAGGCTAGTCCCACCTTGAATGAGACGGTATAGACTATTCTGCTAACATGAACTCTCTTTATTTTCACTTTTAGAAGAGGTGTCAAAATTTGAAATCATAGGGATTACCATTGTTGTTATTACCTCTTGTATCTATTTGAATGATATAGGGGAAGAATTCTGTTTCTTCTGAAGGTGTAGCTGTATCAAATATGTGCAAAATATCAATAAGTTCCTTTCCATGTGCCCAAAATTACTGAAAAAGTTCAGAAGGTATGCTTCTAGTTATGCAGTGTATTTACTTTTCAGTTATTAATTGCTTAGTGGTTGTTACTTTGGTAGATTGTCATTCGACCAAATGGACAATGTAATTGGAAAGTGGATCATGACTTGGGAAGGTTTGACCTGGTAGCCTATACCTTGTCAATTCTGTTTGGCATCAAACTATGTCAACTGTTTCGTAAATTACTAGGTCCTTTTCTGCATGCTGATCTTTAATTCGGTACATAGAATCGCATCACTTACCATTTAACTGAAGGCCATCATCACATGACTTAAATTTGTAAAAACATCCAAACTTGAAATGACTGTATAAAAACCCAAACCATGTACAGATAGGATAAAGTCAAGCATTATTCTTGCAATTGGTTGCATTTAGAATCAGAGGATCATCCTACCGAAGTAAACTACACTTTTCCTCTCTTTTACCTCTCTCACCGTCTTTTCATTGAGAAGAATGACAATATTCAATTCCAACACTTGTTTGCTCTTTTCAATCTCATTGAATTGTTAGGCTTGACAATGGAGTCTTTCATTTCATTGTCTAGCATGTCTTGTCAGCTCTCACAAGACCGACCGACATTGCATGTACAGAGATCTTGCTGTGTGGTTTAGGATCATAAATATTTTCATTATTGACATTTGAGGGAATGATGTTTTCTGCTGCATGGCCTAATACTGTGGCCATACCTCGAGGGAGTAACCTATGTAACACGAGATCAAACTTGTAGAGACTAGATGCCTATGCTGTTGTTTGTTTAACAATGAAACTATCTTCCCGTTAATATTTAAACCCTTTGAAGTTCTAATTTCACTATATGGTTAAGTTTCTTGTGAATTCTCAAGCCAAAGAGATACTTCCATTGTTCCAAGTGCTGATTTACCTGCCATGCTGTTGATATTCACATGGCAATTTCTCTAATGCCAATTCAGTATAGAATCTATGCATAACTTACGTGGATGGAAATGTGAAACACTATACTTACCTTTTTCCAATTTCCCTTTTTAATTTACCTTACATATTTTGTACTGATGTTTGGTGTCGCACAGTTGATTTCTACTGCTTACTTAAAAATGATTGGAACTGTATCAGTGGAGTTTACTGGGACCTCGACTGATCATGTATATTTACTTTTCTAACAATTGTAAACGCTTCCAAGTACACTCTGAAAAAGGAAAGTACAATAGAAGGCTAATCAATCTTTTGTTATGTAATCAGGTTGCTGTAATCATGACACACATCCAACTAAGCAATATGGTGCAACATAAGCGGTTTATACTTTCCAGAAAGTGACAAGCATACTTAATGAAGGTGCTTAATGGAAATTAGTACTTTCAATTTCGATCGTTCTGCAAATACTAACCCAATGGCTACAAAAATCCTGTTCCACTCGGGAAGGTCTTAAAGAGTAAAATGAGCTCCCTTTGTTCGGAATAAGAGATTATAATGGGATATCATCATTTGTGGTTACATGTTTGGTGCTTTTGGTTGATTACCACGTTGAGATCATCTTAAAGATGGCTGGTTGAATAAGAGTTTCCGAAATATTATGAAGAAAACAGCTGAAGCAAGCTTTTCCTTGACTGGAAAATTTGTCACATCTGTTCCTGAATGCCCTCTCTTGAAAGGGCTAACGCTTCTTCAGAATATTTCCATTTGGCAATTATCTAACACAAATAAAGGAACCGAGATATGGCTACCAACGGAATGATGTCAACGTTTAATTACTAAATTGGCCCGAGTCTTGTTAGCTTGTTTATCAGTCATGCATGCGGCAAGGACTTTTAGTAAATTAATAATTTCTATTATAAGATTTTGTATAATTTTAAATTAAATTAATTCTCAACTAACTAATATTTATCTTGATTAATAAATTTTGTATATTAATATTTACTGGATATTAAGTACTTTTAATACATTGTTGCTTCATTTTCAATTTGACAAGATAGTGTAGCCTCAGTTCCTTGTAGCAAAACTGACGTTGTTTCTTGAGAAAAGCCTATCAAACATGGATTTACACTCCTTTTCAAGCTTGTTAAGCACACGAGTTGAGAAGAATGGCTGCTGCGCAACTATAGGCTATCAAATAAGCAGTCAATTGTAGAAGTTATAGTAGACATTAAGCTTATCTAAACGCATCATATTAAAATAGCATGAGTTTTTTTTTTGTTGATATGAAAAAATCACACAAGCATATAAAAAAGTTCAATTATGCACATCTTCATTTGTAAGATTTACTAAAAACCCAAATTAGTTGCATGAACAGAAAATACCAATATTTAGATCGGCAAAAATAAGGTGATAGTCAAAAAGATCCATTTGAAAAATCTTAAACAAGATAATCATGAAAAATCGGATGGAGACACAAACCTTTGACATATTTGATATAATGAAAAAAAGATTATGAGACCATTTGAACATAAAGAATGCTGGAAGTTTTAAGTTCCTAAAAAAATATGAATTAACATAGGGAAAAATAATAAATGCAAAAAATACAAAAAGGGACTGTCTCTTTTTCTTGTAATTAATTAACATTGAAAAAGACAATCACAATTAATGTATAAAAAATGCAGTCTTCTAAGGGCTTAATCAAAATTGGGAGGTAATGTGTAAATGAAAACAAGACAATGCAAAAATTGCCACGGTTTAAATTAAATACAAAGAGCATGTGGATCTTTAAAATGTTACTCCCTCAAATGTCGTTTTAGATAAATGTACACTTATTAAGACAGTTAGTGAAATGTTTGATATACCCTTATTAATTGCATGTTGAATTACCTTGAAAATGTAATCTGTATAATTAAGATGTGAGAGAAATTAAAGGGTAATTTTGGAAATAAAATTATAAACATGCATGAA
>JAOSBK010000006.1:28104427-28128144 GCA_027568895.1 Erythroxylum shatona | reverse complement strand
AAATAGGAAGGATTACATGATATCAAACACAATGCTTATGGTTCAAGAATTAATTAATTGCATACGGAAGAAAAAGGAAATAGCTGCCAATGCAAGAACTTGTTACATTTACTTGACAGTAGCTTAAATTCAAAAGGAAAAGTATTTAATGTTTAACTTGAAATCTTCATATTTTGTCTGTCTCTCCGTTTTGTACAAATAAGTGTGTCTGTGTGTGTGTGAGCGAGAGAGAGAATGAGCAAAGGAAGGGGAGCCGCAGCACCACCACCTGATCCGGTGGCGGTTCTACGAGGCCACCGCGCTTCGGTCACGGATGCTTCTTTTCATCCCTCTCTTCCTCTCCTTTTCACTGGGTATTTTATTACTTCTTCTTCATTATTATTATTGCTATTCGGTTGACGACGACGACTAATATTTAATAAAAGTCTTCCAGCTCCGCAGACGGCGAGCTAAGGATTTGGGATACCATCCAGCGTCGAACTTTATCATCGGCTTGGTATTCTCACATCTTTTAAATAAGATATCATACCCATACACTTGTTTCTTCTTGTTAACTCTAATAGCCAATTTAATTTAATTTGATTTGATCTAATTCAAGGGTGCATAGCACGGCTCACGGTATTATATCAGTTGTTTCTACTTCTTTGAGGGGCAACAACAAAGTTATCAGGTGACTTTTTAATCTTTTTCAGGTATGCTTTTGTTTTAACATGGAAAAAATCACATTATATCTGTTATCTGCTATTGTAGTCAGGGAAGGGATGGCACTGTTAAGTGCTGGGATATTGTGGACTATGGTATCTCAAGGTACTGCTATACACTAATTTTGCTTGTCTTTTCTTGTTGCTTTTCTTCCATAATATCTCTGGCTTTAGATAGTGTAGCTCAGTCAGGAGCTTTCTTTTTTTGTTTTCCCCCCCTCTTTTTCTGCTTAATGCTACACTTTGTTTTTGGTGCAGGGTGCCCTCAGTTACCATCAGAACGAACTCTTACCATTTCTGCAAGCTTTCTATAGTGAAGAAGCCGTGTGCTATCGCAAACCAAGTTGATAGTCCTCATTGTCAACACAAGACGGGGGTTGTGGAAACTAAGGACTATGACAGAGGAGCAAAGAATGAAGAAGGTCATCTTGAAGCTTTATGTTACTGTCTAATGATTGGCCATACTTCTTCTGGATTAACTAATTACTGTCGAATGAGAACATAAAGTTGTCTTTGGTTGCAAATGGCTTGCCATGACATGGTGCTATTACTAGAAATCCAAGCCTTGTAAATAATCAAGAGATAACTACTTAAACCTGACTTTGTCCAATGAACTTTCGGTTAGCTCTTTCTGAATTTGCAAGTTTACTTAGGAACTTCAACTTTTGAAGAATGGATACTGATCATCAAGAGCACCATGCTACTGAATCATAAAGTGTCTTGGAGGATAGCTGCTCTTTTTATCTTCTTGATTTACATTTATTAAAATTCACTGTTATCTACTTATAATACAACATGGCAATTCGTTTTATAGTATGGTTCCCTTAAAGGTATTAAATTGTAATTCAGACTATTACAGTCTTGACATTAATTTCTTATTCCCATATGAGGGTCTTGACTCTCCTGGGAAATAATATTTGGTCCATATTCTTCATGTTTAAAAGGTCAACATTATCAACTGAGATGATTTATAGCATTTAATAGCAGTATCTATTTCGCCATATTGGTCTTTTGATGTACTTTATGTATTGTCTTTCTCTTTTCTATTCACTGTAAATTTGTTATACGAGTACTGATTTCTGTTCTCATTGTTTTTCCAGAGTGTTTACAGGATAATGGGCTCCAGTATGTTGCCATAGCAGGGGAGAATTCTTTTGAGGTGAACATGCATCATTTCTCGCAATTTCTGTTTGTCTATTTTCCTTTTTGTTTTGGTGTTTAATTACTCGATGATTCTTTGAAACTTATATGCACAGGTTGAGATATGGGACATTCATACTGCAAAAAGAATTGCACGAATACCTCAAACTCATTTTGACATTTCACCTAGTATGTCTACTGAAAAAAGAGGTTTGACTTTGATCTCATGTCTGTTTTAATTTGATTTGAATTAGTCAGTGACTTACTAAGAGGTGTAAATTGAGGTCCAACATATAGCCGTTTTGGGCATAGCTGGTTTTAGTGTGTCTTTTAAAAATGGTTTCCTTGGATATCTCTCCCTTCTTGCTTTAATGTTCATTACACCAAAGTTTATTGATATTTTGAAACCAGACAACAGATTTGCAAAAATTAAATTTCTCTTCTCAGAATGACTAGCTTTGTATGAATCAGTCACTGTTAGATGTAAGATCCCTGCTGTTAGCATCTTATTGTCAAGTGGATTGTACCCTCTTCAAGCTTTACTTTTATTTGATGGCTCTCTTTTCTCGGAGATGCCTTTGTATTGGGACACTTGGAACTTCATATAAGTTTACTTATTACAACTCATTCACTACATGGGAAGGTTGTTTTGGTGCATCCTGCATTAACAAAAAGTGCAACCCGTAACCTTAGAGATTTGCAATGACAAAGCCAGTAAAACAAAAGTCCCAAATATTTTGTCCAGAGCTTCAAAAGGAAGAAAAGAAAAAAAGAAAAGTTGAATGAAGTTTTTATCTTAGAAAGACATTGTTTATTTGTTTTTTTATGCCTCTAAACTCGAAGTTGGTGTCCATGGGCAGGGATGTGCATGACCGTTCAAGCATTTGTACCATCACTGTCACAAGGATTTCTAAATGTCTTAGCTGGGTGAATGTTTTTGCTTCTCCTTTTTGTTTTACCTTCTTAAATGATTTTTTAGGATTTGTAGAATGGTTCAGTGAGTAAAGAATGATTTTAGTTGAGTACTTAACTTCATTTTTGCTATATCTGGAAGTTATGAGGATGGTTCCATGCTTTGGTGGGATGTACGAAATCCAGGGGTTCCTCTAACTTCTGTTAAGTTTCATGCAGAACCAGGTGAGACAAATATTTTTGGAAATCCTCATTCATAATAATCGACATTAAAATTAAAACTTTTGAGCCTATTTATTCTATGTGCAGTTTTAAGCCTATGTATTGATGGGCTCTGTAAAGGGGGTGTCTCAGGAGCTGCCGATGACAAAATTGTTTTGTATGGGTTGGATGTGTCTATGGTAATTCGTCTTCCAGTAATTCTTCTATCTGCATTATCCTTGCCGGGTGTTTTGATACTAAACTTAAGCAAATGGTGAATTAGCTATTTAATGTCATTTTGGTTATATTGTTTGTCGGCTTTCTTACCTGTTAAGTTGCTTATTTTATTGCTCTCAGCCTACTTGTTGGGGCACCTCGTGTGATTCATGTTGAAACTTTAATTTTGAGATAGGGTTCTTGTGTGATTAAGAATGAGATTAGTTTGGAACGGCCTGGTGTATCAGGCTGCTCAATTCGACCAGATAACAGAATTGCTGCAGCTGCTGGTTGGGATCACAGGTTGGTGATTACTTTTAGCATTTTCTTAAATTACTAGACATGGGATCATGATTGCTCTCATTTGTTGGTTGATGACAGAATCAGAATATACAATTATCGCAAAGGAAATCCTCTTGCAATATTGAAGTATCACCATGCTGCGGTAACTTGTCATCAATTAGCCTTACTCAAGTCAATTTTTTAGTGTTATTTTTACCCTCTCTCGTGTTCTCTTGTTCCATATCCTCAAAAGGTGTTTTCTGGGTAATTTTCCAGTGTAATGCTGTTTCATATTCAACTGATTGTAAGTTGATGGCCTCTGCTTCAGAAGACACAACTGTTGCATTATGGGAGCTGTATCCTCCTAAAAGCTGAATTGTGGGAGCTACAGAAACTGAAATGTGTTCAATTCATCATCGACGATTCTGTACACTTCAATTTTGTCATACATCAGTTAAATCATGATTAACGATAGAAAGGTATATCAGGATTGTTTTGGTACAATGTAGGAATCGAAGGAATGTAAAGTATAATTTGGATATAGATTGGTTTGGATCGCTGGCTTCTGTGTATAAGAAACGAAATCCCAAGGGCAACATAATGAAATAACAAACGGAAGCCATTGTATTGGTATTGACTATTGACCCAAGACCTGTGTTGTTCTACCGGACATGACATGGCATTGGCATATGCTGTTCGAATAGCCTCGAGGCCACGGCCGCCATTGTCCCTGACAATCACTTTCCCAGTATCACACAGACTCACCACCACTTTTTTCAGTTCTGCCTCCGACCCCGACCTTTCACTTCCAATTGCTACTGTAGCAGAGGAAAAACTTTGCACAAACCTCTTGCAAAAATGTCTTCGATTTCCCAATCTGCATTGCGTAAGAGCCATTCACGCTAGATTATTCAGAATTCCTAAATTACCCACCTTTTCCCTCTATCTCCTAAACAACCTTATCATTCTTTATTTGAAATGTAATCGTCTAACTTATGCTCTCAAATTGTTCGATCAAATGTCCGAAAGAAATGTGGTATCTTGGTCTGCTCTCATCGCCGGTTTTGTCCAGCGCGGCTGCCCCGATGAAGCTTTGTCTCTCTTTTTGCGTATGCAGCGTGAAGCTGTCGTGTCTCCCAATGAGTTCAGTCTTGTGAGTGCGCTTAACGCCTGCTCCTTTTCCCAGAATTTGATGTTGTTGTACCAAATCTTCTCTTGGGTCATTCGTTTGGGATTCGAGTGCAATGTATTTCTGATGAATGCGTTCTTAACTGGTTTAATACGACATGGAATGCTGTCAGATGCTAAAGTGCTTTTCGACAAGTGTGTGAGTAAAGATATTGTGTCTTGGAATGCAATGATGGCTGGTTTCTTGCAGCATTCTTATTCTCAAATACCATTCTTTTGGCACCAAATGAACGGTGAGGGAGTTAAGCCTGATGATTTCACCTTTTCTACTGTTTTTACTGGCTTGGCATCACTTGCTGATATTAAACTGGGATTGCAAGTTCATGCACAGCTGGTCAAGAGTGGTCACGGGGTTGAGATTTGCGTGGGGAATTCTTTGAGTAACATGTACATAAAGAACCAGAGGCTTGATGACGCTTTTAAGGCCTTCTATGAGATGCCACAAAAAAATGTGCGTTCTTGGACTCAAATGGCTGCTGGAGCCTTGGAATGTGGGGAACCTGACAGAACGCTTGAACTTGTTGCAGAATTGAGGGTGGTGGGTTTAATGCCAAACAAGTTTACTCTTGCCACTGCATTTGATGCTTGTGCCAAGTTGGCTTCATTAGAAGAAGGGAAGAAATTTCATGGCCTGAGAATTAAACTAGGTTCTCAGGTTGATATCTGTGTAGATAATGCCTTAATCAATATGTACGCGAAATGTGGATGCATGGATGAAACTTGGGTTGTATTCCAATTGGGACATGATCGTTCTGAGATTACATGGACAACCATGATCATGGCGTGTGCGCAGAATGGCCAATCTAAAGCTGCTCTTGAAATCTTTGAGGACATGATGTTCAGTGATGTGGAGCCAAATTATGTCACCTTTATATGCGTGCTTTATGCTTGTAGCCAAGGTAGGTTTATTGATAAAGGACGGAAGTACTTTTTCTCCATGTATAATGAACATGGGATTTCCCCTGGCGAAGAGCATTATGCGTGTATGGTGGACTTACTAGGACGTGCAGGTCAGATTAAACAAGCTGAGGATTTGATCTTAAATATGCCATTTCAACCAGGTGTGCTTGTTTGGAAGACTTTGTTAGGTGCTTGTCAGCTTCATGGGGATGTGGAGACAGGAAATCGAGCAGCCCAGCATGCAATTGACCTTGATGGAAAAGATTCCTCAACTTACGTGCTATTGTCAAACTGTTTTGCTTGTCAAAGTAAGTGGGAGAATGTAGGCATGATGAGGGAACTTATGGATAATCGAGACGTAAAGAAAATGCCTGGCTCTAGTTGCATTGAAGTAGAGAAGAGGTCCCCCATATGTCCAGCTTGGGGATTATTAACATGAATGAAACACGTAATACCTTGTGTCCTTTGAATTCCATTTGGACTGCATCTCTGGAGATGCCATTTCTACATCTTAAATGATCAGTCACTACCTAGAAGCACTTAGAAAAAGGACTCTTTTCTGCCTTACCTGTCATGTAAAATTTTCAAGAGCTATATAACGGGCCTGAATAAGTGGTTGTAGGGGGTGCTGATGATGTGACCTGATTGGGACATTGACGTTTGTATCCACTTGTGAACAACGAGATCGCTTTGAGACACTGTTTTATAATGTTGTCTCAGACTTGATCTGTTATTATTCACAGAAAAATGAAGGTTGCTTAAGCGATCACCAAGTATCTGTATAGAATTAGAGGCTCATCGGTATTTGTCTTTTCCTCTTTTTCTTTTGGCAAGTTCTAATGTGTCATTTTTATGTCACCATTTTGTATTCGTTACTCCATTGGCAGTTTCTAATGCATTCTGGCACCTAATTTTTAATTATACTTTTTCTCATTTCACCTAAATATTCATTTAGACGTGGTTGAATTCATCTGTAGCTTTTGCTTTTGTTGAAACAGATTCGTAGAGGTTTCTTCAGGAGATGATTCTATTGAATCTAATCCGGATGCTGTCAAGGACGAGGAAGAAGAGGGGAAAGAACTGGAGGCGGAAGAAAGAAAAGGAAGCACGAAGTTCATTATCAAACTGCTGCGTTATTGAAATTTTCTTGAGGTTATTAGCTGAGATATGGAGTTGGCAGATGTAATTGCTGGAAGACCATTCTCTTGTATAAAATACTATCGCTGTGAAGCAACGGCCTACCATTTATGCTGGCATTTATTTATATGCATCAATATTTCATTACTACTACTATCCCGCAATCAACTTATGACTCAACTAGCATTAGTAATCCATTACTTTAGCCCTAAAACTAATGCTTTCATTCTTACAGGAGTCTCAGGTTGTCAGCTTTTGTGGTTGGAGCAGCATAATAATAAATTTCAAGTTCTAAGATCATTACAACGTAAGCATGACTGCAGGGAAGACTAACTAAAAGTAACTGAATTTAGTTTCAGGCAATTGTCTTTACCTTTGCAATACAGAAGTCTATAGTGCTTTGGGATGACCGTGGAAAAGGTTAGTTTCTCACATATAAATAAAGGTAAGGTAATCCAGCTGCAAATTGGATTTTAGATTTTACCTTCACACATTTTATTCTTCTCAAAGTTTACACTTGGTAGGCTATTGAAATGGTAACCAATTGTTTTACCTTTCAGGAGCAATTTGGAGTGTAATGACCAAAACTTCCAATGTAAACTCAATATTTTCAATCCACGAAGCAAATACAAAAATTCTGACCAGCCTTACATCTAGTCTAGACACAGATTCAAAGTTTTAAATATGCTGCAGCTGCTCTGCTACACCTGATTCCTCCAAAAACCTATTACCTATTACCAATTACCATTGGCACTTGCTAGTCGCCCAGAGTAAGCCAATGAAGTTTCAACATGCTAATACTAGAATGACCTAAAGAAGATATAGGGTATATTATCATGTACAAGATGCAAGTTCCCCATGCACCAGATGAAAAAAGAATATATATAGAAAAAAGGGACGGCCTTACAATACAAAGGAATTACATTAGTGACTAGGGTAAGGAGATATACCAGAAGACAGCTTTCGATATATGCCAGAACGTGCACGATCAAAACTATGTTTTAAGATGAGCCCCACAGAATCCCCCGCTAAACAACCAAGTTTCCTTTTCCTTTTCAGGTCGGTTCACGACGATATGGGCTCATAAGGATAGAGTAGCCATGGATGCTTCAAAGCCTCAGATGCCGATGGGCGCTTCTTTGGGTTTACTTGCAGCAAATGGCCTACGAAGTCTATGAAACCCTGGTCCCCCATCGGCAGTCGGTGCCTCAAGGATGTCTTCTTTGGAATCAAGTACTCCAATCTGTTCGTCTCCTGTTTGTTTAACTAATTAAGTATGAAACTACAGACAACTGATTTTGGAAATAACTGCTCCATGATAATAATGGTTAAGAAATTGGATGTGCACGCCTAGACAACAAGAGCATTGATGAACTGCAGACTAAATATTTTCATTTCAAAGTTAAAACTTATATTCACCAACATTCAAGCTCAGTCAATAAGAAAAACAATTTAAGTCCACTTGCAATAGTGCTGCTTGCTTCCAGTACAAATATGCAATCAACTCCAATTTAAATACACAATGCCTAAACTCGAGTCGCAGGTTTGGTAAACCTAAATTTGAAATATAAATGCTAGTATATAATATATATTAATTTAAAATCATTATAATTCCTAATAATTGTTTTTAATACAACCATTCAATCATGATAATTAGCCAAGTAAAATCTAACTGCAATACCAAACAGATCCTAAAAACCTGCAAGTATTGGAAGTGATTTGGTATTTTATCCATCAAACCAACCCACACAAATCCAATTAAAAAAACTGATGCTTGGTAGTTGATAATCTATGGTTATATAAATGACATTTAATTTGGGTATGATATCTTTTAGATTGTAAATGTAAATTATCTAAAATTTTCTTACTTCTACAACTTGTTTGCAAATAATTTATAGTTGACCTTGAGATATGTAAAGATTCAAAGTTTTGAGATGAACATTCCAATAGACAATACAGTTTTACAGTAAATGCTTTTATTTTTTTAATTTTTTTTGTTTGGATTACTAATGAAAAGAAAATGTTTTGGAATAATTCTAAATGGCCAGACCCATTAAATCCAATGTCAAGCTGACCTAATCTAGGTCTCCTCTGCCTAAGCTCAGCTCATCTCAAAACAAACCATGCTCAAGTAAGGTAAAAAATTTATCTGTTCAATCTCAGTTTGACTGTCACACAACTTAAGGGGATAGTAAAGGCATGAGAATTTACAACAGCAATTTAAATGCTGGCAAATTGATTTCTAAAAACATAGACAACAGTTATAAAAAAAAACAAAATATGTTTTAAGCAAAAAAGAATACCTGGTTCCGTTCATAAAGCATGTGATTTTTTGAAAAATATTTGTATGTATCCCGTCCTTTAGCAAGCATATCTTGATCAATGGGTCCGATAATTCCAATAACTCGTGCTAACAATGTTGCTGGTGAATCATTTTGAAATAGGACCTAAATCAAGATGCACCAATAAAGTCAGATGAAAGTAAGCCAACTGAAATGTTTTACATGACACAAGTTTCAATAATGTCAAAATTTTACAAGTGCAAAGGAAATCTCCAAACTAATTGCTGAGTAAAAAGACTCAAAATGAAGTGCATTTAACCCGGCGAATTTTATGTCGATATGAAAATAGCAGCCAATTACACCCCATAAACAAAGCTTCTGTAGGGTTTATGTTCAAGCAGAGTCTAGAAGTTTGAAAATGGCTAATCTAGCAGTTACATAGGAAAGAAATTATGTTCCTCTGTCAAACAGATTTGAAAGATTTGGAGAGGCATTATAACCGAAATTGAGGATATTGTCGATGGGTTTTGAGCAAAGAAGGTTCTGGTAAACTTTAAATTATCATCTAAGTCATTCCTGATTGATATTGGACATTCCTGGTGGAGAAGTATTGTCTTTCCTTTTTTTTGGGAACTACAGTGCAAATCAGTGGATTGTAACACAGAGGAGTACATTTAGCAGGTTTTCCAATAAACTGGGGTTAAGGAAACATTTGCAAAAAGGATCGGACGAACTTCTGATGGTTTTGGGTTGGCAAAAAGTCCTTTTCTACATTTGCTTGATCCTTTGGGAACAATTACTCACAGAAAATTCAAATTCATAATGCCCTCATGATTAGCTACAATACAGATATCACACACAAGGATAAATTCTAAAAAGAATAAGAAAGGGAAGTAACAACAAGAACAGTTATCGAATTATAGGGTGTGAAAATATGCAACCATCAACTTCATGGAGTCTATGAGGGAAACTATTGGCATTTTGGAGAAATTGTGTCTATCCTCGGTCTTTAAATTTAAAAGAAAAGCAAAGCAGGGCACTCTTCACGTTGCTTTTCAAGGACAAATACTTTAAGATTTAAAACAAAGATACAAAGATTTAGAGTTTTATCCACCCATGAAAATTGTAAAAGTCCGAAGAAGTCTCTTCAAAATTTTGGTTACATTTAAAGAGTCTAAATGGTCCATTCCCTAAAAGGACTTTAAAGAAGTTGAGGACTCCATGAAAACAAGGTTTATCATCTCCATGGCCATTAATCCTTGTTAGCCCGTTAAGTATGTCGGTAACAGTACTCTGCCACAGTTGCTTGAAATATTTTATTAGACTATGTGATAGCAATTTGTGGTACCACCATACATTGAGTAAACCGTTCAATTATAAATGAAATAGGAGGAAATATTTAAGTGAACTATGTGATAATAGTCTTCCCTGTTCACAGCGAGTGCGTGGAACAAAATACTATTGAACCTAGATTTCTTCCTCATTGAGATATTGCCCTTATCTCAGAGTTGAGGTGAGGGTGTTGTGAGGGCAGTGCAGTTGGGACAAGTTACAAAATAATCCAAAAGACATGGATGAATAAAACTTACATTGCCAGTGCAAAGTTCAGCCAGGATGCAGCCAAGCGACCATATATCTATCTTCTTATCATATGGAAGCCCCAGAATAACCTCTGGTGCTCGATACGATCTAGATTGCACATATGAGCAAAGGTGGTCTGTTTCAAAGCAGCTACTCCCGAGGTCAATGACTTTTACTTCACATCTGCTATAACTTTTCACCAATATATTCTCAGGTTTCAAATCACAGTGTATAAGGCCAAGACCATGTAAAAACTGCAGTGCCTCCAAACACTGAATTGTAATTGACTGCACAAAGGATACAAGTGAAAGTTATTCATTTTTGGTAAAAACACTAGCAGAGAAAAAATTTCTCCACAAACCTGCAATCTTGGCATTGTAAAATAGACTTCCCCTCCCGATTCTCTGTTGAACTTATGAAACTCGTATAAGTTTGCCTTGAGAAGTTCACAAACAATCAACAGATGTTCCTGCATAAAGAGCAAAGGGCTGCGTAAATAACAAAGCATGTTTAATGAGTCAACCTCCTATCCAACAAAAAGGAAAACAGAACAGGATAACAAGCCTAGTACACAGAACTCAGTAAACAATAACTTCATCTTGAGCCATCATTTGAGTGCCAACACTCAACTGCAATTGAAATCTAAAGTCAAAAAGGTCAAATTGGTAAAAACGTAAACTAGTATTGTACTGTAACAAAGAGTGTATCTCTCATCAAAATGTGCATGTGCTGAAGGAAGGAAAGAATTATGGTTTTGTTCAAAGCATCGACCATAAATTTAACATTTCTGCACTTCAATTAACAAGAGTACTTGTCTATGTAGTTACAAGTGTAGTGATGAAGATTAATTTTAAACATGGAAGGATATTGCAAGAAGGAGATAACAAAACAAATTCAAGCCCAGTACTGTGTACAAAATCCCAGGAGCTATTTTTCTACATGGATATCTTGGTTCCACAAAGGGAAAAATTATACCATATGCATAGTTGTGCTTTCATTGCAAAGCTTGAGCACTCATTTCATTGAGTAAAAAATGGCAGTTAGAAAATATGGAAATAACCATTCTAGAATTCTACTTTCCTCTTCGGAAATGTATACAAAGATTTTAATCAGGGTCACAAAAAGGATACAGATTTAGAACATTAGTAATTGTTTCGGTTTCATCTCAGAAAGTCAGACTGGTATTGTGAAACATTCACGTGAAACCAAACCTTTAAACTACTCAACTATGCTTTAGAATAACTTCATATGTTTGGATTCTCACAACAAATATGCTATAGAACTATACATAACATTTTCATTTCTCAGAAAAATTCAGCACATGTTCACAGGAGGTGCAAAAATCTATGGTTGTGTTCCACCCACATCATACTTCCAAACACAAAATATAGATATTCTGAAAAATCACTCTTCATAAGAGCCTAAGAGGCAGATATGACAATTCAAACCAAAATCGAGGAAAACACATTAACTAGTCCAACAATACTCGATAAAAGTCATTCATTGAATCAAAGAGACATCCATTAACTCTATACCATAGTGATTGTTTGAATATGCAAGAGACCTCCCAAACTTTTAAAATAAGTACAACCTTGTTCCCCAAAATATTCTAGATTAACATTTTAAGTTAAACTCTATTAACATTATGGAAGTTGCTACTCCTCACAGTATGCTAATTGCAGTTAAGTTGAGATGCAAATTAATTTGCAAAAGACTAGCTCCAATGTGTGATAAACGAGTTGTTCAAAATAATCCTTCAAAGCAATTTACCTTTTTCCTTTAAAATAAGACATAAAAATTATAGTTTTTGAGTTTCCTAATTCTTGCATCAGTTAACCACTTAAGGATCAATCTTTTTCCCATTTCTTACGTAAATATCTTCTCAATTTTCTCCTTTCTGTTCTAATCCCCTTTCCATTGCAATTCTTTGCTGCAACAACTTTTTAACCAACTAATGCCGATTTAATACGAAAGAGGCAAGTATTGCAGGACATTAACAGCTGAGGCAGAACTAACAATTTGTTATGACAAACACATAAAAAATTCATAAAAAACGAATCACAAGGGTAAAATAGAACTTACTCGGTAATAAAAATAATCATACAATCTGAGAATGTGGTATTTGTCAGCCGGATCATGCTTATTGACATACTTGAGAAGTTTTATCTCATCAAGACTCTGATCAAAGAAGTCCTTGTTGTTTTTTATAATCTTGACACATACATCCATGCCCGTGTGGAGGTCATGTGCTTGTATAGCTTTACTGAAAGCAGCAGATCCAAGATACTCAGTCACATGATAGCGCCCAGCTATTATAGAATTCAGAACAACATGAAAATTCTTGTCCTCCTCAAAGCCAGTTCTGGAATAAAAGATGTAAATAAGGGTAAATTTGATTTGAAAATAAAGCCAAGAGTAAGATAGCAAAATCCAAGCACAAGAAGATAACGAAAATAACTCGTTCTTGAATGTCACAAAATTGACTTAAGCGAACTACATGTCCAACATATGCTGAATGCAACAGAAAATCACACTGACAAGGATAATCCAATAATAAGCATAACACTTATGAAAGAGAAAGAACTACAGAGTTGCAAAGACTTCTAGATATTATCCTTCAGCAAGCTAACTCTTTCACAAAGTAAATGTGGGTATCAAGCATGCATTACAAAATATTATTAGTGCTACCCTGGAGGTACAAATCTAAAATTACTACGATAAGGCGTAAAGCATACACAAGGGTGGAGGTCAGAAATTAGAATTGCTGTTGCCACAATTTTTATTATGTCCAAACAACATAAATTTTTGCTACTACAAGCATATAGGAACAATCATTTTAGTATTTCAAGGAAATAAGGCAAACGAGGATACTTGTTTTTCCTATGTACAATCTTGAGGTTGAAAGTTTCAAATTCCTCCTCCTGAGCTTTGATTTGCCTCACTTGCTCCTGAACAGCAGCAGCCTCTTCATCGTCAAGTGATGCGCCAGGATCTTTTTCCCTCACGCTGCCAGCTTTCTCATCCTCTTCCTTCTCGTCATGCTCTTCTTCTGCATATCCATAATTTGAGTGCGAAGACGGAGAAGAATTTGCAGATCTAATAGCATTCACATTAACTTCACCCCTAGTACTCTTTACAGTAGAGGAATCGTTACTCTTCTGCCTCCACGTGGCAAGCATGTCATTATTTCCCATCAAAACATTCAAACAGTCATCTGTTTCATTGTCAGTAACTGCATTACAGTTGTTTGACCATAAGGATTTACTAGTTCCAACCTGCATCACTTCTCCATCCATCAGTGGTGGAGGGAAAGAAAATCCCGCATCAGTATGAATTTTCATTTGACTAGAGGCAACTTTGTCATTCTCAACCACATATTTATAGTCTTGTTTAGCGATTCTCGTTTTATACTGGTTTAGTTTACCAGTGTACTTCTCTGAGTCAAGGTGAGAAGATCTAAACCCACCAGTTCCAATATCGTGATCATGAAAATATTCTAGATCCCCCTCACTGCTGCCACCAACCAAACTTTCTCGAACTTCACTGCCAATATCAGCAGCATCACTGTTGATACCCACACCAATAGATCTCACTGAACCACGCTGATCATCATCCATACAAATATCATCCAGTTCATTCAGGACCCTCCCATGCCCTAAGAGTTCATTTGTCTGGGTCACAAATCCTTGCCAGACAGGCTCTGCACGCATCAAATTTAGCTCTTCTTCATCCAGCAATTGTCCATCATATTGAGCCATTAAATCACTCTCATTGGTCCTCTTGTATATTTCATTCACTGACAAATCTATTGGATCATCTGAAGCTGTAATTGGTTCAACACTCTTTCCTTGAAAGTACCGTTCACCAGAGAAGTATGAATCTTCCTCGCCAAAAGAATGATCATCATCTTCTTTTGTTGTACCTCTTCTCTGTGGGTCCGGTACACTTCCATGCCCTGTTCCTTTTTCATTATCACTTGGATAATCAATTTCATGAGCTAGAAACCAGGTCTCATCCTCAATAGGTTGTCTAGTGTAGCCATCATCATCATCATCATCATATTCATCCGAATCCCAATATTCATTTGGATAGTCTACAGATTCACTTATCCCATCACCAACAGTAGCAAAACCAGAAACCAGATCAGATGTATCCTCTGCAATTCCCTGACTAACAGATAACCAACTGCCTCCAGCAATCCGTTTTGCACCTGGGCACATAATTCACAGATAAAATGAGAATATACTATAAATTTGTGTGAAGCCTATTCTGGAAAATGCAAGTTCCAACTTGCAGTAACAATTCTACTTGTGCTAAGTAAATAGCATGAAGCTTCAGGATCTCATTATTGTGAGAGAAAGGGCACTCAAGGAATTTCATGTTCACTAAGTTTGGGCAAGGCTTAGTTGCCTTGGGTTTCATAAGTGAAGTTATCACATTGGAACATAATAACCTCATCAACAAATGCTAATCATTGTGGAAAATGCTCTAAACATCCTTGTTGAGCCCTTAAACATCCACTAGTTAATTAACACCTAAAACTATGTATATGTCCAGATTACCTATTTAATTCTCCCAACCATTTCCAGAAATATAAGAAAATACACACCCTTCACCACATTAACCAATAAAGAGTACAAAGAGAGTTGTATATCACCACTTTACATAATAAAGGACCACGATCAATGAGGAAATGAATACACGAAAACATTAACTAGAAGCACATGATAAACAGTCATCAGAAACAAACAATGACAGCCTATAAGTGGAAACAGATATGCTAGTAAATAGATCTTCATATAGAAGGAAATAAAATGCCTTTGCTGCATGATACAAAGTAACGTCCAGACATGATGAAAGTTTTAAGATTGTTTAGAAGTTGGTGGGGCCAAAAAAATATGTAGAATATAACATACAATACAAGACAAGGATGATTCTCCTTATCCTAAATTCATGGGACAATTGAACAGCAAATTGTCTGCTCCTCAAGTCAAATTATTTTTTACTTCCCCATGCAGTAACTTGTTCTTATCCAAGCTTAAGAATAAGAATGAGGTAAATACCGTGGAATAGGGTTTGATCCTATTTATGGGGATTCCGTAAATAATCCATTCCAAAAAAAAAAAAGAGATAGTTCAAAAAAATTGGACAGCTGAGATGCAACAGTTTCCTTTATATACTTAAAAAAAACTAATTAAGCTTTAAACAATTTTTAAAAATCTTTTCTAGCACCAACAAATGCTGACAACAATTAACTATCAATGCCAACCAAACATCATTTACATCGTTACCAACTGCTAATTTTCCAACTTGGTAATGTCTCATTCAGAGATCATACATATATATATATAAACCGGATCGGTTCATGTGCTGGTATAAGGTTTATATATAAAACAGATTAAGGTACTCGACTAACTTAGGGCCATGAACAATTCATTTACACATTCAACTCTAAACTATGTAAATTTATTTAACGACTTGTTTACAAGGTCGAGAACTTATTATCATTTTTGCACTCTTAAAAGTCACATTATTTTGTCTTCCTAATCAAGTGAAGCTAATAAAGTAACATAACCATATCATCCGCTCTCTCTCTCTCTCTCTCACACACACACACACACAAACGCACACACAAACAAAAGAGGTGATGGTATTATATTCTACAATATCTTTTGCTTTGGTCATATGTCACAAAAGAGATCCTAAAATGTTAAAATTCCCTTTCTATAAATATAAGCATAAGAGTACAGGAGCTCTAAAGAGACTAACCTAAACATGCACAAGAAATAATTGAAAATGCAATTTCTTGACACGATTCATATACAGCATCACTGGCTTTTTTCAACAGCAGCTGCTACTCTAGCTAATTGTCCACCTCAAAAGCAGCTAAAAGAATTACAAAAATGAACTAAAATGGAAGAACAAGAATCTGTTGATAAATGAATTCCTATTTGTTGAACATTACTTTTCAAATCTTGCTCTAGAATCCATTTGAGATTTTTTTGCCTATATGATTTTTTTCATAGTAGCCACCTTCAATAGTTAATAAAATTATCACTTCCAATAGCTGGTAATAGCTAGATGTTACATGTTGAAAGATATTCTATAATAATACATAACAACTGTTTAGCCATTTATTGGGTTCTGCATTTATTACTTACATCCATAAGTCTATGAAAAGGTAGTAAAAAGCATAAGTTTCTTGTAGGAAGACAGTGAGAAGAAAGAAGGGTATGTTTATTCATCTTTAGCTTAAATGCTGACCTGAAGAGCTGATTTCTTGTCCAACAGGAATGTCAAGGTATGACCCTATCAGCAAAGCATTATCAGCACTTCCAAGCTTTGCACCTGGACAATCACGCTCAATGTTTTTCCAATTGACATTCAATAACTTCTCCTCTGACTTGAGTTTAACTGGGGGAAGTCTAGGAAATTCTTCCCTCGTGTTATCAGATGCAAGTGGAAAATCAAAGCTGCTCAAATTTTTTCGCTCATTATCTCCTTGAGACTTTCCAAAGTATAAAGCTCTTCCGACCTCATCCACCTGTTGTTTGATAGCTGCTCTAAATTCAATATTATCTGCTTTGTTCTTTCCTTCTTTTATCTCCAAACCACTACTTGCATCATAACTGGTTGACTCATCCACTTTAGGAAGTGGCAAAACAGTCTTGACTGAACAGTCTTTCCATAAATCTACAGAACTTGTAGGCACCTCCCCTCTAGACCATAGAAAATCTGCAGAGGACACAGCAGTAGTATTATGTTGCTGATCAAGTTCCTTTGATCCACACATTTCATACTTCGATTCGTTATTAAGATTAATAATACTGGTACTAGCGCCTCCAATCCAGCAACTTCTATTTTCACCAAAAAAGTTAACTTCACCAGTTTTTGGACTTGTTTTAACAGAGAAGTTGTTGGCCCCGGTACATCCATCGTTTTGAAAAGTACCGGAAGAACCATTAGTAGGGTTAAAGTTCCATGAATATAAATCAAGAACAGTATCCTCAGAATCAACTGCTCCAATTTCATCATTAGATCTGCTACCCTGCTCCCCAACACAAGCAGTACTCCATTTTGTTTTAAAGCCATTTCTACCAGTCCCGCATTCTATCTCTTTTACAATTAGTTCGTTGGAAATTGCATCACTGTTTTGAGAACTTGAGCTCTGCTTCTCATTTACAAGTTTGCTCCCATTCTCATCTTCCAATAACTTCCTTGAGTCCTTGTCATCAATGTTAAGTTTTTTGAGAAACGCATTCAAATCAGGACGGCTACCGAGTTCACTGCGCAATGCTGCCTCAGCTCTTGTGAAACCATTCTTTTGCAAATATTCCAGAATCATATCTACTGGACTTGATTCCGCCATAATCAATTTTTAAAGGTGTAATACCAGCTACTAAAAAGAAGTTCTTATGAAGCCTGTAAGAAAACTGAAGCAAATGAAGGAAGAAAGTAAACAAATAAGTGACTTGCAAAGAAAGAAAGTAAAGAATCAACTTTTCATGTGAGTACAAAACGAGAACTAAGTACTTCAAAATAGCTTCTTCCACCATGGCAAAGGGGAAAAAAGAAAATCTGGACCCCAAAAAACAAAAAGGAAAACGTAAGCTGATCACAAACGAGAAAAGAGAAAAAATAAAAAAGAATCCACATTCAGCATTCCTCTTTCCCCGCCACAAATTCAATAAAGACATTGTTAAGTGAAAAATGCTTTCAAGGAAATACAACAATCACCTGACCTAACTCATCTACAACCAGCAACCCCAAAGGCATTATCCCCTGAACACCAATTCAATACCTCAACAACTAAGAAGAACCACAGGTCCAAGCCCACCAAAAGATAGGAACCAAAATACGAAACTTTCAATAAAATCTAAAGATTTAAGAAAAACCAAGAACGACCCAGAAGAGACACATGAATGTGCGAAATGAAAACTGAAAAACGAAAGAGATGGCTTACAGATCGAAGATGGCGGAAAGCTGACGGGGTTCTCCGGGAAGAAAAGGATGTCAAGTGCAAATTCCATAGCCAAAAATTTTCAAAAATCAAACTTGACAAATTTTGGGGTTTTTAAGTCCGGGCTGCAGATTTTCTCAGGCCTAGCATTATTACACGAGACCGTTCCTTTATTTTCAACTTTTATCTTGTAATGGCAAACAACACACACCCGGAGCCCGGAGGGGCTGAACTGAAGGCTAAACTAAAGAACATTAGAACATAATAAAAAGCCATACATATTACAACAGTAACTACTTGGTTTTGGCTCGGTGTGTGCACATGGACGTGGGTTTTACTTTTTCTTGCCTTGAGATCGGTGTCGTCTTGTTTTAATCATTTTGGTGTATCAATAATCGGGTGCATAGGGTGAGGTGAGGCTGCGTAGCATCTGAAAAAGACCGATTTACTCCATGTTTGGGACTTGGCCGATTGTTTTATTGGTCTAAGTCGTCACTCATTCGAGAGAGTGGAATTTCATTTTTGAAAAAATTTTTGGGCGGACATTTAAAGAGCTGTTTCAATGAAAGCAATACAGTTCCAGTGAGGGTGTGCTTGTTACAAGGATAAAGATCATCAAACATATATTATAAATGAAAGTAATATAGTTCCAATGAGGGTGGTGTTCTTGTTACAAGGATAAAGATCATCAAACATATACTATAGGTAACAATGTCGTTGTAGTTGTGTAACCAATAGTAAATATTTCAAATAATTACTAAAGATAATTTTTATTTATTTATATTGTTTTCATATAATTTTCAATTAATATTGATGATAATTGATAAATATTAGTACTTAATATTTTATATGACCAATAAGGGCTATTTATATTATGAAAACTTTTACTGTAATCATAACTTAAATAATAATTAATATTTGTCAATAATATTTAATAACAAATTTACTTTTCTAAAATTAGAATATTAAGTATCTAACAATTAAATTATAATGATTATAAACTTTTATTAACAGTTAATATTTGATAAATTACAGCAAAAGTATGAAACAATATTGAATTACACGATAAAACTTACTTTATTAAATCAAGCTTTAAGTCCAAAGACACATTCATACAGTTATCATTTTCAAATATGTATTAGGCTTACTTGTGTATATTTTGAGTGTACCTAGCAAATAAGATAGATTAATATATGAGTCATTACATGTGAAAGTAGACTAAGTTTTAGGTTTTTATTATTAAATTTTATAACTTTAGACCAAGTTTGAACTCCCATTTTATAGCCTTAATCAATTTGAAATTTAAACTTCTTTCGTATGCAAAACGATATTGTTTTGCTTATGTCAAAAAAAGCAAAGTCAATAAAATCAACTTAAAATAACTAGACTTTAGGCCTTTTTATTAAAATTTGCACTTCAAGTTGGGTTTGGGTTCGCATTTCATAGCTTGACCCAGTCTCAAACTTAAATTTCTTCTATATAAAAATGATGTCATTTTGTTTATGTACTTGAATGACACTTAAAAAGCTCTTTCCTTATATGCCCTTATCTTCCTATCCTTTCTGATCAACGTATCGTCACCATTCTCTTCTTTTTATTCATTCATTGTTCCAATGGAATTAATCAAAACCTTCAACCCAATACATTTAAGATTGAGCCCTACAAATGGCTTTTTTTGCTCTAAAAAGGATTGATCTTTGGCATTCAGATCTGGCCCATCTTCTTTTAGTTCTTTAACGATACTTTTGTCCAAAAATTTACTTTATCTATGACACCAATAAGCATTCTCCTTGAAAGCTTTGGCAATTGGTCCCATATTCTCGAGAGTGTTTTGTAGTTTGATCTTGTTCATGCTTTCAAGGTTAATTATTCTTTGAATGATAACTCATAAAATAGGGTCAACCAAAATGGAATGATAAATATAGTATTTAGTGAGGTTGACCTTGATAGAGAGGGGTTAATAAGTATCGAGTTCTTAATGAGTCAGACTGGGTCAAGTTTAGAGCCTAGCAGTTTGGGCTTTGCTTCAGGTGAAACTTGATTAGAATTAAGCTAGGAATGAATGGTTCAGGCCTGATCTTGATGCTTGACTAAGTTCAGGGTCATGCCATTTGTAAAGACTTTAGGATAGGTCCAGGTAACCTTAGACCTAACTCGACTTGATCCATTACTAATTTTATAGAAGTTAGATCATAGTTAGAATCCAACTATAATTTTAAAAAGATTGCCTATAAAAGAGATATTTCTTTACATACTTAACAACCCTAAACTCTCACTAACTTTAGTGACAGGGTGTCTTTGTGAACACTCTCGACACTTTGAATACTCATTTTTATGGGTATCCAAACCTGATATCAATTTAATAGGCCTATTCAAAATTTATTTTACGTCATTTGGGACCATTATAGAAGATATTTTGAGATATAGTATTCCCATTTGCTAAAATTGTTATGTCTAGTTTCTATTACTTTTAATTGCCTTCATATATTGATTTTGGTTACAAATCCTTGTGTTTTGATCCAAATGTGAGATAAAGTGAGTGGAAATGGTGTGACTATTGCATGAATGTTAATTAGATTATTTTGTGAATTTTGCATGAAGGTTGAAGGGAAAGTTGACGTAAATTTGTACGAAAGAAGAAGAAGAAAACAAAGAAAGGTGGTGACCAAAGGTATCATAGTCACCATAATGACAAGCTTAGTCACAATGGTGACTAAGCATATCACCATCGTGATATGTTAAGTCACGGTGGTGGTGACAAGTTAGTCATGGTGGTGACTAAACATGTCACCACCACCGTGAGTCACACCTGTGACTACCATACTCACCCCTGTTCAAATTCTTATGTTAATCTGTATGTTCTATTATGTGGTAGTTGTAGGTTGAAGGGGCACAAAAATCTAATCCTAGACGAGGCTACAAATACAAAAGATAAGAGGGTGGCGGCGACATTTTGCATTCATTACATTCCACTCTTCATTCTTCATTCTCTACACAGAGAGACACTTCGGGAGGTAGATAAAGAGAAAGAAGGGTAGATGAGAAGAGAAACAGAGAGAGTCGGTGAAGAAGAGATAAGCATAGCAGAGAGTTGGAAGCAGAGCAAGCCTTCAACCATCTGGTGAGAACAAGCTGAAGCAAAAAGTGAGAGCTAATGCGGGAAGCTTGAGAGGGGCAAGAGACCACTGCCTTCATATTCACCCGATACTTGTTTACTTATTCTATTTTTCATCTGTTGCTTAGTTTCTTGTCTATTTATTGAACTTATTACTTGTTAGCTTAACCGACTGTTATTTGTTTTCTTTTCATAGTTCATTTAGTGTTCACTGTTTTGTTGCTTTAATACTTTTGTTGATAGTAACATAGGACTGAAGTGTATAGAGATGATGACTTGTGTTTATGCTATAATGGGCTGATCTTTTTTCTTGAGGAATAATGTAACTATTTTAGTCTAATATGCATGATTGAGGGATTGTGTTGTTGTCTTATGTTTGCCATAGTTTCTAAACTGAATGGATGTAATAACTTGACCAAACTTTGTGTCATTTTAGTATTAAACGAAGGACCGAAAGGAGAAGTTTAATATAGAACTAGAAACTATAGACACTTAGGTTATGAATTAAAAAATATTAAATTACGTGGTAATTAGTAATCAGGTTTCCATATTAATTCAGACAATAACTTGTCGAATGTGAAAGCTGGATTTAGTCTATTATTTAAGTTGATTTTAGAATTTGACTATTAATTTTAGTAACAAAATTACCAATCATTTTCCTTAATTATGCATAGGAGATTAAATTAGTGAAATTACTTATGAAGAGTCTTACATTTCGATTAATCTATTCGTCTTTGCTTCTGGTTGAATAGTTTACTTTTCAGACTAATTTGTGATATTCTTTTAAAGTCTTCACTGAACAATCGGGATAGAATGTTTATGATTGCCTTTATTTTTTTTGTTCAAAATTAATTTAAGTGAACCATTTCACCTCTGTGCGATATGACCCTAAATAATCACTACAACTACCTCGTATACTTGCAAATAGGATGGCCTAGTTAATTTTTAGAACTTTTTAGTCACAACAAAAATCTCAAATAAGCTGGGTTATCACCACCTTAAGAAGGAACATGGATACTTCTAGAAGTAATTTGGTCATCAACCTTATCAAGATAACCAACAACATGAAGCCCCTTAACTAATGAGTAACCTGTGGACTAAATTGTGGAAATTCATATGTTTTAACAAAAAAAAATGTTACAAGAAAGACAAAAAAACATAAAAGACAACATACTAATACCTTATGATTATAATCAAAAGGAGCCCCATCTACAACTTAATAATCAATAACACTTGAATAGAGCATACGAGGAGAAAGTTTGATAGTAGATAGCCTACTAATATACAATGTCCTAGCAAAGCCAATATTGCCCAATTTTAAGAAGCTAATCTTGTACACTTCTAACAATATACATGACCCTCTTGATCTCATGCACTACTATAAAAAAATTATAATAGGCTTAATAATGCTATGTGGTCATGGTTACAGACCTTGCCTCCATCGTTTATAACCACCTTTCGACACTTAACCACCATATTTATATCATTTTTGCACTAGCAATAGGTGAAAACCCATAGACTCAATTCACTTGAAATTAATAACCAAAAGGTTCAAAGAGAATATGGGATTAATTACATTTATGAAGTTTTAGAGCAACCTAAATTCTTAATCTTGACATAAAGATGGTAACATCAACCTTTGCAAATAGACTAAAGCCTTATCAACCTTTATATAACTCAATGTAGACAAAATGACCTTAAAGATTTGAGGAGGTGTAGATTAAGGCACATAAATATATAGTTTTGGAGAAGGCTAAACATAATAGAGAATCTCTAACAATAAATATAATAAAATATAAAATTTCGATTAAAAAATCGAAAAGCAAAAGTTAGGAAGAATTATCAAAGAATAAAATCAAAGAGAAGATGAAGGAAGATCTCTCTAAATAATGATCTAAATGTGAAGCCCAAAAGAACAACCAACCATACTAAGAGGGATAAAAGCATATACTTTCATTTCCATCAAAATATTAGATATGATATTTGTTGGATCGGAAAAACAAAGCATGCTATATTTGGAGAAATGGTAGATTTCAAAACTTTTAAGAAATCATTACTTGCAGCGGAAGCAACAAATCCAAATCATCATGCTAATCCATACA
>JAOSBK010000006.1:28061002-28072942 GCA_027568895.1 Erythroxylum shatona | reverse complement strand
ATTTAAAAGATTTACCCTATCTAGGAAAGATTATCCTTATCCACGAAGATCTCCTCTATCTTCAGATGATCCTTCCATGTGATCTTATCTCTTAAAGATGATGTTTATCCATGGTGATCTTATCCGCCATGTCATCATGTGCCACATCATCCATAGTTGCCACGTCACTGCTGATTTGTCTTCACCACAGCCTATCCGCACATAAGTCTATCAATGCACATCCATGGACAAGTCAATCTTCCATGATTGAGCTCATTCACGGTGCAGTCTCGTCGCTCTATGACTAAGTCACAAGTCACAATCTAAGTTAGTATTTAACCTCGCACATATTGCATACCTTCAACCTGCCTCGTCAAAGTTAGGTGTTTACGCATCTCATCGCGCTCGCATGCCTTTGTGTATCCTCGTGGGGTCTCTCGCATACCTTTCTGCCTTTTCGCGTACCCTCGATCTCGCATGACTTAGCTTTCCAACTCTGCACGTCCTCGCATCCGAATCTTGCCTACTCTCAAAATCTCCGCCTATACTTCCCGCATCCCTCGCCCACTTTGCAAGTTCCTCAGGTTTTGTTAGCCAACCAGCAAGACTTTGCCTTTTTCCATGTCAACACGCCTTCTTCGTGCTGACTTACTTGCCAAGCATTGGCCAAGGCTTGCCAATACTCGCACAATCCTGCAGTTTGGACTTAGGGGTCTAACACTAGACTTCATTCAAAACTCCAACTTTGCTCCAATTGTCGAAAAATAGCAAAGCTTTTTGACCATTCCCTACCTCACGCACAATAAATAGTGGAGCTGTTAGATCATTCCCTACCTCTTACACATTGAACTTAGATTTTTGTTTTCCTTGATTTTAGCAACTGAGTGAAAGTAGCCTTGTTTTTTCCTACATTTCTAATAAACTCTTTCCTTTTAAATATAATATATAGATCCATTACACTCATGATGAATCATTTTGATTCAGTAATCTTCATATTATCTTCCCTGTTGAGATCTTATTGCTTGAACCAACACATAATACTCGTAGACCACCTTTTCCTTTAAATTTGCAAACATCCCTCCATCCCACTTTAGTTTTAAACTTGTCGTTGCTAGATATGTTGGTTTATATCCTACAACCAATCGATTGGTTGTAGTTTAGTGACAAAATAATTTAAAGGCATTTTTATCTTGTACGTATTTTGATGTATATGATAAAGTCTATGAGACAATTATATATTGCAAATGAATTATGACGAGATTATAATTATGAGATTCATATTACATTTATGTATTATTATAAAATTGTTCTATGTGCATATTGGACATGAATAGAATATAAATACTAGCACACATTATATTTTTCCTTAGAAATGAAGTTGTTGACCTCATAAACTAAAATATAGAAATATTTAAACAAACATATGGGTGCTTATTAGAAAAAATGTTCACTAAACTGATCCCATATGAGAAATCCATTTGAAACATTACTTATATGTCTGTGGAAATTCTCATTGTAATGAATTTTTAAGTGATCCTTTGACTTGAGATCTCCAAAATTATCTTTTATAGAGATTGCTATGTTTTGATACTACTTATGACCTGTTCAAATTAAAGATTGCTTAGTTGCTAGCCATTGGATATAACATAAATTATATGGAGGTAATTGAGTACTCAAGATAGGATTTGTCACCTTAAAGTAATTAGGGAGAATTTTTCATTGTTTTCGATCAGTATTGATTTAGGGAATCTTTGGCCAAGGAAGAATGACATTTCGTAAATAGTTTATAGATATCATTAATTAAATCAAAAGCCAATGTTGGAGAATTAATATAATTGGACTTAAAATAGAATAATCATTAATTTCATGCTCTGTGTCTAATTAAAACATTGCACAATAAAAATATTGAATTATACGAAAAAGTCATTCAAGAAAAGATTAGTCAAAACTACTTTAACATTCTTAAATATTTAGATGGTTATGATGTTTTGTTAGAGATATCAATTTTAATTTATGGATATAAATTATTTAATTAAAGAATTAAAGATATATTAAATGAGTTTAATTTATCTAATCCTAAATATGATTTAGGACAATAATTTATATCTATTATCAACATATTTAGAAATCTAATGAGTCACACATAAAGAACGGGTTGAAAAGAGAAAAGATATTTTAATTAAGTTGGATTTGATTATAAAGTTTAAGAAACTTTATGATTAAATATGAGACATTTAATAAGTAAGGATCAATATTTGAAATGATCAATATTTGAAATTGGATCTTATTTGGGCAAAATTGGTATTTAATTAGAATTATTAAAATTTTAATTAAAATTAGAATTTAATTTTAATTATATTATTAAAATTTCCAAAACTTATTATAAATAGGCTTAAACTCTAACAGAGCTAGCACTCATTGCCTAATCCTTTCTGCAATAGTTCCAGAGTTCTCTTAACTTGTTCTATAAATATTGTTAGAGGCCAAATATTTGTGCAGCTACGGTAATTGAGATGGATCAATTTTAGAAATGATTCGAGGGATACAATAAGAAATGGATCAAGCTTTAGAATAAGGTATGAATAAACATTCATTCTTTATTATAATCTATGTATTGATAATTCATAGAATTTCAGTGTTCTTAACTTTCAAAAAATCAAACGAAAAAGTTTTATAATTATTTTATTGTGTGCAGGATTGATTTATGACCTGATTTCTCAATAGTGGCATCTGATAATTCCATAATTTTATTAATGTATGCTTGATTGTTATTGGTTAATTTTGGAATTGAAATTGCAATTGTTGTATGATTAAATATTCTTACAATCTAAAAAACTCATATTGAATATTCTAAAATCCTTAGTAATTTTAGAAATCTAACAATATGAAAAGTTCATATTAAACTTTCAAGAGCCCTAAATTTTTTAATCTAAAAAGATCCAACCACATTTAGATCTGAAAGTTTTCAAAACTAGTATAGGAATTTTTTAACATAACATTTAGGTTTTCAAAACCCATAACTATTGAATCAATGATTTGAGTTTGTAAAAATATTATCAATGGCATGGCAGATCTACTGCATCTAAAGAAGAGGTGTGTGGAGGTGTTTTTGGTGTGTTTTTTGTTTTGATATTTTCTTTTTGTTATTATAGATGTTGGATGTGAGAAGCAAGCAAAGAGCAGTTTATTAGAATCTTGTGTCTGGCTAGCATGAAGATTTAGTTAGCGGTAGCTATTTTATAGTGATGAGCAGCTGGAAGCTTACAATTGGGAGCTTGTGGCATTGTAAGTAAGGGAGACACATGTCCTCGTTGGAGTTGTTAGTGGTGGCTTCTTGTGGCCAGTTGCAGTAGAAACTGACGATGTTGCACAACAACGGTAGCAAAACTCCCAGCAGACAGCTAAACATTATGATTAAATATGAGATATTTAATAAATAAGGATCAATATCAAATATTGGGTTTTATTTGGGAATAATAGGCATCTAATTAGTATTATTTGCAATTATAAATAAAGTTTAATTGAAATTATAATTTAATTTTAATTAAAATATTAAAATGTACAAAATATATTATAAATAGGCTTAAATTCTATTGGAGCTAACACTATAACACTCATTGCCTAAAACTTTTCTATGGATACTGTTAGAGACTAAACACTTATGCAGCTATGACATTTGAGATGAACCAATTTGGGGAATGATTCGAGGGATATGAGAAGAAAATGATCAATTTTAGAATAAGTTACGAATTACAATTCACGCTTTATTATGATTTATATGATAATCATTTTATAAAATTTTAGTGATCTTGGTTTTTAGAAAATCAAATAAAAATTCTTAATTATTTTACCGCGTTTGCAATTGGAGTGAGATCTCTAATAGACATTCATGGAGCTAACTACAGATTTTATAATCGAGACTTTACTAGCAAGAGAAAGATATTGGTTACTCCAATTGTTAATTCTTTTTTCCACATTCTCAATCAAAGGATCACATCCCTTATATAATAGCCTTCTTGTGTGATTAGTAACTCTAAATACACAAAAATATGGTGTTTAACTTATAATTCAGTTATAGGAGCTAGCCATGTAGATACCAGTTGATCACGTTTGGATACTAAAAGATAGCTCTATTATTTATTGATGAACATGCTTGATAATTCCTTAAATGTCTATAATCCTCTCTTTGATATGAAAATCTATTTATCATATTTAGTTGAAAGCAACAAAAGATCATCTATAAATATGAGATGAGAAATTCTCAATTTCTTGCCCTTACTATAGACTGGAATGAAAGGTCATGAGAACCTCTATATATAGTATAAATAGATTAGGGGGCAAAAGGTCCCTTTGTCTGATTCCTTTCTTGACTTGGAACATCTGAGAAGGCTCACCATTCACCAATACTAAGTAAGGGGGAGAAGAGATGCATATGGTTAACAAGTTCCTGAATCTCAAAGGAAAGTTAAGCATACCTATAACTTGCTTAATGAAGGTCCAACTAATCAAGTCATAAACTTTGTGCATATCTACTTTAATTGCACAATTTTTAAGTGAGTTTTTCCTTGAGCAACCCTTAAATAGCTAATGGAAAAAAGGATATTGTCTCATATATTTCATCTTTAAGAAAGCAACTTGAGCTATATTAATTATAGAGCCAATATTTTTCTTCATTCTCTAAGCTAGAAGCTTAACAATAATTTTACAATGAAAATTGCAACATGATATAGGTTTAAAATCCCTAAAAGAATTTGAATAGAGGTGGATATGGGCTGGCCTGAGCTTGGGCCTAGTAAAAGCTCCAATACGACCTCAAATTTTGTAATCGAGTTCGGGTCTGCCAGAAGCCTTATTAAGCTCAAGAATCTTGATTTGAGCCTAACTTTAACCAAACTTGAGTGGCTCGAAGCCCAATTAGGCTTGGCTCAAGTCTGATTATATATATATATATATTAAAAATAAAAAAGTGAGCTTCTAGCCTAATCGAGTAATGCAAGCTTTAGCCTAACACAAGCCTTTACATTTTCAAACAAAAAATAGAGCTTGACTAGAAATTTATTCAATTCGGGTCGTTTCCATTAAATTTAGGCCAAGCAGGTCAAGTAAGCCTTGCTATCTAAAGTTAGGAACCAAATATATGAAAATTTTATTAATATCTTTAAGAGGTTTTCCTGACTAAAAACCTTTTAGCATTACTTTACTCACTATGTTCTTAATTTCCCATTATATTTATTAAAGCCTAGGAGTTTCTTAAAGTTCATTTTAAAGACCACTAGTTCAAGCTTCATTTGTTAAAAAGGAAGAGTGAGCAATGGATTATTTCACTTATAAACAAGTGAGAAAAAGAATGAAGTTTTGTAAAACCAAGTAAAGTACTTTGTGTATTTATTTATTTTTCTTAATTCTTTTGTATATATGTGATAGTAAGATTGTTCGTATTTTTTAAAATATTTTTTACATACTCAATTTCTTAATATATGGATTAATCAAGCATTATAGTTATCATGCTAACATAAATAAGTAGTTTTAGTCAAATAAATAAAAAGAAATTTGAAGATGGATAAAGAATATAATTGCTATACAACACAAGAAAGGAGGAAACCCTTAAAAATAGTAAAAAAATATAGATGAAAATTTTAGGTCAATACATAATTGTTATCATTGCAAAAAATAGAAAAAGGTTACATAAAATTATTGTTCTCCTAACCAAAAAGGGATACTAGTATTACCACCACTACTACAATAACAACAACAACAATAACAACGACAATTACTACGATCACTACTACTACTATTATTACTAGTAATAATAATTTTTTCTTGCAAAATGTCATGAAATTTCTCACAACCTCTAAAAAGATCATCATAAGTTCTCAAAAAGAGTGATTTTTTATATTTTGATATATGAAGTTCACATATCCATTTACTAGATATATTTTTTTAAGTTTCAAAAAATAAGAGAAAGATAAAATTATTTTTAGGTGTTTCGAGTAAAGAACATATCACAAAATAACTATACCTAAATCTTTTCTAGCTTTCTTTTAAAAACTCCTCTCTAACATTTAGAATTGAGTATAAATTGAGATACACACACACACACACACACAAACACACACACACACAAATCATGTAGAATCAAACTTTAATAAAATGTAGTTAATGAAAGATATTTGGACTATAAATCTCTTTTATCGTTATATGTTTCTGTCTCGTTCAAATTTTGTCTCTCAAACTTATCTTAAATCTAAAAAGGATAAGATTTTATACCATATATGGTTAACCACAACTTTATTCCTTTTAGTCCATAAAGACATCAAAAAATTTTGGAGTCCAAATTTAGTGGAGTTAAACAAATAAATGTTCATAGAATAGGGCTAGTCTCACAACAATCTTCCCCTCCAATTTAGAAGAAAATATACCACTCCATTAGTCACTTAAAAGTCATCCCAATGAGGTTACTACAAATCTCATGCTTACCCTCGAGAAGCAACATCGTTAACATGTTGGCACCATTCTTCTCCATGTGAGTTCATCTCCTCTTATGTTACCTTGAGCCAAAGGTCTTTATCTTAAAGTGACTATAATTTTTGGAAATTCTCTATCTCCCCTTTAGTAATTACTAGGAAATATTTCGAACTATAGTATCTTGTTAAAGGTCTATTCACTCTAGTTAACCTTTAAAGTTGGATATTTTCAAATGTTTGAGCAAGATGATCCTATTTATTATGCTCATTGACCACTTCTTAGTCATCCATAGAATGTATCTCACACAAATCATCACCATCAGGTGGCCTATAATCATTATCATCTTATGTAAGCTCATGTTTACCTTCTTCACTCACAGGATGATTAATGGAAGTAGGAATATGAGTCTTATCTTCATTGTAAAAATACATGTTGGATGTAATCTTGTCTTAATTGATAAGATCTGCATCCATCTTATGTTCATGGAGGATTAAGTCCCTGCTTCAAACAACCATCCATTTTTTCGAGTTTTAGAACCTATAGCCAAATTCCTCATCACAATATCCAATAAATACAAAAAGAGTAGTCTTTAAATCCAATTTCAATCTTTAATCCTTTGGCACGTGCTTGAAAACCTTGCATTTGAAGATCCTCAGATGTAAATAGGATGGATCCTTCCCTTCTCCCAATCTCTCGAGAATGTTTAGCTCTAAAGAGGCTGAAGTAGCTATGTTGATCACATATACAACTGTTTTGACCACCTCACCCTAAATGGACTTTGATAGTTCTAACATTTGGAGTATATGCCAAACCTTCTCCACAATGGTTTTATTCATCCTCTTAGCAATACTGTTATGTTTTGGGATACTAGGTCTTATCTTATGTCTTATGCCATATCTTACATAGTATTCTTCAAATTTGTAGGAAGTATACTCTCTTCTATCATCATTTTAGAGACATTTTAGCTTTCTCCCAATCTTCATTTCCACCATGGAATAAATTTTTTGAAAGGTATCATACACTTGAATTTTTATTTTCAGTATAAAAGCCTTAGTCTTGTGTATAGTATCATCAATAAGTGTAACATAACAAAATATTTGTTACGTCCCAAGGACTTCACCTCGATGGGGCCACACATGTTGGAGTACACCAGCTCTAACTTCTCCTTCTTTCTAATAGACCTCTTATGAATAGACACTCGATGTTGCTTTACATTTATGCAATAATCATATAAGCTGAGAGAAATCGTAGTCCACGTAGTGGTATGTGATTTTGCAACTAATAACTTGATCCCCTTATTATTAGTGTTTCTAAATCTTTGGTGCCATTAGTATACTGAAGTGTTTTCTTAAACTACATGTAATTCTCTAGCATACACCTTCAAGTGTTTCTTATATAAAGCGTAACACAATCCATCATGAGCAATCGTCAATGCTCCTTTAGAAAATTTTCACTTGCCATTTTCAAACATATGTCAGTGTTCATCTTAGTCAAACACACTTGTAAATAGTAAATTGACTCGTAACTCTAGAATTTATTATACACATCTCAAGGTCAACTTGCACCCAACATCAGTTTAAACTCGAATGTCTCCCATGTCGATAATCTTACTAGAGCTTTGATTATCCATCTTCTCACTTCCAAAATCACCACTAGTATAGTTAGTAAAGTAATCTTGCCTTGGAACATAGTTATAAGACTCCTATATATCAACAAGTCACTCTGAATCTGAATGACTAATGTGTAGACACTCACTAGTCACACAAATTAGTGACACTTCATCATTTGTACTAGATGTCATTGCTATAGTGTTGTTGTGGCCTCCATCCTTTTAGTTTCTTGTTTATTTTTGTCTCTCTTTCACTTACAACAAAAACTTCTTTTTGTGATCAGGTTTGGAGAAGTAATGACATATCTTGGTCTCCTTGTCATCTCTCGACTTGGACCTGTTCTTCAACTTGCCTTGACCTTTGAGATTACTGATCTTGGTTCTTCCTATGTTTTATACCATAAGAGCATGTACATTATCTATACTGGTCTCCTTTATCCTAATCTCTTCATTGAATATGTTCTTTTTGATTACATCTAAAGATAACACACCATATGGAGCGAAATTGTTGATATTACAACCAGTGCTTCCTAACTATTTAGCAAAGAACTTAATAGGGACAATGCTTGTAATTTATCATTCAGGATAATCTTCATAATGGTCAACTTGTTGATGATGTCTTGAAAATTGTTGAATGCTTTGAAATCAATTTCACATCCTTTAACTTCAGGTTTAGAAGCTTTTTGATCAAGGAGGCCTTGTTGTGAGCAATCTTCCTCTTATAGAGACGCTCCAACTTCTTCCTGAGCTCAAAAGAATTCATTTATTAGGATACGTAGTTGAATATGTTGATATCACTCTACTATTTAATAGTTCCCAAGGTTTGCCCCATCAGCTTCTCCCACTCCTTCTATATATATATACACACTTCTATCCACATCGATTAGATCATATAAGTCCTTGTAATACAGGAGATCTTTCATCATAGGTCTCCATATCAAGTAGTTGGTTGATGTCAAATTTATTATAGAGCTATTGCCACTCTCTATAATTAAGGCTTCGATACTACTTGTTGGGGCTTCAAGCAATAACATTTACACAATCAATGAGGTCATCAACTAATAACAAACTATTTAAATGATATAAATGATGATGAGAAAAATTGGACATAAAAACCAACAAGAAATCTACTAAATCTAATAATAGCAAGATATAAATGTTAAGTAAAGAACACTTGATAAGCCAACCACAACTAAAGTTGTTTCTAACTTTCTCCCAAAAACTTCTCTATAATCTCTAAAATTGAGTACAAATCCACACACACACAAATACACACACAAATATATCAATATTATTCCTAAGTAAATTTTAGAAGTCAAACATTAATAAGAATGTAGCTAATGAAAGTTATTTATACTCTAAAACTCTTTTATTATTATATATTTATGTCCTATTCAATTTTTGTCTCTTAAACTTGTCTTTAAATCTTAAAAGAATAAGATTTTATACTGCAACAACAACACCACCACTAGTATGAATCCTGCTGATACGTGAGATTTGAGAAGGTCCAATAGTACACAATTTTATTCCTAAATAGTAGAGAGACTATTTTTAAATGATCAAGAAAGAAAGAGAGGGAGAGAGAGAGAGAGAGAGAGAGGAAAAATAAATAAATAAATAAATAATAAAAATAAAAATACTAATAATAATAGTAATAGGAAAAAGATGAAAGATGAGAGAGTTAATAATAATATTATTAATAATGCAAATATTAGTAACAGTAGTAGTAATAATAACAATAACAATAATAATAATTGTGGCGGTGGTGGTAGAAGTGATAATCATAGTAGTGATAATAATAATCGTAATAAAAATGAGAGTAAGAATAATAACAATTAATAATAATAATAATACTAAAAATAATAATTGAAAGGTTTTATACCGCATTACTTACAATTTTATTCGTTTTAATTTGTGAAAAGAGTTAATTTTTTTATATTGCACATTTAATGGAACTAACCTAATATACGTTCATATTAAAGCAATCTTTAAATGTGGGACAATCCTTTCAACAAAACAAAGGAAATGTGGAGTCTTCACCATTCGACACGACAGAACTTAAAGACTTTAAGGGAGTGGTTGGTTTACATAGGAGAATGGTAATAGAAATGGAAATGAATATAGTGAAAAATGAGAATGGTTATTATCATTATAATTATGATGGTTAGTTAAGAGGAATGAATGATTGTCATTACTATTGACAGTGGTTGGTTTGTAAAAAATATTGAGAAATAAAAATTTATTATATTTTAATTTATTATATTGTAATTAATTAATTACGATACATTGATTAATTTAAATATTGTAGTTAATTAATTACAATATTTTAATTAATGAATAAATTATATTTTAATTAATTATATTGTAACTTAATTAATTATAAATATTTCAATTAATTAATTATAATATTTTAATTAATTAATTAATTAATTATATTATAATTAATTATAATATTTTAGTTAATGAATGAATTATATTATAATTAATTAATTATGATAATTTAATGAATGAATGAATTATATTTTAATTAATTAATTATAATATTTTAATTAATAAATGAATTATATTTTGATTAATTATATCGTAACTAATTAATTATATTTTAATTAATTACAATATAATTAACTAATATTAAAAATATTTCTTAAAAAAGAGTCGTTGTTAAGGAATAAATTTCATTTATCTATTAAATTGAGGGTATGAAAGATTCTCTAAAAGTGGGATATCAAACTATTCCGTCCATAACATTTTATTTCTTACATACTAATCTGTACTTAAATTTATCAACCAAGCATCCCTAAATATTTGTGGGGCATGTGACTAAAGGAAATTTTGTTGGACCGACTAAAATTTGTGGCTATGGTAAGGGTAGGTGTTGAATAAAAGGAAAAGCAAAATTGGTCCCATGCGCGTGACCACTGAATACAAATTGTACAGCAAGGTGGGACCTGTGAATGAAAAAGACGTTGAGATGGACCCCCTATTTTTGTTTTAGCAAGGTGGCACCTGTGATTGAAAAAGACGTCCAGATGGACCCCCTATTGATTGTTTTTACTGGTATTTAATTAAGAGCTTTGACGTTTTCCAAAGCCACCGGCCACTGGTCATTATACGGACCATTACAACTTATTCCTAATTTCCGGTATACAAATTATCTCTTAATATATAATATCTCAGTTTCATATTAGTAGATAAATTACTTACTATTCTTCTCGCTAAAAAGGCCAGTCTACTACGGAGAACAGTATCATAAATTACCTTTGTTGAGATTCGGTTTTGTTATCTAAAAGTCCGATAGTTTCTCTTTTTCCAAATGCTGTAAACCATTGCGCTCCCGTTGATCTTGATTGCCTTATAATCTTCTTAATTTAACAGTTTCAGTCACTATAGCCGGCTAACAGTTTCCTCCCAAGAAGAAGCTAGTAATGTGAAGTCTTGCCCAAATCTCCTTGGTGAAGCTACTGTTGAAAAATTGGGTCCGGATCTGATCCGACCACAGTAAAATAATTACAAATTTTTTTATGACTTTTAATTTTCCGAAAATCAAGATCTATTTAATTCTATAAAATGATTAACACGAATTAAAATAAAGTAGAAATTTAATTCGTACCTTATTCCGAAGCTTGATCTTTATCTTGATGCATCCCTCGAATTGTTTTTGAAACCGATCCGTCTCAACCACCGTAGCCACACAAGTGTCTGGCCTCTAATGGTATCCACAGAATAAGTTGAGAGAACTCTGTAACTTTTACAGAGAGGGTTAAGCATGAAGTCCTAGCTACATAGAGCTTAAGCCTATTTATAATAAGTTTTAGACATTTTAGTAATTTAATTGAAATTAAATACTAATTTCAATTAAACTTTAATTAGAATTACAAATAATTCTA
>JAOSBK010000006.1:28015310-28026627 GCA_027568895.1 Erythroxylum shatona | reverse complement strand
GCTCAAAGAAGATTTACAAGTAACAGAGGAAACCACTGATACTCTTTCGACAGCAACAATAGCTACGACAACCACTACATAAGCAGTCACAAGGGCATGCATTGCGCGGCCGTGTGCGTGGTCGTCTGACAAAATATTGTAGAAGATTGCGTGTATATTGCGCGAAGACAGGACATTCAATAAGATTGGGTTAGAAGATTGCGTGTATATCACGCGAAGACACAACATTCAATAAACAGAAGAAGAAAAAAAGAATATAAGCCGCTGGATTAAATGGACGACAGGGATCGATTCCGTGGTCGTCCATCCCATTCACTCTTAGTATATATACTTAATAAATGGGTTTGTGTTTCTCTTCCCTTACTCTTTACTTTGTTGTTTACAAGAATAATTAAATTCATTTACTTTAATTTTATTCTTGCATTGTGATAATTTGTAGACATTATTTTATGTTAGTATACTTTAATTAAAATATTGAATTCACTCAATTCACCCCTATTGGGTGTCATTAGGAAATAACAAATACAAATGATGAAAATTTAATATGATTAGACTCAAATATGGTAAATAATAATTTCATTTACTCTATGCCTAATCAAAACATTATATGATGAAAAAATTGAATTATACATTAAATTATGCACAAAAAAGATTAGTTAAAACTATTTTGATATTTTTAATATTTAAGTGATCATGATGTATTGTTAGACACCAAACTTGATTTATGAATATAAATTATTTAACTAAAATTTTAAATATAAATAAAAATTTTTATTTATCCAATCTTAAATATAAATTATGTATATTGCTAACATATTTATGAATCTATTTTGTGTGATATAAAGGACTATCGAATACAGAAAAGATAATTTATTAATATGGATTTAACTGTAAAGTTTGAGAAACTTTAAGGTCAAATATGAGATATTTGATAAATAAGAACCAATATTAGATATTGAATCTTATTGAAACCTTATTGGTATTTTATTAAGTTAACTATAATTTGTAATTAAGGTCTAATTAAAATTAAAATTATATTTCAAATAAATTAATAAAAGGTATAAAACATATTATAAACAAGCATAAACTTTATACGAGCTACTATCATTACCATACCCCTTATTATATTACTTATAAAACTTTTCAGATCTGTTTGTGTAGATATTTTTAGAGATCAGACATTTGTGTCACTATAAAAATTTTCATATAAGTTTTACATTTAAAAAGAATTATGAAAAAGAAATCAAATTTCATAATAAGGTATGATTTATGATTTATTATATTAATAACCTAATCATATTATAAAATTAAATTCATCTTAATTTTCAGAAAAACATATAAATTTTCTATCTTTTTGTTACGTATGTGACATGATCACGTCCTATCACTATCCAAAAATTAAAAAAAAAACTTTTGTCAACAAGTTTAACTTATATTTATATGTAACTCCCTTTTTTTACTTTGAAATATTGTCAAACCAAACACTATAGTAGAATAGACTATTAGCTAAGTTTTTTTCGCAATGAATTGTAAATCGTTGCCAAAGGTAGACTTTTAATGATGATTTAGCATTTCATCACCAAAAGTTGTGATTTTGGCAATGTTAAAATAAATTATCGCTAAAGCAGATTATTTGGCAACAATTTCTCAAAGTTATCGCTAAAATTGGCTAATTTTGGAACGGTTTACTCATATCATCACCAAAGATTGAGCTTTTAGCGATGATAACATAAAATGTCAGTAAATATTCGAACTTTTTGTGACGAAATATATAATTCGTCATCAAATGTAAACTTTTGGCTATTAAACATTGAAATCACCGCAAAACGTGTATACTAAAGAATTATGTATTAATAATATTAATTTGATAATTTTTAATGGTAAGTGTGCTTAATAATCCTAAGGTTAATTATAAATGACATTTATATACGATTTTTCATATTTTGACTTATATTTCTTTTTAAAATTGTTTAAATATATAGTCAATGCATAAAAACTCTATAAATTATCTTTTGGATATAAAGAGATAAACATACCTAAATTTTTTACATATTAATAAGATTAAAAATTAATGAATTTAAGTTGATTACTATTCTTAATCAATAATATTTATTAAAACTAAAATAATAATGCATAAAATTTGAAAATTGTAAGCAATATAATATAATCTTACAAACATATAATAACAATAACAGCAATAACAACAACAATAACACCCAATATGAATCCCACTGATATATGGGGTCTTGGGAGATGCAATAGTACGCAACCTTACCCTTAACTAGTAGAGAGACCGTATCCAAAATTCTTATAGACATAACCATAATTAACGTTTCATGCTTATTCCATCAAAAAGAAAATGAAATAATGGTTATTTTTTGATTCCAAGTGATATGAGAGTTGCTAAAGGTAAATGAGTTCACTATGTTTGGATTCCTAAGAAGGGTCCTTGCACGTTCGAAGGCATCAATTGAAAACGACAAAGTTCTTCTTTCGAGTGTTGAGTTATTGACACCTTCTTCCATCAACTTCTTAGCTCTAACTAAACTTGCAGAGGATACGGTGATGAATCCTTAAATGTAGTATGGATCGCTAAATTGGATAAACTGTCAGTGAGATGCATTTCACCTAAGACACAATTTGTATGAAACTTAAATAGTTAGTTAAGTCAACCCATATTATGAAGCCAAATTCAAACACATTCATACCTGATTAAAAAGACATAGTAATTGAAATCGATGATTGTTCAAAATCAATCAATTGTCTTAATCAAGTATGAGCCATTGGGATATTGCCACCGTTTCCAATTTTATCTATGTTCTTTTGAATACTGGAGTAAGCTTTACACAAGAAATAGTATATACAATCAAAAATTCATCTAATAACTTACTATGATGCAAATAAGATACAAATAATTAAGGAAGAGAGGTAATTCAGATGATAACAAAAACTTGAAGAAGAGGATCGGTCATGGAAGGCAAGTGGTGATTAGTGTATGATGATGAAATTTCTACATCGATTTGTTCTGCATTAGGTAGAATGTTCCCACTTTTCTCCCAGCGGGGCTCATTTTTGCCATCAGAAACCAATGACCACATCGACATTCCTTAATGAATTGATGTTAACAGTTTAATTCTAAAAGTCAATTTATCATAAAATTATTATGTTTAATAAAATTCATTTTGTAATCAAATCCCAAAAATTGTAAGAATGGAATGAACTGATGCACAAGACACTTTCTACATTCCATATCAATGTGATATGTTATGGTAGTTTGTCAATGGTAAGTCAAAGTACTATCAGTGGTGGTACAAATTTGGTGTAAAAGGAATCATATGGTAAATGTTTTATATAAACATTTGTTAAAAATTGTGCCTCGAATCTCTAATAGACCTTCCATCAAATAGTTAACAGGGTTTCCTCAAACAATAACTAGAGGTTGGGAAAAAAAACATCTATCCATCGTCATCTAATGTAGAAACATAGTTCATTATCTTTCAAACAGAAGTAGAAAGGGAAATCCATACACCATTTGCAGAAAACAAAGCCCATAATAACTTTGAGACGTAGCAGAAAAATAGAGCACAATAAGGAGGGTTCTTGGTAACAAGACTAACACAACACACGATGCTTCTTCGACGGTGAGGACCACCAGATAAGAGATGACCACAAAACAGGAGATGATGCTTCTTCGACCGATTATGAAGAGGAAATACGATTGCTAGCACAAAAATGAAGACGACTTAGCTTTCATGTTAATAACCTAGTAGAAAACGACATCATTTGTTGTTAAGGTAAACGACATCTTTTTCTTTTAAGTGTTAAAAATTAACAATTTAGTAAGGATTCAAATGGTTTGCCATTATCATTTGGCTTCACCTTTGGATAACATAATTATATATAATATATAAATTATATGTTACAACATGGAATTTTTATATAATAAATAGATAATTATCATTAAATAGAGTAATATATTACATAAGTGAGGTATGAGAAAATTTATAAATTATGTAATAATTCATAAATCATTATACTAGTTACAATTATTATCTATACATTCATATAACATTATATTAATTACCGTATATGATAATATTAATATCAATTTAATTAAAAATAAAAATGGAACTTTTGGCTACGTTTTCATAGGTTACGAATCATATATTTCTATAATAATTTATATAGTTAAAAATTTAGCAAAATTTCAAAATCTATTAAAAAAGTATAGTATTGGTAATGATTTCGTAAATTGGTAGCCAAATATACGACTATCAATTTAATATTATTCACAATGATTGAAAATATAAAATAAATTGACTTAACAACAATGAAATTTAAAAAAATTATAAAACAAAGCAACGCTTTATGTATGTATGCATATTATATTTATTTATACGTTTTATTTTAAAATTTTAATATTTATGATATGAACATTTTATGTGGTGTCATAAAACTCTATTTATTATGTATAAATTTATAAAACGTTATATTTCAAAAAATATGAAAACTATAAAAATTAAAAAAATTATATTATTGACGACGATTATGCAAACTCATCACATATTATGTAACATTTGGCGACGAATTTCTAAATTTTTCCTAAATGTTACAGACCTAAAAAAATTTAGACGAAAATGATGTCATTTGTTCAATAACAAATGACATCGTTTTCTAAACGTTATATTCCAACCTCGAGCCCCTCCTTCCCATTTTGTTTTGCTTCCTTTTCTCTTCTATTTTCCTTCAACATTTTTAGGTGAACCTTTGCTCTTCTCTTCGTCCATTCATCATGTTCTCATTGTCCATTCCTCGTCGAGGTAAGTAGTTTGTTTGATTTTGTATTGAGTTTTATTTTTTCTTTTAATTTTGTTGTTAAATGGTATGTTCATGGTCAATTTTTGGGTGAACCTTTGAGTTGTTCGCATATAAATGGAGTGCTAATGTTGTTTGTATGTGTGAAGAAAGGGACAAATTATTTGTTGTTAGTTAGGGTTTAATTTATGAAGCTTATAAGGTGTTCGACGAAAGTCCTCTTATGTATTTAATGTTTTGTTTTGATAGGGAATGAATTACCTTTCCATGCATGCTTTGAGTGTTCTGTTTTTTTATGTTCAAACATTCAAGAAATTAACCTAATGATATGCTACTGTTAATGTTATTTAACTTTTTTGCTTTTAGTATCCAAAACATTGCAAAAATGTTAATGTATTAATGTGACTTGAGTGTTCTATTTTTAATGTTCAAAACATTCAAGAAATTCACTTAATGTTATGCTATTGTCAATGTTATTTGATTGTTATGCTTTTAGTGTTCAAAACATTCAATAAATGTTAATGTGACTTGAGTATTATTTTTTTAAGGTTCAAAACATTCAAAAAATTCACCTAATGTTGTGTTACTGATAATGTTATTTGACTATTTTGATTTTAGTGTCCAAAACATTCAAGAAATGTTAATGTTGTTGAACTGTTAATGTGACTTGAGTGTTATGTTTTTGGTGTTCAAACATTCAAGAAATTCACCTATTGTTGTGCTACTACAAATGTTATTTGACTGTTATGTATTTAGTGTCCTCTTTGTAATAAACATATTCTTCAAACAAAAAGACATGAAAGAATTTATGATAGATATTTAAATTATAATAAAGTAAACAATAAATGTATGTTAAAATTCTCCTTTAAATGATTCAACAATATATGTTAATAAACATAATTGTTGCTCTTTCCTTTTACCATGTAATTAGTAATTTAATATACTCTAATTTAATGATTATTCTTGAATTTTCAATCCACCATAAGCTTAATCCTTTTCATAAGCAAAATGAGTTTGAAAGGGATACATTATCGCAATAATAGTGATAAGTCCTCTTTTTATCTTTCGTTTAATAATTTTTTATATCACCCTCATTATGTTTTTTAATCAAAATTCATTTCTCTAGTTTATTTTAAAATTGTAACAAAATTCATTACAACTTATTCAAAACATGTATGATAGAAATATAAGATTAAGAAGTAATATCCACATTTTATATTTAAAAGAAATGTAGGGTATCCTTATTATGCTATGACTAATTTAGAGTATGTTCGAGGTGAAAAAAATGATTGAAGATAATAGAGTTGACACCTACCTAACTAAAAGAAAGATAGAAAGACTAAAAGGAATGGACCCTAATTTTTGTAACCAAATGTTCAAACACAAAGTTAAGAAGTTATTACACATCCTACATTTATTTGCCTAAATCTTGTAATACTAAATTTTTTTATATAAGATAGACTTTAGAGGTGAATCTTATTAAACATAAAAGTTAAAAGATTAGAACTTTTTTCAACTAACTTAAAATAAATTAAAAGAGATACAGGTTTAAAGAAATGATGCCTAATAAATTAGATTGACTTTTAATTTGTTATTAATTCCAAGGATCATGACTTAAAGATTGATATGCATATACCTAGGGGTTCATTGGATTGACTTTGACTTGGATGTATATTAAGATTGTGAGTTAGTTTTATAAATGAATGCTTAAGAGTATGAATTATTCTTGGACGTAGGTTTTTGAAACTAAGATATGGGTTATGCATGTTGAATGGGTTGATTGAATGTGAATATGTGTTAGGAACTTTGTTTTACTAGTGCCTATAAGATGTTTGACTAAAGTACCCTTTGAATCTCTAATGTCACTCTTAGATCATAATCCTCTCACTTCTTGTCAGCCGTTGAACTTTTCATCACTCACAAACTATCGTGAGCCCATCACTGCCACAAAGTCATTAAAACTTTATTAACAGTTAGTTACTAGTTATGTGTCCAAAAACTTTACTTGTTAGTATTTTCTAGATTTAAAGTCCTATGACCCAACTCTATAAATAAGTGTATTATATTAAACACTAAATTGTCTTTTTTGCAGGCCATGTTTTGTGTTGAAGAGCGTTGATAATCATCCAACCTCATCCGTCTTTTTTGTAGTCTATGGTTATCCATTTGTCAAGGAAAGTCCTCCACCTAATTAATGCTACAATGTGATGGATTGTGGTGGTCTAAGGTGGCTGGAAGTGATGGTTATGGTGTTTAGGTATGATGGTTGAAGTTTTGTAAAAATTGGAATTTTCTGCGTACAAACGAATAGGCAGATTGTAAGGCAAATTCCAGACAAATGAATTGAAATTTGGAGGTAATTCTTGAAGAAAAATTGTAGAATAGGATGTGGGATACAACTTTGGTGAAGCAATTTTTGTATTTTGATGTGTGTGTGAAAAGTTATGGACAAGATGATGAAATTGGTCAGGAATGGTAATGTTTCTCGGATTAGGAAATAGCAGTGGATTGCATTGTGATTTGTGGGCAAACCACAAGGAATTTAGGGATGCTTCTAAAGGAAAACTTGTAGAGAAAAAAGTCAGCTACAAATTTGGAGAAGAAAGTTTTTCAATTGGAGCAATGGTTTAGAAGTTATGATAGATTTAGTTCTGCTATGTCTGGAAGTTATGATAAATTCTTTCTTAATTTTTCATGCCTAATTGTCCATCTTAGAGAGATTACAAATGCATATATAAGGAAATGTAAGGCAAACTAAGGGTCTTGTTGGATAACCATAAATTTGGTTTCTCATCAGCCCATAATACTACCATTAAATATCATAAATAAGGAAATAAAACCTTCATAACTACTATCATAAAGGCTACAAATAAAAGGTCTCTTAAAGGAAAATAGATCAATGCATAAAAAGAAAGTAAATAAGCAACTAAAGGTTCTTATTCTTCTCATCACTTTGGTTGGGCTTGAGATGCCTTTTGGGCTACAAAACCATGTCAAAGTGTATAGCAAAAACTCCCCTTGTTGGTCGAAATAGCTCCTTCAAACGCTTAGTTTTGGGCTTCATAAATCAAGGTCTGGAAAACTCCAAAGGGCTTCAACAAGATTCGTAGCTGCAAAATGAGATTGGGCTCCTCTTCAAGTTCATCTTCTTCGACCATGCCTTCTTCATTACTACTCGTTGGATTAAGGCCCATATCAGTAATATCTTCTAAGGCTTAGCTTGATGGACCTCCATCACCTTATATATGTAAAGATGATGGAAATTGTTGTCTTTAAACTCATGTTATAGACTTTCCAGGTTATGGAACTTGATATGTTGGGGAAGAAAGCTGATTTTGAAGGTGTTATTACTAGAGTTGATAGTGTGAGGTGATTAGTTTTCATTTCTTATTTCCTTTTTAATATAACAGAGATTTATTTTCATATATAGGTTACTTTGTTGAGCACAATCCTGTGATTTGGTTCATAACCTCTTTGTTGGATATAATTCTGGATGAGCTAACTTACAATAAAGATATGTTGTTTCCTTTCTTTCAGGTATGGAGCTTACTACAAATGCGATGGTTTTTTAAGAAACAAAATTTCAAAAGTGTTTTATGATTGTATTAATGTTAAAAAATCAATAATTTATGTTTCATTACAAATCCATGTCATTCTCTTTTTTTATGATTTAGGTTCCAAATAAAGTTTGCAACATATTATTTTCTTATTATGGATATATTTTGTAAAAATTTCTTCACCCTAAGTGGAAGCTTGAAATTATTCAACAATATTTCTCAAAATACAATGTTAAGGTGAATAAACTAATTGATTATTATGTTATCTTGTTAGTTTCCATTTCAAGTAAACTTGTAAGTGATCAGATGTCCAGGAGTTATTGATTTTAGATGCCCATGAGTTGTTAAAGCACTGCCTCAACTTCTTAACTTGCAATGTTAAAGATTGTCCACATTTGGTCATTATTATTAACAACTGGTTTTGCCATGCAACTTAGCATCTATGAGATTGATTGGTTGTATATATACATATATATATGAAGTCTTACGTTGTTGGTTCTATTCTTGGTTCTCTTTTTGCATAATTCCACTTTGTGCGATTAGGCTGTATAAATTGTACATAACTCCATCATGCTCTTTCCCTTTTCTAACTCTTTACAAATGTTTTTGGTGCTCTTCCCATTTTTGTTTATGTTCTTCCACCACTATAATGATACATGTTATGATAGTTAATTGTATCTTTGAATGCTTTTGATGTTCATTTAATACCTATTTGTTTTATGTTGCCAGCATACATAATAGTGATAGTTGTGGTGGCTTTGGTTGTTCATTTATTATGTCTGGTTGGGCAATGCATTAGTTATTTGGTGGCAAGAAAATCAGTTAGGTTAAGCACAAAGGTCATTTTTGACAGGCCTCTATGCTATAATGACTAGGCGACCTGCTCGACACTCCACGAGGCCCCTTTAGTCGATATCCAAATCGACTAGAAAGTTTCCGTGAAGCTAAGTTTATTCCCTTTGTTAAGGAAAAGCTTCAACTGAAAAATAAGAAATGTAAACATTGGAGTTCAGTTTATTAAAAATTTTGGCAACACAACAACTATATTTTGACATCCCAAAATTTTCAAAGTCCCCGTAAAAGTTCAAAACATTTATATTATCACTTCAATTTCTCAATTATAAATTATGGACTTCAAACCCACTCTCACGCAACCTCAAACAGTTACATCAATAAACTTTGAAAAGCTATAACAAAATCATGCATTTCATAAAAAAAAAACATTTATACATATCCATTCTTTACACAAATGTACATTCCAAAGCATGTTCAAGGATATGCAATGGTTCTAAAAAATATGTACAAGGAAAAATTGCCTACATAGGAGCACGTGATGAAGTTAATTACTTGTGAGGTGGAGCCCTTGCTACTAATGCCCCTGAGCGTACACCTGAAAGGTTTTATTTAAGAACAAAAAATAAAGTGTGAGCTAAACGAGCTCAATGAGTGTAAATAAAATTCTTTATAAATCATTTGTAATCATTGACACCTTCCTAAAAGAAATTCATTTCAACTAGTATAAGACAATACTAATATAAAATATATAAGCCTCTTGAAACCAAATTTCTCAATTTTACTTTTAAAGTAAAAAGTGGTGATATTATTTATTGTTCTGAACTTCTTATACAATATAGCCTATTATAAAGTTCTTTGCACTATGGTACCCTTAAACATAAACTCATAGAGTTGGTTTTGCATCGCTTACTCGTGACTAGTTAACCACCAGTCACGAAGTTGGTTCTGCATCGCTTACCCTATAATAGGTTAACTACTATAAACCGGTAGTTACAAAGATGATTCTTCGTCGCTTATCTATAACAATTTTGGCTAGAACTTTATATACTCCATACGTGTAGAGGCCGACTCACTAGACTGAACTATTAATAGACACAATACCACCCACTGTTAGTAACTAACACCCCATAGACATTGCCATGCACGTATGGAATACATAACCGGTATAATATCATGAATGAGCTTAACGGTGTACCATAGGCTAAAAATGAAATCATTTTCTAAGTACTTTAACTTGTGGCATAAAGCTTAAACCATTTTGTAAAGTAATTTATACAATTTCGAAATAAAAAACAAATGGGTGATGTATAGAGCCAATCACAATCATGAAACTATCTTTCTCCCATTGCGTTCAAAATTTTAAACTTCTTTCAATTTCATAATCAAATAATTGAATGCATAATTTTAAATCACATGCCATCAATTCTTTTACAAAGAAGTTATTCAAATGAAACAATTAAAATACACTCACTACTTTGCAAACTTATTGCCAAGCACACTCATGCATTTGGTTCCTTTCCTTTATCTACAAAAAACACATTTTTCCTTAGTCATTTATTTCCAAATTTGGGAATAAGTCATTAAAACTATAATTTGGTTTAACCAAATTTGATATTAGTATTTAATCGCGTAACACGTACGTTAATCGTATTTTTGCTTACTTCTGTAAGCTCTTTGTTTCCAAATAAAACTTCAAAATTCACTTAAACACCATATTTTACCCATTCTAACTTACTAATTTCTTCATAACACAATCACACTTAATTTAATTCACCATATCACAATCATGCATAAAGAATCACGGTTACGACCCATTTCCAAAATCCATGCCTCCATTTGTTCCTTAATTTTCACATACCAAACATTCAAATTAGTTTTGAAGTCTTCTAGACATTTGTTACCCTGTGTCTCTAGTTTCCATATCATAAAAAATCATGCCATTTTAAATTCTGAATTATGAAACATGTACCAAATATCACAAACTGCTTCAATATGGGGACAATATCAGGTTACCATAATCAATCTCGATTTTCAATATCATTCAGCTAGAATTAGGTCTAGGTCTCTTCTAGATATTTTTAGTTATATGTCTTAGGTTTCATTTACAATTTGAATCACCCAATGTGGAGTTCTGTAGACTAAGTTATGAC
>JAOSBK010000006.1:27987987-28000277 GCA_027568895.1 Erythroxylum shatona | reverse complement strand
CAAATTAAACAAAAGTCTAGCCCATTTCTAAATGTTCATATGGGCTTATAATTAACAATTAATTAAAGTAAGCCCAACATTCAATGATGAGCTTTAAAACCTTTATTTGTATTTCTTACCTTGCTTGATTACCTTCTTAGAAGCCAAATGGAGAATCTAATTAGACTTATATAATTCAAGCTCCAATAAGCCCATAATTAAATTAATCTCATTAGAATTAATTCCAGCTTATTATCTAAATATCATTCCACTAAAGACAATTAGTTGAACACTTGAATTACTAAATGGAATGGGAAGACATGTTTCAAATAGGATGTCTAATTGGAAACTCTAATATGAACATATTATAGGCATCTGCAAAATAAAGGGTAAAATTTCTATTTTGCCCTTATGTTGGTTTTGCCTTCTAAATCTCCCGTTTTACTCTATACGGTGATTAACACACAAGATCTCATCTTGATGTTAGTACTTGATAGGTAGCTAGTCCATCAAACTACTGGCACTAGTTTAATCACCAATCTCCATAAAACATCTAGAAGTGATGATATCACTATGAATTCTTTATTCGAGTGAAAGTTCTCTAATACATGTTTCAATTAATAATTCCAACATGCAAACACTACATTGATACTATGTAAAAATCCATTTCGATCATATCAAGAATTATAATAAAACACATATGAGTTCACCATTTATCAAGATTATGGTTCATAATAAATAAATGCTTAAGTTGTATGTTTTAAGGTTAAAGTAACGACCCACTTTATTCTTTAAAACATACTTAATTCCATATTCATTTACTAGTTCCATTATCGATAGTCAACTACTATCCTGAAATGAAACTTGTCATTCCCTTGAAGTAAACTCCTTTCTTTCCACAGAAATAAATTGCAACATTACAGTCTAAATCATAATCAAGCGACCAACTTGATTATTCAATTATGAATCAATTATATTTAGATTTTAATAATATACATGTTTCCCATACATCTCTATGTATATGTATATTACTTTTAAAGAATCTTGGTACCATATGACTAGATATAATGCTCATACAAATGAAACCAAACTTTTTTGTTTTATTAATAATAAATATTTTCATTACAAAAGTAACTAGAAGAAAAATAAGTTATAAGTAAATACACTTGCTTTCTAGGGCACTATATTTATATAACTCCAACAGGAGGTAACCTAAAGGAAGTTTCTTTATGTTTCCGCAATTGTTATTTTTGTTAACTGCTCCATTTCTTGCATTTGATGTTATATTCAAGACAATGTAAGTTTTAAGTATGTGGGTGGGGTATATTAGTTGTAGCTTATATGACTTCTTTGGTAGTTTTAAAAATTAAATGAGCAAAATCAAAGTTTTCTAGTACTTTTAAGATTATTTAGTCATAACTAGAGCATGAATTGATCAGAAAAATCCATAGAAAAATTTTTCATATACTTTTTATCTTGTGATTTGTTAATTTGCATCATTCTTAAAAGAGAAGTGATTAGTAGTAAACAAAAACAAGTGAGGTTTTGAGCCGCATTAGACTGACACATCTATATTAGTCTCACTATTTTGCTTATTATGTGTGACCTTCATGACATATATGTAATTACTTTGCATAGGTTTTCTATTTGAGACCACTTTTTTATCGCATGCATTTTTATGAAAATGATTAGGCATTCCTTGTTGATTACAATCTACATTACCCAAATAGCCTGCCCAATTATGTGAATTTTCCTTTGCTAACGCCCTCTGAGCTTTATTATCCTTTTTTAAAATATAAATCACATTACATGTACCTAACCAAATGCCCTACCCAAGTATTAAAGCTATTGAAGCATTTGTTAATTCTTCATGGATGTGATTGTACAAAAGTAGGTGGGGGATGCATACATATAGGTTGGTTATATTTGTTAAATTTCCATATTATGAATCCTATGTTAATATAGCTTTTATAACTTTTACTTTTGAAAAAAAAAGAAAAAAAGAAAAGAAAAAATGTAAGAAAAGAAAAAATGTGAGTTTGAATAAAAGTATCAAGGAGGGAATACAATTGTTGTGAAAAGTTGATAATCAATGGTTTATGCTCTTTAAGTTTGCAAAGATTAGGTGTTTGAATATATTGCAAATGAGGTGGATGTTATTTTTGGATGGAGCATTTTTTGTGTTATGCTATTGTGACTTGCAATGTCAGATCTAAATTGAGTTATGAAACATAGTTGTTGCATTTTTCATGGCTGACAGTATCCAGTTTTGAATGAATGTTAACTTGTGCGTTTGATATCTCATTGAGTGTTACTTTTGCTTCACTAGCTTGATGGCTTTGATATTTTATTACCCAAAATACATCCTACCTTAACCTTACCCACATTATAACCCTAGAAAATTCCTTTGATTCATGATTATGCACGTGACTTTTAGAGGTAGAGAAAAGAAATGATATGCAAAGTTATAGATTGTTGTGATCATGAATGGTGTTTGAGTGCACCCATGGAAATATCTAGTTTGAACACTTTTTGTACAAGTCTACCTCTAGATTACTCAATTTCTAAGGGTGGTGAATATTGATTAATCATAAGTAGAAGCTTTGAATGTTGAGATTTTGCTATAAGTTTTGAAAGTCATTCATCTTTATTTATGGCTATCGATTCTTATGAAAAGTGGAAAATAAGTAAAAGTTTTGGTTTGTGATTTTTAATTTTGATGATTTTCCCGAGGATGATCAAAAATTAAGTGTGGGGCAACTTGATATGTACTTAAATGTTGATTCATTTGATATACTAAACTTAGTGATTAATGCCTTAGAAATGCTTAGCATACTCACTTTAACTCAATTTTGATTTTAGGTACATTTTGAAAGTAAAGAAGCTAAAGTAACCTGAAAGCATGTTTATTGAATCTATATTTTCAATTTTGATATTCAATTATCTTCATGGAACAAAATGATAAATAAAGGAGCAAGTAAAGAAAAGAAAATTAAGATGATGAAGCTACACGGAAATTATATATGACATCCCATGCAATGTGAATTTTATGGAAAATAATGAAAGAATTAAGAGGTGTTTTCGGCTAGATGGTGAGTGCATGTAGTAGGTGGAATCATGTTGAACAAAATGAAAGCACCACGTGAAGAAAATGATGCCAACAGACATTAGGCAATCGATCATAAAACACAATAGAAGACATAACTAGCGCATATTTTTTGCAGACACACACAAAAGATCAAAACAGTAGCGCTATATGGTAAGAAAGGAGAAAAAACGTAGACCACACCTACGTTTAAAGCATATCAGACACCTATGATTAATAGGCAGATGTTCAACACAGGTGTTTACGTTCAATAGGCATCTGAGGTTTTTAAATTAAAATGCATAGTAATAAGGTGGAGTGAACAGTAGGTGGACCAAGAATTAATTAGAAAAATAGAGAGTAGCGCAAACGGGGGCAAGAAGGCGCTAGAGAAGAGAAGACTCTTCATTTTTTCACCATTGAAGCAACTATAGAGAAGATGGTTGATGTTTAGGGCATAAAATGGAGATGGAAAGCTAACTTAATGATGCTAGTTAAACAGAAATATCGACACCAAGTCACAGTTAAGCCATTTTATCATATTAACGTGTAATTTCTTTTCAGATTGTTATGTTGTTTTTGTTGATTTAATTGGGTTTTGAAATGGATGATCGTAATATGTTATTTTGATTGTTTTATTTTGAACCTATTGCTATAACATTGACTGTAATCTATAATCATTTCTTTAAATGTTTGTTAGTAGCATCTAATGATCCCGTATCATTAGGAACAATATAACTTAGGTTAGATAACCTAAACATGTGAGGTTACTACTTATATTGACCATTTTCCATTTCATAGTGCGACTATCACATTAATTCTAGAGATCGTATCCTAGGTTATTCAGTAGTTGGGTTTATTAATGATCGTATCTTGATTAAAAAAAAACTAAAGGAAAACTAGGATTAGTAGAAAGTGTTATTAATCTCAGAACAATAGTTTGTAGAGAGTTGTGAAGATATTAAGATAATGAAATAAGCTTGATTATGTTTAGGCCAAGATTGAACCTAGAACAAGACCTTAACCATATTTGACACTTTAATCATTTCTTATTGCTTATTTTAATTTGTTTTTGATAGTTTGTTTTGATTTTATTTTCTAAATTGATTGAAATCCAAACCCCCTTTCATATTTTCCTAGCATCAATTAATTTTGGTTATGGAAAATAATCGAACATTCCTTATGGATTTGGTCTTGACTCACCCTAACTATAAATTTTAGTGTGCAGAGTCAGGTAAATTTTGTAATGTACTTAACATGCACTATCAGGTTTCCTCATTGCCTTAATTGGATATGGAGTCAGAGGCTGGTACTTTTTAATTTTAGGCAATTTGTGCTTCGTTAATAGAGAGATTTCCTAATTCTTTTGCATTTATACCTTTCCTTTGTCCTTGAATGGATTTGAATTTAGCAGCTCTAGGATGACGCATGGGTTTTTAGGTAGATAATCCTTGATCATCTGTAATTCAGGTTCACTTCGAAAGAAATTCTTATCTACCCTTTTCTTGTGCTTTCCTCCATTGTCTTCAGCTTTGTTTGGTTCCTACTCAATAGCCTATGTAATGACCATGATTCATTATTTTGGGTTAGATTCCGTATAACTTGGGAGCATTCCTATATTTTTGTTTTATAATGCTTTTGCCAGTTGGCCTACTTGGACATCCAAATTATGAATTCAGCGTGCGATTCTTTGTCACTTGCTCAAACCTACCTTCGAGCCTCTTATAGACATTTTCCACATCTCCAATCTTATCTAGAATCTTATCAAGTTTGGAATCCAATCAGTTTGGCTTCTCTTGTTGGAAACCAGGTGGTCCTTGAGGTTTAAACTAATCTCTCATGTTGTTAGACCATGAAAAGTTTAGGTGTTTCTTCTAACAAGGATTGTACATCTTAAAGTAGGATTTGTTCCTTTCTACTCTACATAATTGTGCTTCCATATACTTCACTTGCTTTGTTTCACCTTTTTGCATTAAAAAACGGTTGATAATGTCATATTCCATTTGCATATAATGCTCACATTTTCATTGAATGGCCTTAACTAGAACGAAAGATGATGATTCCATATTGTTTAGCTATCTAGTCTGGCTGACAGCTATAACTCCTTCATACTCTCATAAAGTTATGGGTTGTCTACTTCTTTTGTTCGACCATAAAAACTATTATTGGCCATCTATTCTAGATTTTCTTCTACTTCATCAACAATGTTTCTTATTAATGATCCTCTTGAGTCCATATCAATTATGCCTCTCGTGGGTGTTGTTAATCCATTGTAAATTGTTCATAGGAGGAACTCTTTTGGTAGATTATAATGTGGGCACCTCCTCTGTAAATCCTTGTATCGCTCTTATGCTTCATAAATCAATTCCTCATCACCCTGTTGGAAGTTTTTAATCTCCTTGATTATCTTGGTCATCTTGGTAAGGGGAAAATATTTGCCTAAGAAGGCATGTACTAATTGCTCCCACATAGTGACATTGGAGGGGTTAAAAAAAGTGATACAAGGCTTTTGCTTTATCCCTTAAAGTAAAAGGGAAAAGCCTTATTCTCATTGCATCTTTCGGCATCTAATGATGTCGGAATGTATCACATATTTTAAGGAAGTTCATAATATTGGCATTGGGATCTTGATTTGTCAATCCATAAAATTGTACATTCATCTATAGTATGTTTAGAAGGGCTAGTTTAATTTCAAAGGAGGTAGCTTGAACTAATGGCCTAGCCACGCCTTGACTTGCTGCATTGAAGCCCGGCCTCGTAAAATCCATGAGAGTTCTTAACTGACACCCTTGGTTAGCTCCTTGATAGAACTCTTGGTGTTTGGCTCTTCGGATAGCTCGCTCCAACTGAGTGATGTCAAGTGTCAAATCTTCAATTATCCGATTTGTACTTCTTTTAGTTCTTATGTTCATGCAAGTACATGGACACAAGAGGGGTAAAAGCCTTAAACTAAAATAACTTAAAAAATACCTTAGACAAAAAAAAACTAATCTAATCATGCGCTTCTTCGATAATGGCACCAAAAACTTGATTATGGTGTCAAGTCTTACAATTTATATCCCTTAATTATCGCAAGTATATAGGTTCTGACTTGTAGTATTTAAAGGATCGATCCCACGAGGAGGGTAAACTAATTTAATCCTAGGTTATCTAAGAATTAGAAATTAATAAAAATGAAATTAAAAAATGAAACACGAATATTAAAACAGGAATTTGATTATATGAATTCAACTTAAGAAATTAACATAAAACAAGAATTGAAATTGAGCAACACAAAAGGCCACCATAGAAATTAATCAAGGGAAATTACCAAGTTATAAGAGAGGGGATTCTACCTATCATTAATGCTAACCTAGCCAATTATGCCTTATTGAGTTTTCAGTTCTAGACTATTGTAGGGGGAATTACTTTCTCTCAAGTTATAATCCCTTGCCCTAAATCATTAGCCCTAATTAAATTATGAATTTTTAATATCTTAATTAAAAAAGGCCCATAATTAAAATTAGATTGGAAGCTCTCCACTAAACTACCGGCTCTCACACTAGATTTCTCTTCATACAAAAACTGATATAACTAACTACGTGGTCTATTGGATCACCTAACTCTCTTTAATCCAATCTAATCATTTTTCTAGCTCGCCCTCTTAGTTTGTTATCGAAATATGCAAAATCAAAGTTAATCATAACACCTAATGAACAAAACACAAAATCAACTATATTAACATTAAATTGAAGTAAAATCCTGAAGGAAGAGTTAGAACATCATCAACAATCCAAAACTCGTCATCATATTATCCATTTCAATCTTATACATAAAATGAACAAAAATGAAATGGAAAGAAAATAAAAGTTCAATAAGATAATCCAAGAAGGCAACAGCGTTGGGAGACCACCTAATTCAGGAAGCAGTAGCATTGGTGGGACCTGCTTCTTCTTCCTCTTCTTCTTCTCTCCCTCTTCTTTTCTCTCTCTGTTGAACTTCCTAAAATTTGCAGAATGCAGAAGCCCCCCTAAGGTTACTTCATTAAGTCTTATATAGTATTTGTAATTTCTGTAACCTTAGGGTCTTTTTCAGGTCTAAAAGGTCTGAAAAATCTCTCGAAAACTCAAGTCGGGAATATTGTCCTCATATTTGTTGAGTAAACCATAATCAGGTTTGGGAGTTTTTGCTTTGGTCACGATCGTGGGGAAGATACCATGATCATGGTTCCTTGCACCATCTTCTATCACAATCGTGGCATAATCCCTACGATCGTGGCTCCTTATTCTTTCTTCTATAGCGATTGTGGTATATTCCCCAAGATTGTGGCCCTATGTTGTTTCCTAGGTCTTCTTTGAATCTCCTCTAATTGCCCTAAAACACTAGCAAACACATCAGGGCACCTCATAAATATAAAATTAAAGCCCAACATAATGTTCGAACTCGCAAAACACTTAAAACATAAATATTTACTAACACAATTCTAACCTAAATATGCACTAAACAATTAAACTTAAAATTAAACACACACTAAACTACCCAAAAAAACATGATGCAATCTCGACGCATCATGAATCTTCAAAAAAAAGCCGAAATTTAGTGCTTTTAACTCACTTTAACTTCTTTGATTCCAAAGCGTACCTAAAACAATATATGAATCAAAGTGAGTATCTTAGGCAATTTCATGAAATTAATCACTAAATGTTATGGAATAATCATAAAATCGATTAAGAACATGTCATCATGTCTCTTCTACTCATAACCTTGAGGTTTAAATGAGCCAACTTTCTAATGAGTTCTATAAGAGAAGTGTGGAAAATATTCTGAGCAACCTGTAAGTAAATCTAAGAGGGCAAGTAAGTTTATCACACTTAGGAGTGGGAAAGAGCTAAAAGAACTAACAAAAAGACAAGATGAGACCCACTTTGTAGAAGAAGAAAAAATGATGTAGATAAAAATGGGGACCCTCTTCACATTCCTTCTCCAGCTTAACCCTTAAAAATACCATTCCCACAAAGATCTTAGAAAAATGAATTGGATATACAATTTGCAAAGTTTATGGAAAATCTAAAGAAATTGCAAATTCACCTGCCTTTTGTGGAAGTGTTAAAACATAGGCCCAAGTAAGCAAAATTTTTAAAAGAAACATTATCAACGAAATGGAGTTGGGATGATAACTAAAAGGTGGCCATGACAAAAAATTGCAGCTCCTTAAATACCAACTGCATGCCCTCACAATTAAAAGATCCAGGGAGTTTTACAATACCTTATGTAAATGGTATATTGAAAATTTTGAAATGTTTATGTGACTTAGGCATGAGTATAAACCTTAGGCCTTTGTCAATTTTTAGGAAACCATGGCTAAGAAATATGAAGCCAACTTCTATGCTTACGCAGTTGGCAGATAAATCGATAAAGAATTCATTTGGCTTAGTGGAGAATGTGCCTGTAAAAGTGGATAAGCTTATCGTTCCTATGGATTTTGTCACGCTAGACTTTAAAGAGGATCAAAATTGTCTGCTAGTTCTTGGAATACCATTTTCAAACACTGGAAAAGCTTTAGTAGATGTCTATGAAGATAACCACATCCTTTAGATTGAAGATGAACAAATGAAATTTAGCACGAATAAGGTACTAAAGAATCCAAAGGAGAGTAGCTCATTCATAAGAATTGATGAAGTCAAATCTTTAAAAGAGAAAGAGGAAGAGGAACAGATGAAAGTGGACATTGATTTTAAAGAATAAAAGGAATTCTCTATTCATAAAGCAGAGGAAGAAGAGGAGACGAGGGTGACTAAGGAATGACAAGAATAGTTCACGTTCTTAGAAGATGATAGGGTTCTTTTGATGTGTGTAAGTTTTAATTAATTAACCTCGATAGTCCACAAGTGCATGGGTCATTTACATAGTCCTAAGGTCCATCCCACAAGGAGGGATAATCTAATCATAAAATCTAAGGCCTAAACAAATCACTAAAATTCAAATATAACAAAACTAAAATGAGAATTCAATTCAATCAAACAAATTAAATCAGAAATCAATAAATTTACCTATCCTTGATGCTAACTTGATTGATTATGAAATACCGGATTATTGGTTCTAGATAATCCTAGGTTTGATTACTCTCTCTTGAGTTATAACCATTAACCCAAACTTGTAAACCCTAATCAAATTATGAAAATCGTAATCTCTCAATTAAAATCTATCCAAAACCCTTATTAGATCTGAAGTTGTCCAATAAACTATTGGGAAACTATGCAGGATCTCTCTTTGCATAATTATCGATTTGATTTAATTCTTTTTATATTAAATCATCTAACTCTCATTAGCCTAATTTAATTAATTTTCATTTGTTTCACCCTCTCAATTTATTACCAAATTATGCAATCACATAATTTAATCACAATAAATCCAATAAGCATGAAAACAATCAAATTTTATTAAATCAAGAATAAAACCCCGAAGTTAAGTTTAGAACATCATCAACTTCTAAAAATCCTATCATCAACTGTTATTCCAATTCTGTACAATAATAAAACTAAAAATAGTAGGAAATGCAAAATTGAATTGATGATGGAAGGTAGCGACATTGGGAAACTCCTGATCTAGAAAGTACGTCGAGTCAACTTCTTCTCCTCTTCTCTCTTCCTTCTACTCTTTCTCTATCTCTCGATAATTCTCTCTAGGGTTTCTCGAAAAGTGGATGATGCAAAATCTCCTCTTCTCTCTTTTTCTTATTCTTAAAATGCCTTTTATGTTCTAAGTAGCCCTAGGGTTTTTTCAAGGTCCAAAAGGTCCAAAAAATCCGTTAAAAGTTAACGTTCATCTGAGCGTTCTGTCATGACTTGGTTTGCAAGCCATGATTGTAGGCCATATCTTACGCTCTTGTTATGATCGTGGCTTGTTGTGCCATGATTGTGGGTTGTTGTTTCGACTAAAGTGTCTTCGAAACTTCTCCTGTTAGAGTTATGTAAATATAGTGCCTTAGAAAGCAAGAGTATTTACATGTAACTTAATCTTCTTCAATTATAGTTTTGTAACAAAAATATTTATTATTAATAAAACAAAAGGGTTTGGCTTTTATGATAATTATATATCTAGTAATAAGGTACCAAGATTCTTGTAGAAGTAATATACATATACGTAGAGATGTATGGGAAACATGTATATTATAAAAATCTAAAATAATAGATTCACGGTTCAATAATCAAGTTGGTCGCTTAATTATGGTTTAGATTGTAGTGTTGCAATTTATCTCCAAGTATGTAAAGGAATTTACTTTAAGGGAATAATGAGTTTCATACCATGATATTAGTTAGCTCTTTATAATGACACTATTGAATTAATCTGGAATCAACTATGTTTTCAAGAGTAAAGTAGGTCGTTACTTTAGTCTTAAAACATACATTTTACCATTTGCTTATTAAGGACCACAATCTTGATGAGTAGTGAACCCATATGTGTTTCATTATAATTCTTGGTATGATTAGAATATATTTTTACAGAGTATTAATGTAGTGTTTGCATGTTGGAATTATTAATTGAAATATGTATTAGGGAACATTCACTCAAAAAAAGAGTTTATAGTGATATCATCACTTCTAGATGTTTTATGGATATTGGTGATTAAATTGGCGTCAGGAGTTTGATGGACTAGCTACCTATAAAGTCTTAACTCCAATATGAGATCTTGCGTGTTAATCATCAATGGCAAACTGGTAATTTTACCCTTTATTGTGCGGATGGCTATAATAAGGTTCATAATATCTTTTGCAATTGGACATATTATTTGAAATATACATTCTCATAATATTTAGTAATTCAAGAGTTTAACTAATTGTCTTTAGTGGAATGACATTTAGTTAATAAACTAGAATTAATTCTAATGAGATTGAATTAATTCTGGGCTTATTGGAGCTTGGATTATCTATGTCCAAGAAGATTCCCCACTTGGCTTCAAGGAAGGTTATCAAGCAAAGTAAGAAATATAAATTGAGGTTTTAAAACCCATGACTGAATGTTGGGCTCACACTAATTAGTGGTTAATTAGAAGCCCAAATGAACATTTATAAATAGGCTAGACTTTGGTTTAATTAGATTAATTATATTAAAACAAAATTCTTAAATAAATGAAAGGGAATTTCAATTTTAAATGGCTGAATGTGCAGCTGCACATTTAGCATTGAATTTCTAAATAAAGATGGTATTTATCAATCATTATCATCATTAAATGGAGTTATGATCTTACCATTAAATGGTTTAATGGTTATCTTTTAATGATGGCATGTTATGTAACCTTTTTAGTATTCATTTGATTAAAGATGAAAGAGGTGTATTTGATAGATGATTTTCCTTCTTTCATCACTAAAACCAAAATAGATATATCATTTTAGGTTATTGGTCGTTTCATATAGCCATCTTAAAACAAATGAGAAGAGTCTCATTTAATGACTCCTTTATCTTTGATTAAAGAAAGGTGTGATGAATTAGATGCTCCTCTCTTCTTTCTTTTCATGCATAACCGAAATTGACAAGGTGTAAGAGAGGTGTTCTTGCATTTTTGGACTCTCTCTCCTTTCTTGCATATGTTAGCCAAAATTTGCATAAGAAGTGTCTCATCTTTGGCTTCTTTCTTCTAAGAAAAATCTCCTCCAAAGTTTTCTTCTCTTTTCCTACGAAAGACTCTTGTTAACCAGGTTGTTCAAGAAGAACAAGTGGTAGATCAGATTGGTTGAGGATACAATATCCAGATGAGGAAACAATAACAAAAAGAAGAGGATACATCACCTTGGAGAGGATATATTGCAGAGGATAGGATAGCATAGTAAGGAGTTAAAGCTATAGTGAAGGAGTTGGTAATATAATCTCCATCTCATTCTTATGTTAAATATGATCCTTATACCATATCATGTATGGATTGACATGTTGATTTGGTTATCTTACTTCCGCTGCGTTACGATTTCTAAATTTTTTTTGAAATCTACCGTTTAACCAAATCTTGCATGTTTTCTTTTCCGATCCAACTTTTGGTATCAAAGCCATTATTATTATGCATGATTTCAGTTCCTATATGTGCGATATATGGGTGGGAAATTATTTTTTGTATACTAAATATTTTTATTTGATAGAAATATATATGCTGTATATTTTGCTATTTTGGTTGTCCATATAATTTATATTTACCATGTAAGATTTCTTCATTTGGTTTGTAACAAGGAGGGTGGTCTATCATCACCATGTTTCCTCC
>JAOSBK010000006.1:27961898-27975937 GCA_027568895.1 Erythroxylum shatona | reverse complement strand
ATAATCGTAAGAGGGGCAGATAATATGAGTGAAATTTCAATCTCATCAATGATCAAACCCAATTTATTTCTCGTCCACACTTTCTTTAAAACAATTTCCTTATCTTAAAAAAATTCTCTCTAATAAAACAACAAAGTAGAAACTATCCACTTACACGAACACACTAAAATCCATGATATTCAGTTACCGTTATTATGCCAATATAGTTTATACCAATATAATTATGCAAAAAGGTTTTCTGAAAAGTATATTTTGTTATTATTTTGTAATAAAAATCAAAGAAAAATATTTTCTAAAAATAAAAAATTACTACTTTGATAAAATTTTAAAAAATTAATTAAATAATATAACATTATTTATCTTTTATTTATATATATATATTTATTCAAAGATCTCTAATTTTAAATGATAATTGTTTTTATTTTAAGAATTTCCTCTAACTTGTAAAATTTAATCATTTAAAACTACTAAAGAAAACTCTGTTATCATAAAAACATACTAATGCGATGGAGCTCCTGACCTCACAAAATGTGCTTTTGCTCACTATCTTCTTTCCAATGGAGTTACTCTTTGCATCGTTTGTCCCTATATTCCTCAACAAAACAGTCTAGTTGAACGAAAAATTCACCACATCATTGAAACTAGTTTCACTCTTCTTCTTCATGCGTCTCTTCCTAAGTTTCTCTAGTACAAAGCATTCAACATTGCTGTCTACCTTATCAACCTCCTACCCACTTATGTCCTTCATCACAAATCTCCTTGAGAGGTCCTTTATTGCACTCAACCTGACCTTACTCACCTTTGCGTATTTGGTTGTGTCTGTTTTTCTTATTTGGGCTCTATTCGTGTAGACAAACTTACACCAATATTTGTACAATGTATTTTTCTTGGTTATACCCCTCAATATAAAAGTTATCGGTGTTTTGATCCCATCACCTCCAAGTTTTATATTTCCCGTCACGTTCGCTTCCTTAAAAATCTTACTAATTCCCTACAAAAATTACCTCTGTCATCCTCCTCCTCACCTTCACCACCTTCAATTTCTTTGAAGTAAATCATACGTTAATATTGAACTTACGTAGAATATACGAAGTATACAAGAAGGGGGTTGAATTGTGTAATCTTTTCGTGAATACACAAAATCTTTGATAATCTTTTGAAAAAGAAACTTTTTCAAGTATTAAGTGAATATCAAATAGGTACTTAGTTAAATCGCCAATAACTCGTATGAACTTGTAAAAGAACAAGAGTATTTAATAGTAAAGAGTTAGAAGATAGGTGATGCGATTTTTATACTGGTTCATCCTAAACCTTGGGCTATGTCCAGTCCTCAGAATCCTTTTGAGTTTTCATTATATTTCGTCAAAGATACAAGTATCCTTTCCTTCCTTCAAGAGCCTCTTCAGGTCTCTTACACTGAGTATTCTTTCAGCTATCTTAGCCTCTACAGACTCTCAGTCTTTTCTTTCTCTCACTAGAAAGATATTGTGAGCTTTTGTTACAGTAGCGTTAGCTCTCGTATATCGCACTTTGTATACAGAATTTTTGTAAGTAATCACTTAGAAGCTAAAGGATTAAAAGTTAAAAGTTGAAAAGTTGGTTAGTCTTCGACTACGACTAATATTTATAGCCTAAGTCTCCAACCGCTTCTTGAGTCTTGATAACTACTTCTTGCTTCTTGCTTCTTGTTTCTTGTTGAAACCGTTATTCAGTTGAGTTCTGTAACTAACTCAGCTTGCTTCTTTTGAGTTTTCGAACTTCTTCTGAGTTTTCAAACTTCTTTTGAGTTTTAAAACTTCTTCTGAGTTTCAAACTTCTTCTAAGTTTTTAAACTTCTTCTGTGTTTTGAAACTCCTTCTGTGTTTCGCAACTTCTTCTGTATTTTGAAACTCCTTCTGTGTTTCGTAACTTCTTCTGTTTTGAAACTCCTTTTATGTTTTGCAACTTCTTCTGTGTTTTGAAACTCCTTTTATGTTTCGCAACTTCTTCTATGTTTTGAAACTCCTTCTTTGTTTCGCAACTTCTTCTGTGTTTTGAAACTCCTTTTGTGTTTCGCAACTTCTTTTGTGTTTTGAAACTCCTTCTGTGTTTTGGAACTTCTTCTGAGTTTTGAGACTCCTTCTGTGTTTCGCAACTTCTTCTGTGTTTTCTCACTGCACGCTTAACAAACTTATCAAAACAATTCATTTATTTCAAACATTATTATTATTTGATTATCAATAAAATTATTAAGCATGAAGTCATTTTGACTTAACAAGAAGAACCACCTAATGAAGGGATAGCAGCTGGAGACCCAAGCAATTCTGAAGAGGAAGGAAATCAGGGGGAGACATCACCTAATTTAGAAAGTGATGATTCAATCTCATAAATTCAATAGGATACTTCAAGCTTAGGTAGTGCACACAAAACAACAGGCCTGGCCTCGATTTATAACGAAACTAACCCCATTTTTTATTTCAGGTACAATGTTGTAGATGAAGAAGAACCAGAAGATGCTTTTGTGATATCCGAATGTGTTATGCCTGCAAGAGTTGAACCAAAAACATACAACCAAGCAATTAAACAAGGAGTGTTGTAAGGTCCAATGGATGAAGAGATGAAGGCAATAGAGGAAAATGGCACTTGGCTACTGGTGGATCTACCTACTCCAGAAACTAAAGTTGTGGACTCGAAGTGGATTTACAAAACCAAGCTCAACTCAGATCGATCTATAAACAAGCATAAAGCTAGATTTGTTGTGATGGGTTAACAAACAAGAATATGGAGTGGATTACACTGAGAATTATGCCCCAACAGCTAGACTTGACACTGTGAGATTGTTGTTGGCATTAGGAGCAAATAATGGGTGGAAAGTGCGTCAAATGGATGTGAAGAGTGCATTTCTCAATGAGATGTTGGATGAAGATGTATACTTAAAGCAACTTGAAGGCTATGTAAAAGAGAGACAAGAGCAGAAGGTTTACAAGTTAGTGAAGGCTCTTTATGGTTTAAAATAAGCTTCAAGAGCTTGGTATTCAAGAATCAATAACTATTTGTTGCAGAATGGATTTATGAGAAGTAAAAGTGAAGCTATATTGTATGTGAAGGGTGATAAGAAAGGGAAATTGATATTCTCATTATATGTGGATGACTTGCTTATAATTGGAACCAAGGAGAAGCTAGTGGAGGATTTTAAGGAATTGATGAAATCAGAATTCGAAATGACAGATTTAGGGGAGATGAACTATTTTCTAGGATTATAGATTGATTAAAGGAAGGAGGGGATTTTTATATATCAAAGGAAATATGTTGAAGAGCTCATTGAGAAGTTCAATTTGAATGATAGTAGTGGCATGTCAACTCCATGGAACATCAACTAAAGTTGGAGACTACAAAATAAGGTGAGCAATTTGATGTGACTTATTATAGAAATATGATTGGTTCCTTAACGTATTTGTGTTCTTCAAGACCTAACATTGTATGTGCAGTAAATATTATGTTTGGTTTCAATCAAAATCCTTCGAGACAACATGCTTTGTATGCTAGAAGGATATTAAGATATGTTAAGCACACTATCAATTATGGAATCTACTTTGGGAAGGGAGAAAAAGTGGAATTGTATGTGTTTAGTGATGCAAGCTTTGTTGGAAGTAGTGAATGCAAGAGTAGAAGTGCATATTGTTGTAGCTTGGGTTTAGGAATTTTTTTTTCATTTTCAAAAAAGCAAAGGAGTATAACACAATCATCAGCTGAAACTGAATATGTGGCTGTGAATATGGTTGCCAAACAAGCTCAATGATTGAAGAAAATTTTGAAGGATATGGATGAGTTAAAGGACAATTATGTAACAATTTATTGTGATTCAAGTGCTGCCATTTCTATAGCTGAAAATCCATCTGATCATTTGAGAACCAAGCACATGAAGGTGAAGCACCATTATGTTTGAGAATTGATTGAGGAGAAGGAAATTAAAATGGCATTCTGCATATCAAATTTTCAACTTGCTGCTTTGTTCGCTATACCAAGGTGGAGATTTGAATCCTTAAGGAAGTTGATAGGAATGCAGGCTGCACAAAACAAAGGAGGAGCTATTGGTTTGTGTTGTTTGATGCAGCCTGCTATGTTGAAATTTGTGGAGGAGTTTGCAAGCTTATTGAGAGTGAAGAAGAGAAGTAAAATGAAGAGCAAATTTTCAGCATTGAAGAGGAAACTAGAGATGATGATCTTGGTAGCAATTCAAAAATGTTTAGACACAAAGAATAGAATCCCAATGATTCAAAGTGGGAATGAAGATCAATGCAAGATAAATGAGAAGAATGAAGCTTCAAGCAATGGAAAAGTGAAGGATGAAGATTCAGCAAATGCGCAGCAAGAGAAGAAGAACTAAAACCACAACAGCAAAAAATTTTGAAGCAGAGTTATTAATACCTGAAGCAAATTTTGAGACAAATTCTGAAGTAAACATTTGAAGTAATTAAAGAGAAGGCTTGCAAGTCAAAGAAGTTGAAGATTTCAAAGTCAAAGTGACACTTGTCATCAAAGGGGATTAGAATTAGTTGAAACTAAGCATTACATTTTGTTCCATCATAAAGCATCTATTTGTTCTTTACTTTTATAGCTTTAAATCATTAGGAAGTCCTTGTGTCAGGTTTTGTTAATGTAGCAGCCAGTATCTATGTTTTTATTCTATTGAACCAATGATAGTAAGTTATTTGTCAATATCTTACTCTTTGTTTCTTTTCATCTTTCATTTTGAGCCATTGAATGTAAGCAATCAAAAATGGTGTGAGAGTTAACTTGAAAAGCTCCAAAACACACCTTCGAATGTAATAGAACAGTAGTAGCAATATATGAAATATCATCTTCTTTCCTTCATCTACTTCTGTAAGTTTATGCTGTCAAATCTCAATTATTATGCATGTGTGTATTCAGAGTTGAGTTGAAGAAATTTTCAAAGAATGGAAAGAAGCAAATCTGAAAGTGTGAAAATCCAGTTCTGAAGAAAAGAAAAATTCATAGTCTTTACACATTACATATACAGAAAACCAAAACTACACAAACACTTGAGAGATACATTGAGAGAACTTTTACAGGCAACACATTTAGCATATATAGGATTAGTGCTAATTTTTTGTAAATCTTATAGTGGATCGACTCATTGTGGTTAGGAATTGTTGTTGGAGATTCTAAACCATCGTCAAGCCTCAATTTTAAGCAGATTGTAAGGATCTGTTGATGTTCAGATCATCCTACTGAAGTTCTAAAGGTTATGCTCTCCATTTAGGTTATGTTTTCTTCTACAGAGTACAAAGCTTGGAGCTTAGAGCTGATTTGAGGTTCAGATCTTGTTGAAGCTTGCAGAAGTCCAGCTCTTACCATCCACAACTCCTGTAGGATTTTAACTGGAGATTTTTTAAAAATTTTGAAGGTGAGAGATGTTGGCATCCATTTATCCTTATAAAATTGAACTGGTTGCCCTTTCCCATTCCCCAAGCTTCATTTATGAATGTGCCTTGCCCATTACCGTAGGATCAAATTGTTGTGTGGTTGATCCCCCTACGGACCAAAGTATTAATGGTTCTAGATCTAGAGAAAAGACCAACTATTACTTTTTGTATTTTAAATAGGTCTTATGATTCCTAGACACAGGCTTCTGTTGTGACTATATTAATTACTATTATTTGAGAAAAGTAAAGTCAAAAGTGTTAAATGTTGACGGAGGAGTCTAAGGGACAGATTATGTTGGATGGTACATGATCACAAGGTTTGAGATTTGAATGTTAGTTACGACTAATACTAGTCAATAGACGAAAGAAGTATATTCATCTCAAGTTTATGAAATTTGTCAAGAAATTACCCCACTTGTGGTGAACCGCCTTTATTTCTGTATTCAGACTTGAATTCCAGTTATATAACAAAACATCCTTTCTGAATAAGTGATAGCTTACACTTCCTTATATATACAAATTACAAACTGGATTAATTCAAAGTTTCAGAATATGCTACAAAGAAAAATATCGGACTATAACTTATTCATACACATAAGTCAATATTATTTGTATACCTACATATCTCATTAGCTTATGCCTCCCTTTCACATTGTCTTACCGTTGGTAGCATAAACATATCTCTACTTATAAACTCATTACACAGTTTTTAATTTTTATTTATTATCAAAATTCCAATAAATAAGAAGAGATTTTTAGATTTAGAGGTAGAGATATGCAAATTATAGATTGTGCTTCCAGTTAATATCTAGACATAGATCTATGTTGTTAATGTGATAAATATTGATCATTGAATGTATCTTCATTATGATTATTGAGTGTATCGTCGAAGTGCTCTTTCTATTGTATCAATTATCAAACATAATGTTGGTAACTTTTATAGCTTTAACGTGCATAATGTTGATGATTGAATTTTTTTAAAGCAATTAATGTTGATGATTAAATGTTTTTTATGCAAGTAATTAAGATGATTCAATTTATCAAGAAAGTACTCTTTATATTTTGTAATATTAGTAACATTTATTTTGTTAATGTGCGTTGATGATTGAATGTTGTTAATGTAATTGATGTTGATGATTGAATGTTTTTTTATTACGATGATTGAATATATCATAAGTGCCCTTTTTATTGTCTCAAACGTAATGTTAGTAACATTTATGTTGTTAATATGTGTAATGTTAATGATTGAATGTTGATAATGCGATTAATGTTGTTACGATGGTTGGATGTATCATGAAAGTGCTCTTTATATTGTCTTAAATGTAATGTTAGTAACATTTCTTTATTTTTTTTCTTATAGATATCCAATACGATGGCACCTCGTAGAAACTAAAGAAAGAAGGTGATAGCTATCAGAGGGATGCACAAGTTTAGCCAGATCAATCAGCTGGTGCCAAAAATTCAATTCTTAGCCATAACAACATTTTACCTTATATAACAATGAAATTAGTCTCATAGGTTTAAAATTTTTAAAACTAGCAAGTGTGTATATATGTATATATATAATATTCTTTTTTTTAGCCACAATAATATTTTTCCTTTAAGTTATACACAACTTCATTCTACCTCAAACAATAATGAAGCAACTAATATAGGCTTATTAATCTTTAACACCTTCCACTAAACTTATGCTCAAATATATATTTATATATTCTAATTTTTCTTATCATTATTGATTTTTTTTCATCTTCCATTGCTAGTATTAGAAAAAAGATGTAGAGGTAAAAATCGAGGTTGTCAATTGCAATAAATAAATGTTATAATAAATTGAAATTTATCAAATAGAATGATACTCAACAAGCTCATCCTGCAGACAAGGTCCAATCTACAAAATTATCAAGTGATTTGAGGATTATTGTGAGAATAAAATTACCTTATCTTAAAAATGTTAAAGACTTAAAGTAAGAAAACCTGTTTAAAAATGTTTTGGATAAATTTATAGTATTTTTAAAATATTTAACTATATGAAATATTGTTTCAATGATTTTAAGATTAATTACACTTTCATTTATTGTTCAATGTTAAAATTGAATATTATAGATATTCAAAACCCAGATGTTTCAAACTGTGTTACTTCATTATTAAAACAAAGGACCAGAGATCATCGTTTCAAGTTGCATAAGTAATATAAATTATTTCCTTTTGATTCAAAGGCATGAACACATGTTCCCAAAAAATTTCTAAAGAAAATTAGAATAGTTTGTGTGATTATTAAGCCTCCCGAAAAGTTTAAGTTTGTTTTCTTTACCTTCACGTTTGCTTCCTTAGTTTTAATAGATGATTTAACAACTATGTTATCTTTTTCTCTTTGTTTAGGAAAATTGTGAGAAGGAAAAGGTCAATAGAGCAAAAATGAGAACACTAAATTATTTATTGTGTCTTATATTTTTGTTTCATGAAATAGAGTGAAAAGGAACTATATATACAAGAGTATGATAGGATCATACTATATAAAGTCACTCACTATAAGGAAAGCAAAGGATGGGTGTCAGAAGAAGCAAAAAACAACTATATAAGTATAAATTTATTTAATATTTTAGTTCATTTATTAATGTAGTAGTAAGTAGTAATATTTACATTGAATATTGTTTTTCCTTTCTTAATTTTAGAATAAGATGTAAGAGTTATTAGAGAAATCTATACTTGAGGGGAATGAGCTTAGTGTAGAAGACATCTGTGATACAATACTTGGTATATATTCTAGCTATATGAAAGGTCTTTACGATGGCCCTAAGCCAAATGTTTCAACCTCATCGTATAAAACAATCATTGAACATCTTCGAGAGGAAAACAGCATGCTAAGGTTATATCACAAGCTGAAGTAATCAGGGGACCAGAAACTTGAGAAAAATTAGCAAAACATAGTATGTTATCCAAAAGATTACTTGGATCAAATTTTGATAGAAATGAAGAGGAAAGGGAATGTTATTAATTCTATCTCATATATTTTTTTCTTTCAATTCTAGTATGTACTATAATTTAAATTTAATTCTTTTTTCTAGGAATACATAATGGATGAAAATGCAACTGATGAATGATTATGTTGTGAATGGTAAAGGTATGTGATATTTACTTTAATTAGAATCAAATACTTATTGCACCAATACTCACAATATTTATTGCATCAATACTCACAATATTTTTAGTTAATTTTAACTAAGCTTTTTTAAATGATTACAATTTCACCGACATAGATAACACTAGGTAGTCATTCAAGTTATGCTCTAATATTTTTGCAATATGAGCATTTATAATTTGTAAATTGATTTTTTATTTTTTGTTTTATCTATAAGAATTGTTAAAGTTGTCATTAATACCTTGTTTAGGAAGAATATTCTTCTTGTTAGTTTAATTTAATGATATTTGTATAATTTTACTTTATATAAACAATGCTCGAAATTTTGAATTAATAAGATTTTTATACAATTTATTTTGTATAATAAATTCAAAATAAAAATGTATTGATACATTATATACAAAAAATTTTATTCAATATCATAGATTAAAAATGTAACAAATAACATATTGCAACATTATTAAAAACATAGCAAATAACATTTGGCTACATTATATAAAGCGTATCTAAAAACATTTGGTTACATTTCTAAAAACATAGCCCAAATCCTGTAGCAACATTATAGAACACAGTTAATAACATTAAATATAACTAATAATATTTAGCTAAGTTATTAAACATATAACTAATCTTATTTAGCTACAAAGATAAAAATATAGCCAAAAACTATTATCTAAGTTTTATTTTCATCAAAAAATTTCCCCACAAAAATTCTATTTTTAAATATGTTTTGTTAATGCTTTAGCTACAAAATTTTTTTATAGCTAATAGTTTTTGTCTATAGTTTTTGTAAATGTCACCCATAGTTTTCAACTACAGGGATCTTACGATGTTTTGTATGACAAAATAGGACCTTAGCAGATAATTATAAGTGAAGTTATTTAAAAAGTTAGCTACTTTTTTTCATATTAAAAATCCTTTATTGTAGTGTTTAGAAACAAAATGGTTAAAATGTTGCTTGGGAAGAGTGGCATGGTTAGAATGTTAGTTAATTAATCATATAAATAAACAACGCCAATAGTAAACCCTTTATTAGGAATTACATCATGTATGGAATGAAAATCAATTTCAATACGGCAAGTGCTAGGATGAAACACAGGATTCAAAGATAGGGAAAAAAAGGCCCCAACATAAGGTAGGACACCCACTCTAATAAAATAAAATGAAACTAACTAATAAAAAAATTAAAGAAAACATGAAAAAAATGATAAAAGTAGGGAATTCAAAAGGGACCTAATTCTTTAGTTCAATCTCGACTGATACCCTACTTAAACATATTTCATTGATTTGTTGCTCTCAAACCTCTCCTAGCAACTATTAATCGTAGGTTAATAATTAACTCAAGTTTTCCCTTAGGTTTTATTTAATCAAGATACGATCTTTAATTAAACATATCTACCGAATAACCTAGGATACAATCTTTAGATTTAATTAGGCAATAACAATACGAATTAGGAAAATTGATTAATCAAGGCAATAATCACATACGATGTATCATTTAACCTAGTTCATGTTATCCTTAATGATTACGAATCATTAGTCGTTACAATGGAATTTCAATATAATAATTATGAATTATATCAAAATTCTAGCAATAGGTTTGCAAATAAACAATTCAATAAATGTATTGAAATTATCCTTTTACAATATCCAATGAGTTCATACACAAATAATCGAACAATAACAAAAATCTGATTATCCATACACAAAACCAAATCAATTAACATAGGATAACACAATTAATTTAATAAGAGAGAAAGAAACAACAAAAATATGAAATATACTTAACCCGAGTCATTGGTGTTGATGTCACCTCCGAACTGGTGTTGGGATGTCTAGCCCTCCATGGGTCTCTCCTGAAAGATGAATCTACCTTTTTTCCTTTAAGAAAGTCTTGAAGATGTTGTAGGATATGGAGAATTTAACCCTAAAATTAACCATTAAGACTTCTCAAATTGTTAGACCTAAGTGATAAAGATGAGAAGGATGTGATACCTCCAATGGATTAAGAATTCAAGAATAGTCTTCATTCAATTCTTTTATAGGTAATGTTCAACATAAGGCAGTTATCAGTTCATAACATAGAAATATATCATTACTTATGTTTATGTGTCAATTTGAGTATAAATCCTCAGTGATAATTATTTGGATTTGAGTTATGAATAAGGTGTTTTTAAAGTAAAAACTTTAGTATCTAGAGTTAGAGACTATATGTAAGATAAGGTTATAAAATTAGAATTTACATCAATTGATCTATATTTCTATAAACTTTTGACAAGGATAAATCTTGTTTAATGAGAGAAAAATTAGTTTTGTTTGATAGGAATTTTTTATAAAGCCCTTTATAAATTAAATTCTTTGATTAATATTTATATGTTTGATATGTGCTTTAATAGTATTTTGTTGAAACTTTGATGTTTAATTCAAGTTTCAAAGGAAATTCCTTATACTTAATAGTTAATTGGTCATCAAATATCTTAATGTGGCCAACAAATATCTTTAAAATTTGCCCCTTTTTACGTTCTAGTGACTTTACTGGTTTTACAGTTGCTTATTTATCTTCCCAACTGTCTCATTGGTTGACCAATATCCTTTAATAGTTGGCCAACGTCCTAATATCTAATATTCTTTTATGTTTCTAGTGAGTTTGTAAAGATTTGTGTAGCTCCTCTCAGCAATCACCCATGCATATTAGTCAATCAATATCTTCTAACGATCGATCAATATCCCTTTAGCTAAGAAATTTTTTTCTTTCTAGTGAGTTTGCAAATTGAATGGATTCATATGTCAACCAACCACACCAATTACTAGTCAACTAATATGGATCTATGGTTGAACAATGTTCAAGTTCAAAGAAAACCTTTAGCCTTTTTTCTCATTTGTTTAAAACTACTTCCTATATCCTATTCAAGATAAACTTTGATCGACTAGTATAGTCTTGTGGTTGATCATTTTTCTTGATCTAAGGGCTATCTTCCTATATTTTCTTATATTTTTCGTCTTATATGTTTATATCTTCAAAATCATAAATAATTCATTTTTTAAATTTTAATTTTATTTATTTATCATTTTTGGAAACATTTTTCATATATCTATTTTTATTTTTGGGCTTTCAAATACATTCTTTTATGAAATTGATTATTGGATGTTGCAATTATGTTTTTATTTGTTACTATTTTAACCTCAAATTTTGTTAAAACTTGCCCTTAATGCTTTAGTTAAATCTTTCAATTTAGGTATAATACTAAAATTGGAGATTCTTTTTCAAATTAGACACAAGTAAGTATGATTCTATCAAATTTGACATTTTATTTTGACTCCTTAAATATTAAATAGCATTCTCTAGTAAGAATGTAACATCTCATCCCCGTATTAAGGGTTAGAACCCAGATTTCAATAAAGGAGAAAATAGCAATGTGAGAGTTAGAAAAAAAAATTCATACTCATGTATAATGTTAGCATACATGCTTTTGAATTTGAATTTTTGCACTCATGAAAATAATTATACATGCACTCATTGACATTCCGGGTATCGTCTGGTGAGGACGTTTCATCTGGTGAGGACATATCATCTGCTGATGACGTGAGAACGTATCATCTGACGAGTATGTATCATCTGGTGATGATGTGTCATCTGGTGATGACATATCGTCTGGTGATGATGTATCATCTAGTGAGGACCTTCGTCTAGTAAGGACATATCGTCTGGTGAGGATGCTTCATTTGGTGAGGACGTATCGTCTGGTGAGGATGCTTCATTTGGTGAGGACATATCATCTGGTGAGGACGTATCGTCTGGTGATGGCATATCGTCTAATGATGTCATATCATCTGGTGCACTGTTCATCTGATCTTATCATCTAGTCCCATTTTCGACCCTATAGATGATCAAATTTGTCTTCATGGTCTGCATGGAAGTTGTATATCTTAAATTCCTCTTTTGAATCATCGAAAGAACATCTTAATCTGAAGTTTCTAGAGAAAACTATGCTAATTGCAAGATATCTTCTGTGTACTGTTCATAATCTTCTTCTTATCACTGTTCATCTTGTATCGTCTGGTCCAATTCTGATCCTTTAAATGACAAAATCTCACTTCAAAGTCTTCTTAAAATATGTAGATATGAAATCCTCTTTCAAACCCTTTAAGAATGACCTTGATCTGATGTACCGAAAGCAAGTTATGCCTTTTGTCCCGAAATAGGTTCAATATGGTTAAGGACAAACTCTTGTTTGAATTCTTTCGACCATAACCTTGTCATCTGACATCCAAATGACTTAATTCTTAGACCAATAGATCCATAAGACATTGAATTACATCTCCACCAAAAATAATATCTTTATAAATTGATTTGGCTGGTAAATGTAAGATGGAAATGTGACTACACCGAAGTATGATAATTGATAGGATTAATTTACTGAACATATTTCAGTTTTTTGATTATATATGGATTTATAGGATTCCAAATGAGATTAAATTTGATTTGGAGTAAACTAGAGACATAGGAATACAAATGATCTATAGAAGTAGAATTGTGATTCAGTTTCTAAGATGTTCAATTTCTGGATGGAAGTTGTACATAGTATACTATTTTGGACAAGAGCAGTCTGAAAATGTTTGAAGTATATCTTTCATAACTGAACCAAATTGAACGATTTTGGTGTCTATGGAGACATAAGACATAGGGGAACATGTTTCTTGGAGAAAGTGTTACAAAATGACTTCAATATCAGGGCCAAAAAGAACATGTAAAGTTGACCCAAAATAGTGTTTTTATGGGAAAAATCCAAAAGTGAGTATAGGGTTATGACTTGTGATTACAGTGGTTTTATTGAGTCATAAACTAAAGTATAAATCATACTTAAGTGAGTTTTAATAAAGGGAAGTGGATAAGTGGTTAAGAAATGGACAAGTGTCCAAGCTTTAAAGTTAAGTTTTATTAACCTTGAGAGACAACTTGTTGTCCTTATCTTTATCCTTCTTGAAGCTTCTTTCCCTAATTGTTCTTAAACATAAAGTTTCTCATCAAATCTACACCATAATAAAATATTGGTTTTTCCTATCCATTACCACTCATACGTTGTTATTTCTTTCTTCTACCCCAAGAAAGACCAAACCCTCTATTAACTTTCAAGTTGATGTACGTGGTTGCATGAGGGATTAGGGTTACATGATTGTTGTAGATGTTGGAGATTTAAACAAGTAAGCTTGTTATGATTATGTATTTTTGTATGAACTAAAGCATGCATCGTGTTTCACTGCAAAATGGTTATGAACGGTGATATTCTTATTTTCTGAAAAATGAGTGAGGAGATTTAGTGTGCCGTACATGGTGATTTTCTTTGGATTTAATGATTGAAATGTTATGGGATGGTGTTAAACTAGCTTTTGGAGTTGAAAGATCAATGAAAATGTGTATATGATGAGAGTAGAAAAATTTGCAAACATGAATATGTAATGCTCTGTTATGTTGATGG
>JAOSBK010000006.1:27938852-27951108 GCA_027568895.1 Erythroxylum shatona | reverse complement strand
CTACTTTTCATTTTTTATATTTCTCTTGTTTGTCATCAAAATTATTTAGTACGTGAAGTCTGTTTTGACTTAACAATCCTAGCGTAAACAATCTAAGCCATCTTAGCAGTATGCGAATCCACGAGGAGTGGTTGGCCAACCGCACTCGCAATTCGACCCAACTGTTTAGTGGTCTAATACTCAATCGGAATGTTATAAAATCTTGCCCATACTGGGGCACACTTCACTACCTCCTGTTCTCCTTCATTCAAACTCCACTTCTTCATAAATAAGGGTTTGCCTTGGATGTGACAAAGGCCCTGTTCCAGTACTGATATTACCCCTTCCTCATAATCAAACTTGAACAGAAAATTATTGGAGCAAGTAATCAAAATATCCTTCAAACCATACTTAGACCAGGATTTATTCAAGTCTCGTTGTACAACAGGGAAAGCTAGTCGCTTATCGATGAAGAATCCAATCAGTGCTAACCGAAAGTTGGAAGCTCCTTGCTTAGCTAACTCTGGAGGAGGGATAACGAAAATCTTATTCTCTTTGATCTCCAGTGGGTAGTATGTTAAAGCTATATCGGTTGAAATTTGTGACATTCCATTTGCGACCATCGACTTCCAGGATCTGATTATCCCACTTGCCTCCCGGATAGGATCAGTTTCAAGTGTCATTTCCATATGCGACGTGCCTCTGCCTTCGACTTCTAGGGATGTTGATTCGGTCTAAGAAGCTTTAAAGGGGGTTTTTGGAGGGCTTGTGGAGCCAAAGATGGTGGCAAGGAGGTTGGGTCGGTGTTTGGGTTAGTGCTTTGGTTGTGATTTAGGGTTCGATTGAGATTTGGGGCTTTAAGATATGGCTGCGGTTCAAGATAAAGGGGGTCTGGGTTGGGGGGATGAGGAGGAGGAAGCCATGGAGGGTGACTTACTGCCTGGAATCGTCGAAGTTCTGGAGAATCTCACACCCGTATCGCACACTCTCAGTCGTTATGAATTGTTTCACCTCTCTCTATCTATGTCCAACTCTCATCCTTTCATTACAATTATTTCCAAAACTTTCAATATTATCTTCTTACAAATTCTGAATCATCTCCGAAATTTTCAAAGTCATTTATCAATTTTCCAATATTATTTGATTTCTATTTCTATTTTCCATACATCAATTTACTTGTCAAGTGGCATTTTTTCTAGTACAAGTATAATCAACAAAATTTCGGGAATTATTCCTAAAATTTACCAAAATTCAAAAATAACAATTTCACTAACCAATTGAATTTCCAATGCCATAAATTAATAATTCTTTATAATATCACATCATAATTCAATTATATCCGAAATTTTTCATGAATGCATGTACAAATATTTTCATGTGCAAAATTATCTATATTCACGTGTACGGGTATGACATATTATTCATGAATATGAAAGCATTTTTACTTTCTCAATAATTTCTTATATTTACTATCTTAACCTCCCCCAGATAATGAGATATTACAATAGTTCATGTAGAACTTACACTTATTTATAATAAATTTTGAACTTTTTAATAATTCCATTGGAATATAATTTTAATTTTAAAGTTTGTTTAGAATTAGAATTAATTTTAATTAAATATTGATATGTTTCAATAAAATCTAAAATATAATATTGGTTTACATTTGTCAAATATATGATATTTGAATTAATTTTTTATTATCTTTATAAATTAATTTTATTGTCTAATTAAAGAAAAATAATAAAATATTTTATTTATTCTGCTAAATATGTAAAGCAACCTATAGTTTGACCTTCATTTAAAAATAATGAAAATTATGGAGTAACTTTGGACGTTCACTTAGTCTCGAAAGAAGCATGTCTTTTGAAATGTGAAAATTAGACTGAGGCAAGGCCATCTCTGATCCTGCACGTGCAAATGGAGATTCTGTTGGGTCTGAAGTTTTTGGGTCGGAACTTGGCCAGCGAAGCATTTGGTGAAGACCAACCCCGATTTTGTCTTGGAATTGTTTTCTGGGCTAAACAGAAATTAAACAACGTAGAGGAGAACAAATCCTTATATAGTAGGCGTACACAGTTGATTTCTGTACTCTTTCTCGACACTAAATCCTACATACTTTGATGGGCTGACTTTGTGTTCAAGCTTCAGAAGCATTTTGGATTCCTGACCAAGAATCCATTTTAGAGGAAGAACCTTAGTACAAAATTTTTACCAAGTCAGAAGTGGCGCGTATGGCATAATTCTACTAACCATGAACATCTCATCCACACATATTGGTTCCAGGATTACAACTTGGCCCAACTTGACAGGACTCAAAAGACCATGTCATGTGCAAAGCTGCAGTGTGCAAGAATATTTACTGCCATTTATCAAATCATTGCCCTGAAATAATTTTTCTCTGCCCAACCATACTCTGATATTTCAGAGAATCATCGTTGTTATACAAATCTTAAGCGGTTCTTACCCATCTAGCTTTTGCTATACAAAGCCAGCTAACTGGTTGCTAGCGTAGCTACTCAGTGCAATGATTAACAACAAACAGTATCCAGCCAAGGCGGCCGAGAAAATTAACAACTACTAAAAAACAGCTAACAGTACTAAGAAGAGCGCAAACTCCAATACAGAAAGCAAACAGCTAGCTAGGCTTTGAATTTTCATGCACTGTTGATTGCCTTTTTGGTTTAAAAATATAGTTGCAAGGAGCAGTACCAACCACACGCAGGTTTTAACAAAGAAGCAAAGTTCGGTCTGAGTGTTGAGAAAAGCCATTGGGTGGTCTCTGCATAAATGGAAAGATGCTGTGTTTCTTTCTTCTGAGAAATCTGCAGCCACTGGACCCCCCCATAAACCTCCTCCTCCTCTCTCTATGGCTACGCCTGGCTCTGATTCTTATGCGGAGAGAAAAGATTACGAAATAACATTGATTGAATGGAGTTTGTTCGTGTCTCTGTGTTTGGGGACCTTGAGAGGGACGAGTGAGTCTGTAATTAAACCTTACAACTGTGGCACTGAAAAACATGGCGCTTTATAGGTGAAGACCAGAACTGCGAGGATTAAACAAAAAAAAAAGGGGGCATCTCTTACCTCCCTCTCTCTCATAGTATTTGAAAGTTTAGGTTATAAATTTAGTCAGTATTGTTCTTTAATGCTGGTGGGAGAAGTCACGATCAACTTCATTTTCCTTCACCTCGGTTTACCAACATATCCGCATAGTCCAAACAGAAAATCCAAAACTACCAAAAGTTGAGGGAAAGAAAGATGCCAGTGCTTCTCAACTTATTGAATGAAATAGTTTCAGAGAGCAGCAAAACCTAATGAATGACACCCTTTTTCATTGAAGAATATTTATTGTAAGCAAATAATATCTCTACAAAGGTCGTAGAAACAATTATCATTTACGGAAATTTACATTATTACAAGAACAAAACCAAGATCTTCATAGCTTTCTTAACTAACAAAATATACCGTATAGCACAATATTCTGAAGAACACAACTGCAACACCCAACATGAGATTATCACAGTTCGTAGCACCAGGGGTTTGAAATGTTAATATTGCACAGAGTGGTTGGAAACAATCAATCCATGATAACAGCAGAAATAAAAATATTTATCATGTTAAAACTTGGACACCTTTGCTAGATCGGTTCCTACTTCACCTTCTGTGATGGCCGACGACATGTAACTTAATACTAAAGAGTTCTCATCTGGAGGTGTTCTCGTTTGAAACTGTTGTTTGCAAGCATGGCACGTGATTTCCAGGATAGTAGAATTCATTTGCTTTATCGCATGCTCCTTCAGCGCTTGTGCCTTGCCTATCTCAGCTTGAGCCTGTTGTCTAATCCTCTTGGCATTGGCAAATTCTTGTTCCGCAAATTCAATCTGTTTTTTAGCTTGTTGCCTTGCCTCTTCAGCATATGCTTTCTCTGCCTTGGCCAACCTCAACTGCTCTCGTGCTTGTTCGATAATCCTCGAAGCTGCCAAGTGTTTTTCACTCTCCCTTGAGGAATTTTTGCCTCCTGCTTCTTCATTGGTAGACCAGTCTTTTTTATCACTGAAGCCATTCGACGACCACCCCATTGAGAGCTGTAGCTGAGCATCCTGCTCACCATCTCTCTTAGCATCACCTGAGGTCTCGAGAGGATTTGATGTGGTTGAGAGCCGAAGATCTAAATTATGATAGTGTGCACTTTTCGAAGAATTGGTCTCAGCATTAGGAATATTATTCAAGAACATGGCATCTGTTGTCCTTGGAATTATGAGAGGAGGCCAGGGAGTGTTGCTGAAATTTGTTTCACTAGAAGGGCTTGGACTTGAAGCAGTTCGTGACAAGCATGCAGGTTGTATAGAATGCGATTCAGATCGGAGGCGACCCATATTGCAAGCGTCTTGATGTTCGATGAAACTCTCAACCCTACAATAAACAAGTACATTAATTATAAGAAAACAATCATCACGCATACTTTCAACAATGGGTTGCTATTGAATTTGTCCAGATGTCACGCAACTAGGTAGCAAAATACTGGAACAAGAAGATGAACATGAGGGTTGATCTTTGTGTCGTCTTTATTGATAAAAAGAGATGAAAGAATCAAAGCAAGGAGGAGATCAAGTCATAAACTCATTACAGAAAAATAATCGAACAATAGATATATCTGATAAACTAATTAGAAATTGACTGGAGACAGGTAGCTATCTTATACAGATTCAACAGGAATAAAAAGTTAAAAGAAAGAGGAAGTTTTGAGTTTGGGGAGCGCGAAACAAACAGCGAAAGACAAGGGCAACTGATTTTGGGAACCGTGTTCAACAACTGTCAATAAACAGTTGTTTTAAACTAGATTAAGGTTCCATCAGTCAAATACTAAATATTATTTTATTACTCTTCTCTCCCCCCACTTTGATAAAGTTTTTCTTTTTCCGTCTTCTACACACCCAAGTTATAAGGGGATGAGTTGAATTATAAAAAAAAAAAGATCATGGATTTGGGTTCCTTTGCATATTTATGGCATTAGTGTATGGAACATAAGCAGAAACGAAAAGATTGAAACTTGAAGCAAAAATGTAATCGAGTACAACACACAGCATTTCAGTTCAATTACTGAAGATAGATCGATCTATTATGCAACTCTCGAAGAGTGTTTAATGGACAAGATTAAGAAGAGAAAACAACAAAGCGACTGCGATGAGAATTAAGAGATGAAGTGAAGAACCTTGAGAAAACACGGCCACAATCGCAAGAGTGGCCTCTGGTGCCACAGGTTTTGAGATGGGCTTTGTAATCAGATTGAACAGCATAACCTTTAGAGCATTTCTCGCAGACCCATTGTTTGTGATTGCTGTGTTTTCTTCTGAAATGCTTCTTTATTCCAACAAGATCGCCGAGAGCGTGACAAGGGTCATGGTGCAAACAAGTAGGCTCTGGGCATACAAACACACGCTTCCTCACCACCGGAGTCTCTCGCTTCAGTAGCTTCCAAGGAACCTTGTGCCGTCGCCGGTGCATCTGCAAGTTTTGATCTCTCTGAAAACCCTGGTTGCAGATCTCACACACGTAACGATCTGATTCAAGCAGTGTTTTTGGTGATAGAGAAACCACTTCAGCATCTGGATCTACCCTCAAACAGTTGCACAACAACAAAATGATAAAAATAATTAAGCAGACCGTCAAAGTTGTAGATGAAGAGGTTCTTAATACATGTACGCGCATACCTGGAGTACCTGCAGGCCTTCTTTTCCTCTTGTTGGTGTTCATATTTCCATTTTCTAAGCAAGAAAATGGCTCAGAAGAAGAAGGAGCTGAAGATGAGTTATTGGGTAACATGGGTGTGGTAGTATCGCTTTTTTTGCAGGGTTGATTGTACCCTTCTCTATATATGAGTCTACAGTACAAACCCCAAGTAAGTAGCACGTATAATAAGTCTAGCTCTACGCTTTACCTGTCATCTACCACTCTCTCTCAACCACTATTTGGAAAGTTGAAACTAGTTGGAATAGATAGATAGATAGGGGAAGAGGTGTGTGTGGAAGACTGGAGCATGAAATAGAGAAGAAAAAGGTCTTCTCTTTTCGCTCCTTTCGGTTATATCAGCTTTCTTTAGGCTTTAAAAAGTTGAGCTTTTTCTGTCAGCAGCTTTCTTTCTTTCTTGTAACACTCATCATCTTCATCAGGTATTGTTTGTGGACTTGGCTAAATAAACATCTTCAAAAGGGGAGGGGAGAGATAGAGAGAGAAAGCTAATCAGTTTGATGGCCACTTGATCCCACCCCCAGAAATATGGGCCATAAAAAGAAAACATGCCCACAAGGAAACAAAAGACTCATAATTTAGCTGTCTCTGTAAAATTATATATAAAAGCCATAGACACATAGAGAAAAGGCAAGCTTCTGCATGCATAAGTACAAACCATATCCCTAATTATACGTCAACCTCTTTTAACTCTCAAGTATGTTTACATCTATTAGTTGCTTTACTTATATTTAATTTCAACTAATAATCTTACGTGGATTCAATATATATGCACATGTTATGATTATATAACTGAAAACCTGGAAAGATAAAATTAAGTATTCATTTTTAGCTTATTTAATCATTCATCACCAAATTAGCACAAAAATATATATACATAAGTAATTTCAATGGTGTGAATGTGGCCATGATTACGATTAATAAATGATCAAATGCTTAAATAACAGTAGCCACAAAACTATATATACAATGCTCTTACGTACCACAATTAAAGATGTGTTTTTAATTATATGATATATATAATTAATTTCCTGTAAATTTTTAAAACAAGATGAATGTTTTCAATATGTTCGTCTAATATTTGAAATACAAAAAAATATTAAATTAATATTTAACCTGCTCAACTAGAAATCAATCAATAGCAATTCATCTAGAAATGAAGCTTATTATTACTGAAAATATATCCACATTACATGTACAATAATTTTGGTATAACAAATCCCAATAACTAATAAAAAAAGTGATGTTCGTATATATAAACAAGTTCTTCTATGAACTGTTATCTTCTTTCTTTGGTGTGCTTTATTTGTATGCTGGGTAAATATTCAAAACAAGTTCTTTTTCATGCTGAAATTTGAAATCAGAGTCAAATTACAGTTGAGAAAGAGGAAGTTAACATATTCATTACCAGGCGACAATCAAAATTATTTCAGTGGATGCAATATAGAAAAGAAATGTTTTGTATAGATATGTAAAACACGACTACTTTTATAGTACAACATTTAGAATAATGATAAGTGATAACAGACTTCAAATATAAATAAACTAATAAATATATAATTGCACTTACAATTTTTTCCTAAAACCCTTATCATAACCTTCATTAATTTTTAACTGTCGCAATCTTTGGACAACCAAATCGTGGATAACTTACAACAAGAAATAAATGAGTAAAGAATGAAAAAAGATGCTTGGTAATATATTATGATTGGATGAACAATGGCTTTATATCCCTTTTTGGGCAATATCTCATACCTGAAATATAGTAAGAAATGAAAGTCATATTTATTTTCATTTTTTACCATATTCATTATAATTCTTACTATCATTCTCTCAAACAAAATAAATCAAGTAGAGGATTCGCACTTCCTCTATAAAACTAGCGAGATTTATATATGTACACATAACAAGTAGTAATAAATGTTATTGGTGTCAAAAATAAAAATAAAAATATGACATAGATAATTACTAAAAGATTAACATCATTCATCTGTTAAAGAAGTTGGCTTTAAAGTGATTGCTGGACGGACTAGCTCCGACCCTTCAATATGCGAATATCGTGACACCGAGTAATAAATATGTAATCAAAATCTAAAAGACGAAAAGAAAACCTGTAAAGATACGTACGGATCAAATTAAAACTTGATTACCAATTTGGCTTGAAACTTTTTTCCTTTGGTTATTTTCGAGTGATATGCTCTAACCTTCCTAGTTTGTCACATTCAAACATTTTTGGATGAGCAGAAACAGTTTTGAAAGGTTGGTTCTCGTGCTAAAATACGATTGCTCTATATAACTCGTATCGTTTTAGGGAACAAAACGATAAATAAAAGTGATATTTAATTTTAATACATGTAAACTGTAGAACTAGGCGGTATCTTCTTCATCTAGAATGCAGATATTATACAGCCGGGTGTGGTCTGAGTCAATGATTTGTGTATAAATTAAAGTAGCTAGCCTGTCCAACTTGTCATAAGGAACATCTAATAATAGCCTGCCTATGTTATTCATAAATATTGATCATTAGACATCAACTTACCATAATACCAGTTAGTTGTCTTCGTATGCGGCAGTTACTTTTTGTTGTTTACTGTTTATATGTCTTGGGTTAATATCCAATCACTTGTCTACTAACCCACAACGAATCCTTCTTCTGAAAATACCAATAATGCAGATATATGTCAACTGAAAACCTGCTTAACACGTTTCTTTCACATTTTCTTCGGATCCTGTGAGGTTTAAATTGCTACGATGCATTATTTGGTTACAGTTACTAGTACCAACTAATGAACCTGATTAATTCTAAGACGAGAACTGTACCTTTTATTTTCTACTACGGTGTTTGGGTTTAAACACTTTAAATGAGAAAAGGTAATTCATTTTATGTAAATAATAAGCTGGGAAATATGACACCTACTAATTAAGACATGTTTGAAAAAAATATCCATTAATGCTCCTAAATTTTCTAGATTTTGTGATATTAATTTTTAGTTAAATCTTTCCGAGATATTTTATAACAAAACAATTTCACTCTTTGTTTGCAGAGTAATTTATTAGATAAATTTATTCATTTTAAAAATACTTTATATTTTGTTAAATTTTCATCATATTGTTTTAACTTTTAACAGTGACTATTGATATATTCTGGGACAATCATACAAAACAATAAGAATGTGACAATTTTTGTCACAAAATAATATGATATTTTTATTAAAACAATTTAAGATCAATTATTTATTTTAAAATTTTAATATCACAATAAATAAAATTATGTGACAGTTTTCTTAATATATTTGGTAAATATACGACTATTAGAAATAACATATATGTCTATGATAGGTTTTTCTAACTAAAGAAATTTGAACTGTTACGTGTAAAATTAACCCACAACTTATTGATTCGTATATAACATTATTTCTCTGGCTTCAGTGTGTATACTGTACGCACCGGGACCATAAATAAAAGTTCTGCGCTTGCCATTCAATAATCAATACCGAGAACATCTTAAGGAGACGCCGAACAAAGCACAATCCAAACGAATGTAAATACTAAATAAAACTATTACCTATAATATTGTTATTTAGAAATATATTTTGAAAATCTAGATATGTTTTATGAGTCCTGTTTCCCTTTCAAGTCTCTTGTAAGAATAAGATTGAAATTTCACTTAGAGAGTATTTGGTTCACATATTGAAATAGATAAAAAATAGAATGGTTATTTTTAAGAATATATTACACGATGAATAGAAAAAAATAAGTATTGTTTATTTATAAAAATTTCTAATGATAATATATGTCAATGTTTAGTTTAAAAATATAAATTTGAGATGATAAAGGAATAACTAAAAATATCTATTATAGCCTCAACTGTTATTATTATTATTATTAATATTAATATTTTATTTTATTTTCATTAATTTCTTATTATTATAATATTATAGTATTATTATTATTAATTTTCCTATTATCATTATTAATGTTATTATTATTAAATTTTTTATTATTATTAATTTTTATAATAATAAGAAGAAGAAAAAGAAAATAAATTAATAATAGAATAATAAAATTAATAATAATAAGAAAGAGAAAATTAATAATAATAACAACAATCATAAAAAAGAATGATGATAAAAAGAAGAAAAAAATTAATAATAAAATAATAATAATAAGGAGAAATATTGTCCATACCTATTATGCGTTTTATAGAATAGGTAAAAATGAAGGAAGATATTTTTTAGTTTTTTTTTTACCAGGAGTAATTATTATGTATACTATTTTTTAATCAAACAAACAAACATAAGTAACAGAATAGTATTCCGATTACCTTTTTATTTCCTCCCGGTCATTCTAAGCCGTACTCTGAAGTCTGGGGCAGCAAATTATAATATGTGTATGCGAGTGCAGGCGGTAGTGGTGGTGCATACCATCATTGCTTGACACGTAGGACAATAAATTAGTATATGCAACGGACGGCTTTTTGGGTTGTGTGGACCCCACGTCGTTGGCCATCTAGATCTCCTCTTTTTCCCATTTATAATAACACAGTGTCTGGCCGTTCGATATAATCATTTGTGATTGAAAAGTAAGCGAATGGGGTGGCGGAGATTAAATGTGACATACAAAGGCATAAAAATAAAAATAAATGTGACATACTCAGGCATAAAAGTAAAAGTAAAAATAAAAATGCAGGTCTCTTGTTTGGTTGGCTACTGGAAAGCAATGAGGACCCATCTCAAAAGCTTTACCATTATTTCACCACTTCATCATATACTTGAACCCTTGTGTTTTTCCCCTTCATTTACTAGATATGTATTTATTAATATGGAAGCTTAGCATGTGAGTCCTATGCTTGTACAAGAAAAATAGTGCCAAATGTTTGAATAACTTAAAAACATTTGAAGCGTTTGGGAGAGAGGTCAAGGAAGATCTTTATGCACGTAGGTTTAGTGATTTGAATAGCAAATGCTTAAGAGATGTTAAGTTCAGTTTCTACGTTTTAATTAAATATAATACAAAAAGACAAGAACTAAAAGTAATTGGTTAGCTTTAGATATGGTTTATGATGGGATTAAGAGTTGAGAAAGATGATTGCAAAGGTGAATTTATATATATTACATGCATGTGTTTGAGAATCCTAAAGCAATCATCCACCCCAGTTCCTTCGATCTACAATTATAATTAAACCTTAAGTTCTCGGCATGCAGATTTGCTTTTTTCTTCATCTTTCATTATTATATCATACACTTCCATCGTGTAAAAACTGAAAAGCAGCGTAATCTGCATCTATCTCTCTCTCTCTCTCTCTCGTAGGCACAAAACTTAGGCTTCAAGATTACAAACAGATTCTATTGGCCCAGCCAAGCTCGTCGTAACATTTATGTTCTTTATTTTTTTTTACTTCAATGCGTAATTGAAAAGGGCGTTTTAGATTCTAAGAATCTCAGTTTCCACGACTCCAATTAAATACTGTTATTCTTTTTTCAAGAAACCAGGGTCTAAACTTGAACTCTAAAATATTAATAGGGTTAATCACCTTTCATTTTATAATTCACAAGCATTATATGAATTTTAATATAATTCTCACTGTGGATTGATTCTACGTTTATATAATTAACTAAATCTATAATTTAAATCACCGGTGAAGTATCAACATTTATTTATTTAAATTAAAAAGGAGTTACTAATTAAAGAAAAATAGAGACGTTATGGGATGGAGGAATATGATGTAACGAACCCAAGCTTAAATATCAGTTTGACTCTATTATGTGTCGTCTTCAACTTGTTTTCAAGTATAGTGGTTAGTTTAGGCTTGTCCTTTTTTTTTAGTTAAAGTTAAGTGGTTGTTGTTTTATCCTAATTTCTCACAGAATATTGTATAGTAAAATTTAAATAAAAATTTATATTCACATGAAGCGACGCCATCTTTGACCAAGTATTGTGGCACCGATTTCGGTGCCGCATTATTTGACAGAAATATAAGAAGACAGCTGCAGGGCAACTGTCTTACGCGGTGGAGTGCCTATATAAGGCACTTCCTGCTTCAAAAAAACATACAGAAAAACAGAGAGAGAAAACCAGAGCAAATCAAATGCTCTGAAGTTAGGAAATATATTCTTAAAGAGTTGATGGGTGACAAAATAGTAAGGTTAATATTTTTAGGTTGGGAAACATCTTGTGAGCCACTATTTTAGTTTTAATCTCTATATACCTACTATTTGTAATAATAGAAGATTTATTCTGAATTTTGTCCGTGGACGTAGTCCAAAGTTAAAGGTGAATCACGTTAAAAATCTTGCGTCCATTTTGCTCATTTTATTTTTTCTTTTCACAAAATACACCCGCTGGACCCAACAAGTGGTATCAGAGTTGTGTTTTCATTGAAAGTATTTTTTGAAAAGAAACACGTCATCGGGAATATAAAATTACAACGAATTTTTTGGCATAATCCGTTCGAAAAGTTGACGTAAAACGGCAAAGGTGATGAACAGTACTTTTACGTTGTTTTAATAAATTTACAAGGTGACGC
>JAOSBK010000006.1:27928494-27938752 GCA_027568895.1 Erythroxylum shatona | reverse complement strand
TGAGCCACTATTTTGGTTTTATCTCTGTATACCTACTATTTGTAATAGTGGAAGATTTATTCTGAGTTTTGTCCGTAAACGTAGCTCAAAGTTAAGGGTAAACCACGTTAAAAATTCTGTGTCTATTTTGCTTATTTTATTTTCCTTTTTACAAAATATACCCGCTGCGTCCAACAATTAATAATTATTCTTTTTATGCAAACTCAAAAGATCATGAAAACTTTTTTGAAGGACATTAGGATTGCTTAAAAAGGACATTAGGATTGCTTAAAACAAGCAAGAGCCAAGAGGAGAAATAATCAGAGAAGTAACATATAATTGAAGAGGAATAGCTAATTAAATTGATCTTCGTGATGTATGACAACTACAATTTCACGTCATCGCTAAAAAGCGTCAAGACATCGAGTAAACTCCATTGAGAAGTCTATGCTGGCTGGACAATGATTAGTAACTTTTCCCATGACATGTATTTTCTCTATTCCTAAATATGGTTTCAAGTAATCTTTTAAAATGTGAATCAAAAGTTAAACATAGACTGGTTAAAAATTTCAAATATAATTAAAAAATTATTTTTATACTTCGAAAATTTGGATTTTAATCATTGATTTCAAGTTAGTGTCCATTCAATATAAAGTTTAGTATTTATTAGAAAAGTAACAAATGTTAAAACATTTTTTGAGAAAAATAATAACTAGTTAGAGTAGGTACAATAATTTGCTATCCTTATTATTTAAACATATATCAAATAAATGTTCACACATATATATATTTACACTAAAAGATTAAAAAATAAAAAATATATTTTAAAAAATATATTGCAAACAACGTATTTTAAAATCTTACCTCATATAACACTTATTCACAGTCTTATTTAAATATAACCACATCATTTGAATATAACTGATTAAAACATTATTAGCTAAGATAAAAAAGAAAAAGTTTATTATCAAACTATTTTAATCCAATGTTAAATTGAAAAGCCATTATCTTGTCAATTATCCAAAATATAATTAGTCATATAAATTATATGGTCATTCTTATGTATCGTTGAAGTATTAAAAATCCATACCTGTTCGTCAATTATTTAATTTAGTTCATAATATATCACATAAATATTTGTTCTGGGATCGGAAAAGAGTGAGTTGTAGAAAAAATAGATCGATCCCTTTTAGCTGATTAAAAAAATTATTTAATAAGTCATTTAAAATATAAAAGGGTTTTGATCCTTATTTACCAAATATGACGAGAAAATTCGTTTTCAATTGTTTGTTCAAATCTGAAAAGTTGTGTCCGAAAGTGATAGGTAAAAATATGCATTATTATTAACTAACATTTTTACTAAGTAAAAAAAAATTTCATGTTTCATGTTCATAAGTTTCGTACAGTATACCACCCTTCTCTTCGTTTTTATTTTCCTCCCTCAATCATTTAATTAATAACTAAGTAATATTTGTTAATAGCGGTCTACATATGTGGCAATGAACATAATAAACAGTTGGGTTTAGCCAATGGAAAAGACGTTAAATTTAATGAACTAGTCATCTCAGGTTACGATGGGACATTCCCATCATCTCATATATATATATATATATATATAGAGAAGTTTCATTTATTTACAATAGAGTAACGCCAAAAGCATAGTCTGATTGTTTAATTAGATATAGTGTTTGTATCTTCTATCTATGCATAAAATATGCAAGGTCCTAGAATAGATACATTGTGATTCCAAATAAATCAGAATGAGATAGATAATGTGTATGGAGATGGGGAGAGTATGAATGTTGGGTGCATAATGGTATCTCTGTCCCCTAATAATTTCTTGATGGGTAGGCAGAGGCTGCGGGCCCTCCGCTACTATTCTCCGATGCCTTTGTCTGTTTGTTAGGGCTCTACCACTAATATTCATTTGGAATAGGGATTTGTTTTTCTTTTTTTTTTTTTGAAACAAGGGATTTGTTTTTCTTCTTCTACGCTGCGCGCGATCACCTGCCCCATTAAGAAGGATACAAGGAGTTTTATCATCTACCCCCGTTTTTCCTGCTTAATTAATCTATTTATACCAAGTTTACGCCTATTTCATAGTATGATTATGTCTAATAAGTAAACTTTCAGTTCAGTTTCGGATCTTATAATCATTTATGTGGCTTTAGTATTCTTCTCAACTTATATAAATTAAATACTCAATGTCTTGGTTGACTAAGTAACCTTCAAAGAAATAAATAATAATTTGCTGAATACGATAAATAAATTAAGATGTGCCAAAACTAGCTAGCTAGAAACCTACGTGCCTCATGCCGGCATCGCATAGGTCTATGTATTTCTGTGGATAGTAAAGGATTCACTGCTCTGATTACTTGAGATGTAAGTTTCAGCATGGCTCTTCAGACGCATAGCTTTTCTCATATTGTCTTCTTCCGAAATTAAGCTTTGCACTTAAAATAAATATCAAATTTTTTTTTGACTAGGTCTCTTCCACTTTTTTTTTCATTAATGATGTAAAATTTTAGTCTTTGAAGATAATTTCTTGATTACAACTAACCAGATTATATGATTAACAACTTACCGTAATGCAAAAGTTTAGGTGTTTCGATCATCAAAATGATTGTTGTGAGAAAATGAAAACAAGCGTAATAAGGCTAATTTAGGACGACTTTGCCTATGATGAAGTCCTAGAACAAAGATATTCCACCCAAAATCTATGATCGTCTAGGGTTGTCCCATCTTTCTAACTTAAAAACAAAACCAATAGATGCCATACACGTAAGCATTGTTCATCCGATACTCCATTAAGCGGGCCCAGCTGTCCAGCTGTCAGCATCATGAAGAATGAACATACGGAGTTGGGATGATGCTTCGTGCATCTTCCGCTGGTCGGGTAATTATCAAACAACTAAAATGTCCTCCGTGGGTCCCACCTATCCACCTATATCTTTTCGAGTTACGCTTACAACCTTATTTCCCTGGCCTATTCGTCTATTTTCAGAAGTTTCCCTTGTCGTTGTCGTCTTTAACAAACGACATATGTACAAAGGGATCAACTTGCAAATTACCAAAGACTAGTACATGGCAATCTTGCTACATTACTTGTACTTTTTATTTTCTTCCTTCTTGTTTTCTATTAATTGTGTCAATATCTATCTTAACCCTTTAATCATTTTGCAAACGCATTGTACTTTTACACTTGTACTAATCATTCCATACAAAAACTTCAAAGTTCTCTAAGATCTATCTGGTTTGATATGTACAAATAATTATTGTTTCTAATTGTTTTCAACAATGTTATTATCATTTTGAAAACATAGCTAGGTTTAAGTGGACCATACAAATAAGATACCTACAATAGTAAAAGGGTGTCAAATATTTTCTTTTGTTAAAAAAAAAAAGATGATTTCAACTTCTTTGACATGGCAATTATATAGGAATAATTATTCGTCATGTATGATTTGTACAAAACCGTTTCCATTTGCATTCACTTCATCTAAATTTTCTTTTTGAATCCACGAATAATACGGGTCCATACTAGTTTCTGTGGTTTTCAGTTCCTGAAAATTTCTTTTATCTCGTTTCGTTGGCAACAGAATGCTAAGTATGCGTTTATTAGCTAAATACTGGTGAGGCAGCATGTCTTTGGCATGCAATGAGTGGGTTGCAAGTGAAGATAGATTTTTATATTACAAATGTTATTTAAAATTTGGTTTGTGGTGGGGTTGGGAGATGTATTGGATTCAGTGGTCGCATAGAAATCTGGAGGAAATATTAATATAAAAAATATTGCAAGCCATAATGTCTCAACTTGTCTTGTTTCCTTTTTTTTCTTCTTTTTTTTGTTAGATCATTCAATTTGTGCATCTGTATAGGTACTCTTGGATGTATATGTGGTGATTGAAGCCAAATGTCTCTCATGTTATCATCACCGCCATCATCATCATTATCATCATCAGTGTTGATTTCCTCCTGTTCTATAGCTTCCATTTCTTTGTTCTCATCTAAGTTGCATTAATGCATAGACAAACATAAGAGATAGCTCTAATCAATCCAAATAAATATTATTTAGGTACTGTCAATATCCCTCCGCTCAAAGCCAAACACATAATTGTATCAAACTACTCTTCACAAAGGTGACGTGAAGAGATAGATTTGGGGGGGAAGTGCTTGTTGGGCATGGTATGGAATGGAACCCATACATTTTAGATTGTTAACTTTTTAACTTATTCCATATCTGAAGAAGATTTTCCTATCCAATTCTTTAATCCCAGTCCCAGCCTGTGATTCCAGAACAATTATTTCTTTCTGAAAAATGGAGAGCAGGGACTGAAGAAGGCAGTCTCCTGTTGGAAAGTAACATATATCAAAATCCCGAATATATGTGGAAATGGAATTATTCTAAACTCTTGTGCAGACTATATCTCTATGAAGTACACGGTTGTTCTCATTAGTTTTGCACACCTGTCAGGCGGTGCTGTAAATTACCCTAAGCAGACTGTTGACGCTCTATATCTTTTCTGACTTCATTTTCACTGGTTTGTAGGGTGCTTTCACCCAGCATTATATTGCTGTCAAAGATTTTCTTGTTTTGCTAGAAAAGAAGAGAAAATAATCGTGATTGTCTTTTCTTTTTCTTTTTTTAAAAAGGAATTTACGATTTAGTAACTGAAGAAAATGAGATACTCCAACTTCTTTTACTGCAAGAACTGAAGAAAATGGGATTAGAAGTTAAAAGTAAAATATGTTATAGCCAATCATGAGCTGACTAAATTGATGATGTATTTAAACCATCTGATTAGCTCAGATACAGTATCTCCTTATTCATCGAAAAAGAAGATAACAAGGAACATCATGAATTCCAGGTACGCCTCGCATGAGAATGGAGCAACTGCACATTTGCCTTGGAAGAAATTCTGACGTAAGGTTTTGATGTTCACAGAATGCTATATCGCTCTCATGTATATAATGAAAATTTCATATGATTACAACGGAACATAAGTAAATTAATATATATTGTATATCAGTTCTTTAACTAGGCTTCTATTCGACTTACCTTCAGTTAACAAGAATGTTTCGACTCGGGCTTGATCTAGTTACTGGACGTTTACTGTATAAACATATTATTTTTCATGACTTGAGAAAGCATCAAGACTACATCAATAAACTAAAGGATAAAAGTACAGACAGAAGAGGAAATTTCTAGGCAATTTCATCCGACTTTGCATAGGTGGCAATGGTAAATGAATGGTAATGACTTCCATGCACACAACGGCTGACGTGCAGTCGTACAAATAAACACATACACACAACGGAACAAATATAAAGGAAGAAGCGCAAGAAACGATAATAATGAGTACTTTCAATCTTGATCCTGAACCTTAATGTTGAAGAGCCCAAAAAGAAAGAGACAGATAGAAATGGATGAATTCTAGTGAATTCTTCGGAAATGTTTGTCATTTCCTGGGAAAAAAAAAAGAAAAGAAGAAAAAGGTTGGCCTCTCCAAACAGTAAACGGTGGGCTCTGCTTTGTGTTTATGCTAAGCAATTGTTCTTTTTCGAAAGACTATTACAAAATTCCTTCTCATCATGATTCCTTTATTCTGCTCCTACTAGGAAAAATCAAAACCAACTAGTGTTAAAAGTGCAATTATATGTATCTATAGCTAACTCATCAGACATGGAGCGTGGTTTGTTTCTCCTTTATATATATCTACTTTATTTTTCTATCTTCTTTTCCATCTCTTTTCTCTTTACCTTTTTAGTTGTAATGTTATACCCTTTTCTGGGAAGATGACCTTTTAGTCTCCATGTGCCCCCTTCACCATCAACGAAGGTAGTGGATCATCCCACATGAAAGACAAACACCTAAAAAAGTATGATGATATTCTTACCAAGAAATGCAGAATCATGATGACACCCTATAGGCCTTACATAACTTGTCACTCTTTGGCTGCAAAAGCATGGAACTTGTGTGCTATCTTTGTATTTGTAAAGCACTATAGGAAAGTAAAACAAACAAAAAGTGACAAAAAAGAAGCTTGTAAGTGGTAACATGTCACTCAATAGAATAAAGCGGATAAAGGTGCTATATATTTACAACAAAATGAAAAGCTAGCCATATATATATGTAGCTTCTCTTAGAATTGACATATGCTTTTGCAAGGAAGGATCTAAATTAAAGAGGACGGGATTTGGGGAAGTTAAGTTCATTTTTCTGCTACTCATAAAACATATAATTAATGGGAAAAAGTTTAAGCCCAACAAACCCTAATCATCGACGGGAGATGACGGGGCCACTTAATTTTAGGCATCTTTTCCCACATACAAAATTTCTCTCTCAAAGCTGAATAGTGATAGCTCGAGAAACAAACCATGTGAGTGGGGAGACTTATCTTTAAATCCAAAAAGAGAAGTTTGCCTGTGCAAAGTCCAAAAGTCAAAGCATTCAAATCCAAAAGATGAAAAGCCCTTACCTTTACAAAAGGAACCACTGGTGCGGTAATGTTATGTTGTAGCCTTGGTTTCACGTAAGCAGCTACAAAACAAGATAGAAGTATAGCATGGACCCATGTCCTCTCATAAACTACTTCTTCTTCTTTCTTTTCTGTGAGTCCATCATTACTCCTTCCAATGTAACTAATTATGTTTTTACAGCCTGATCACTTTTTTTCGCCTCAACTAACAACTATATTAAATGTCTGACCATCAGTGGTTTATATATATATATTTACATATAGACAACTACTTCTAAAATTAATCGACTTTTTGGTGTAGTTGAACCACTAAAACTAGTAGAAAATATTACACTAAGCAACGTAATACATCCCTTTCACTTTTTTATGCTTCGAAATTTATTTTAAAAGATTCACTAGGAATCGGTCCACTTCCTCAAGTAAATAAAAAACAGTAAATTGTTGTGCAACGGATCAATAGTTGTAGTACTTCTTCTTTGCGTTATTGTAAAGTTTTTGAACTTTTTAGCATCCAATTTTAACTAAAAATATAATTTTGCGGTTGTCTCTTATACCCATTTGGACGATGCTCCACATCTTCAAACGGAAAAATAAAAAAGAAAACAGAAGATGCTCTGCATAAACTAAAACATTTGTCTCAAACACATAATAAAAGAAGAAGGAAACTTAACAAGTCCATGCTTAAGCGTGTAATTACACTAGATACATAATAGTGTACAATGTAGATTCTATTGTTTTTACTCGACAAGGCTAGCTTATTTAGTAGTAATACAATTTCCCGATATGATGATAGCGCATATCGCAATGAGAAAAGGATGTGATATCTTAATCACTATTTGATTTTTACTTATTGCTAAAAAAAAGTTATAATAGTGCAATATTACAATTACGTTTGAGATAATATTTGACTTCAAACTTTGCATTTTTTGAATTATTAAGAAATGTTTTGAGCAGGAAGAGGCCAGAGAATCTCTTATTTATACTAAAATTCAAATAATTATAGTTGTATGGGATAGAGAATTGTACCTCTCAATAAAAACATTAGTTTGTCTGGAAACCTTGGCCATAATCATCTCCGTTTCGTCTGACCAGTTTTGTCCTGCTTGGTCTTAGATGTTCGTTTCCATTACCAACTTACCATACAAATTGGGCCTAAACCCTAAAGCGATAACCTTCTTGTAGTGACGAAAACAAATCATTTAGGGCAGTTTAGAGGCACTTTCAAGAATACTTACCCCTCAGTCTTTCATCCCCACGGGGATCACGATAGACCATTCAACATCCATTTACGTCATTCAAGATTAACACTTGTTTAGGTAAATGCGCCTGTGCGTCCTAAAATGGGCCTCTTTGACGATGCAACTTCTAGCTTTGGTAGGAAAGAAATTAGGAACCTTTTTATTTATTTATTAAATATTTAATCCAACTCTTAATTTTACCACAAATTGTAATAGCCGGTTCTCTAAAAGAAATCTTTTAAAATCAAGACACATGATTCACCCTGTCCATTTTTATTTTCTCATTCTCATTTGTTCCTCTTTTCCCTCTTTACTGTCATTTTTTCTCATTAAAATCACCTAAAACTCATTTAAAAGCTTCGGTTGCTTAATTTTTTTTGTTTTCGATAAAATAAACTTTTAACATGTTAAAATTAGTAATTAGAGGTTTGTTTACTTTTTCTAAAGAAAAAAACAATGGGAAAAAGATGGAAAACCAAATTATCTCTCTCTCATTTTTGAGAAGACATCGGCTCTTTCTAAATTTATTCATGTTGCTAAAACATGTTTAGAGAATCTATTGGTTTATCTTTCTATTTAAAGGATTATGCATAAAATTATAAGTTTCAAATATAGATTTCTAGATTCTGGATTCTTTGTGTAAATTGATATTTGAATATAACTTAGAAGACTGTAATACTTGAATTAAAAAATATATGAACAGTTTGAAAGAGATTAAAATTTTGAGTCTATCGAAAAGGGGTTAGGAGTGGATAAGTCATATGCGATTTTGTTGTCCTTTTTTTAATTTGTGTTTATTCAAAATTTATCACAAGTTAATTGATATGTATAACCATTTTAGAGTGTTGCTGTCGATTGCACAAAATCAGGAAAAGAAAGAAGAATATTGCATGTGAACTATCCACATGCATGAAGAAGAAAAGCAGAAGGCCAACTATGGATGCGTGTATGAAGGCCTTCCAAAATCAGTTTTCATTCATCTTAAATCTTTTCTTCTTCAGCTTAATCTCTACAATTTAGAGAGTATTTCTCCTATTTTTTAGAGAGTTAGTATTTCTCCTTAGAAAATGGAGAGAGGTTGTAACTCCTAAATTTTCACAATGAAGTTTCTTTTTCTTGCCCGTGGTTTTTACCATAATTTGTTTGCGAGTTTTTCATGTAAAAATCTGTGTGTTTATTTCTTTATTGCTATTCCTTGCATCCTATTTAGTTGCAAACTTGCTCTAATCTGGTTAATTTTCACAATAAGTGGTATTAGAGTGTGGTGAGAAAATTATGATGAATTTTTTGACAAAATTTGTTTGGATTTCAGGTGAAGTTGATGAAAGTAGTTGAATAGTAAAATAGTAACCAAAATGGAGGCAACTGTAGTAGGTATTATTTTTACTATTCATAACTGTAGCAGTTAATAAGTGTGAATTACACCATATTTTAGGGCTTAGTTTGATATGCATATAAGTATCAACTTAATCGTTTAGTATGTATTTAGGTTAGAATTGTGTGTGTTTGTTAATTAATTGTGTTTTAGTGTTTTTTATAGGTTAGTACAAGTCTTTGAGCTTAATTATTATGTCTTTGAGGTAACTTGATATGATTATTAGTATTTCAGGGTCAACATCAACGAACGAAGAAGTTTCGGACCCACTTGGGCTGAAACAACAGCCTACGATTGTGATAGAAGCACTAGAGTCAGTTCACGATCTTGGCCCATATGCCACGATCTTGACAGAAGCCCAGGATACAACCCATGATCGTGACTTGATTTTCACGATTGTGACAGAAGGCTCAGATGTGCTGTTGGGACTCGATCTCGGAACCGGACCCCAACCGGAAATACAGAACGAATCACAAAGCGGAACAAACGGATTTCAAAACGAAAGCGAAAGAAGATCGGATAACAAAGTGAAAGGAAAAGCGAAAACGAACGGAATCAAATTCGAAAGAACGAAACGGAAGGCGAAAGGCAAAGTAGGCAAACGAAAATACAAAGCGAAATTACAAATCGAATCAGAAACATAAGACGAAAGAATTGAAAGAATCAAATCAAAGCAAACGAAAGCGAATCAAATGTGAATTTCCGACATTCTCGAACAAATATCTTAAAAACAAAACATCGCGTTGGAAACCTAAAGGCTAACCCAATCCGAATCGGTATAATTTTTTTTCTTTTTTTTATTTTATTTTTCTTTTTCATTTTATTCAATCTCATACTAAGGGATCTAATTTCCCTTTTTGGATTGTTCATCCTCAAATCCAAAACTCAAATCATAACATTTTTCTTATACGATCATATCCCATCATACTGAACAAAAATCTTATTATTCTATTTCTTTTGCCATAAACAATCACACAAATCCATATCCGCAATTTACCCACAATAAGCACTTCACTATCTCAATTCCAGCAACACAATTCATCGGACCTCCTGTCCGGAATCCCAACACAATCAAAACATATTATATAAACCATATCCATACATAAATGTATATGCCAATTCCATACGCAAAATCCATAACTCATTATTCACATTCCAAAATAAATGCATTACAAACTTTAATGGCA
>JAOSBK010000006.1:27877956-27889852 GCA_027568895.1 Erythroxylum shatona | reverse complement strand
CTCAACACCTAGCTTAGAAACCCAAAAACCCTATGGATCTTACCATCTTCTTCTTCCTCCAAGCATTCCCAACACAAACCCCTTTCTCTCTCTAGAACTCCTTCATCTCAACACAACAACCCATTTCTTTCTACTAAAGCAAGAAAAAGGAGTAGAACTTACCTTGAAAGCCTTGATTTCTTCTTCTTTCCACGATTTTTCTCCTTTTCCCTAGCCTTTTTCGATTTTCTTCTTCTTCTCTCCTCCCCTCACGTTTTTCTCTCTTTTCCTCTTCTCCCTTTTTGGCTTCCACGACACTCACTCTTCTTTCCTCTAATTTTTGCCTTTTTGTTCTTCCTTAACTTCCCATTATACCCCTCATTCACTTGGCCTTTCCAAAAATACCCTTGTTTTGTCTTATATGGCACTACTAACCACTTAGGCCAACTTAATTCTATCTTACTCCTAACCTTCATTCTAATTCTTCCCTCAAATTTCTAATTAATGGCCCAATTCTAAAATAAAAAAATTTAAACCAACATACAACATAAATAACTATTGATGAAATTTATAAGAAATTCAGACAATTCAAGATCCAACAGCGTGTCCTAAAAGTTGTCTTATTTACATCAGACTCCTTGATTATGAGCTGATGATAGCCTAACCTGAGATCAATCATTGAAAATACTGTTGGTCCCTGCAGCTGGTCAAACAGATCATCCATTTGTGGCAGAGGATACCTGTTCTTAATGGTCACCTTGTTGAGTCTTCGATAATCAATGCACATGTGCCATGTTCCATCCTTCTTTTTAACAAACAGAACCGACGCTCCATAAGGGGATGAACTCGGTCTTATGTACCCCTTCTCTAGCAGTTCTTCCAACTATTTCTTAAGCTCCTTCAGCTCCACTGGAGTCATTCTATAGGGTGGTATAGAAATGGGTACAGTTCTGAGAATCAAGTCGATGACAAACTCGATTTCCTTTACTAGTGGCAAACCAGGTAAGTCTTCTGGAAACACGTTTGAAAATTTCCTCACAATAAAAAAATCTTCTAACTTCCCTTCATTCACATCAGTATCCATGACACATGCCAAAAAGGCTTCACACCCTTTTTCCATCATCCTATTAACCAGTAAAGCCAAAATAATTCTTGGTGATGATGTCTTCCGATCCCCTCTGAAAATCACTTTCCCACCATTGCCCGGATCAAATTCCACTTCCTTAAGGCCACAGTCCAACTTCGCATGATATTTTTCCATAACATCCATTCTCAGTATAACATCTAAGCCTTTTAGGTCTTGAGGTAGGAGGTCCACTACCAGTCTAGCACCCTCAATATGGAGTTCACAACCCCTATACACTTGATTGATTACCACATTCCTTCTTAGAGGTGTACTAACAAGCAAAGGACTATTCAAAGGCACTGAATTCATACCATGTAAAATCATACTTGCGAAAACAAATGAATGCATACAGCCAGAATCAATCAAAACATATACTTCAAAATTAAGTGATTGAGTCATATTTGTGACAACTTCGGGTGTGACTGCAGCTTCCTCTCTGGTCATAGCAAATACCCTAGCCTGTGTTTGACCCCTTGGCCTCCTTGGAGGAATAGTTTCTTTGTAGCTTCAGAACTGCCCACCTCTATGACTGGTCTGGTTCCCACTGTTTCTGCTCTTCTTGGAGCTTGCAATAGGGACCCATCTTGCCTTGTTACTTAGGGACAGTCTCTGATCAGGTGTCCCTTCTCTCCGTATCGGAAACATGCTCCAAGTAACTTAAAACACTCTCCCCTGTGAAGTTTCCCACAATGCTCACATTTGGGATTCATATTCCTGCTCTTCTCCACTCTGCTGTTGCCCCCTGTAGTAGAGGCTTGTACTGAAACTGCCCTTGGTTGCTTGTTCCTAGTAGAGGCACTACTCCCCATCTCACTCTGTGTGTGGAAACTCTTCCTACCCTTCTCAGGCATCAGAGCACTCACCCCTTTCTTAGAAAACTGCTCCCAGTTCTTTCTCTTCCTGCTCACATCATTTTTTATATTCTCTAGGTTCTCAACCTGGAGTGTAGCATCAACCAATTGCTGGTAGTCACAAAAATTGTGGATCAAGGCTTTCTCTTTGATCCCCAAATGAAGACCTCCCTCAAACTTGCAGCACTTATCCTCCTCATTAGCAACAATGTTAGCCATATATCAGAAAAGCTGAGTGAACTTCAGCTCATACTCACTCACACTCATGCCCCTCTGTGTGAGATTTAAAAAATCTCTGGCCTTCTCTTGAACATAAACCCTAGAGAGGTATTTCTTCTTGAACACAAACAAAGTCTCCCCATGACAACATCAGAGGCATAACCGGACTGTGAGGCACTGATTCCCACTAATGAATTGCATCCCCTTGCAGCAAGCTAACTGCATAATCTAACTTCTCTTAATCAGAGCACTTCATCTAAATTAGAACTCTCTCGATCCTCTTTAACCAAGTGATTGAACCCAAGTTTCTTATATAAATTGGAGACATTTTCATATTTTTTACTACACTTCTTGGGTCTTATTTTTAGATTTTATGCTTAATTTGACTCTTAAGTGCCTGCCTTTACTTTATGTAGTTTGAGAGTAAAATTGTCACAAATTATTATTAATTGTAATAAATTAATTTTTTTAGAACAATTCATACTGCAAACAACCATTTGTTCATTATAAGAGACTCAAGAAGAAGTAAAGTCAAGGAGGGAAGGCTAAAGATGATAAGTCAACAAGTCAACAGGAAGTTCACCGTGGCGAAAGGATGATGTGCCGCCTCGGCGAAGTATGAAGAATTTCAAGCAAAACCTTTAAGAAAAATTTCACCACTGTGTGAATTAATTCTATCGCTGCGGCAAAAGAACTAACACTCTGAGAAAAACTTTCGGGAAAAGTTCACTACGACGAACTTATCCTGTCGCCACGATGAACCTTCAATTACCGGAACTATTTTCGAAAGTTTACCCGCTATGCAACCCGATCCATAACCCTTTTTTAAAAAACCTACCTATTTTAGGTTAAGAGGAAGAGAGATAGCCGAAAGTTGAAGAATACACACTCACTCTCTCTACCTTCGGAAGAAAAATTCTTCTACATACCTTCATCCCCTCTCACCCATATCATTGTTCTGCTCCTTTACTGACAACTACTACCATGGATGCTTCCAGTGGGTTCCCGGTTGTGAAATCTCCTAGAGTTATGCTTGGCTAGGCACCTCTCTCCTCTTAAAGATGTAGCAATGGCTAGAGTTCAACAGGCTTCAAAGGGGAGTAGTTTATTCCATATTTAGCTATATTGCTATGAACTCCTAGGTTTAGGATTTGTAATTTGTAGTTGAACATTTTTTATTAGAGTTTAATCAAGTGTTGGATATTCAATGTGTTATTGGGATTTGTTTATTTAGAACTTGGAGCTTGAATATATGAAGTCTCATATATGTCTATTTGTGATCTTGTTGATTCTCTTTTATCTACGTAGTTGTGTTTGATATTGAGTTGATTCTAGATCCCAAGTTACTTATTGCGTTGACTTACCCATTACACACACTAAGAGCATTCAACAAGGTCTTAAGAAATGGAATTCGTTGATTAAGACCATGCACTTAAAGAGTTCTTTAAGGTTTACCATTTGAAACTTAGTGATTTACTCCCATTAAAATTTATTTCAAACTATGATAACTAAAGCTCGTTTTCAAGAGGATACTATCACCATTTGATCATTGTTTTTATCTGATCGCTTTTCTATTCCCAAAATCCAAAAAATACTTTTCATTACATTTTCTTGCAATTCATTTATTTTTGTCCAAATTTCCAAAGATCAAACCCCCTTCCTTACTAATTTGGTTTGACATATAGGCTAGCTTAGATCCATTCATTAGGTTTTGATAAAATGAAACGACCCAAGGTTGCATTCCATACTGCAATCCTTGGAATTAAAATTTTTTATTTGACCTCCAAGGGTAAGAACAAAAGGCTTCGAATCAAAATGATGCCATTGTCGGGGAACCAAACAATTAGTTCTTTAGGTTAGTTTTTCTCATTTTTACTGCTAAGTGAGGTTGGGAGCCTTTATTTAGACTGCATTTTAGATACTTTAGTTTCATACTTGTCAATAGTATACGATTTCATTTTCTTTCTTTAGCATAGAATTTTGAAAACACAAACAAATAAACTTTTTGCATTTTTCATACTTAACATTTTTACACCTGCATAGTTTTTAAACATTTCTTTGATTGATTCTTGGTTCATACATACATACTCTACTTTCATACTACTCTAACATATACTTTTATAGACCCATACACTTGCATCCATCACATCTCACAATTTATTTGACTTTGTGGGCTTGCGAGTAAATTTTGTTACATCTTCTTTTCACTTTAATTGTTCCGAAGCATGCCCCGGAGAGCTAAACTTCTTCCTTTCTAGCCTGAAATTGAGAGACATTGAGGAAGATTAGAAACGAGAGGAAAGAAAAGGAGAGAAGTAAGGTAGTTATTGAAGGAGAGTCTAGTTAGCCAACTAGTGAGAGTGAGTTGATAGAACGAGTGATAATGGCTGAGAACCTAGCTTTCCTACAAAACCCTAAATTTCATGTTAACAAACCTAGGAATGGTGATAATGGAGGAAATGGAGAGCATGGGTGAGTTGGGGAGAATAATGGGAATCAAAGAAGGAGGACCATTAGGGATGCAACTACCTCTGATGTTAATTATGATCCATTTACTACTACTTGTCCTAATTTTGATGTTAATTTTGAAGTTAAAGGATTACTCATTAAATCTCTTCCTAAATTTTATGGATTGACAGGAGAGGATCCCTACATGCGTTTGCAACCTTTGTCTACGATCTGTTAGAGTATGAAGTTGGTGGGAGCCTCACTTGATCAAGTATTATGGAGGGTTTTTCACTTATCACTGGAAGGAAAAGCCCGGGAGTGGTATATGAGCCTCCCAAGGCACGTGGCGAATGCGTACCATAGTTGGGCAAATTTGAGGAAAGCATTCTTAGAAAAATATTTTTCGGCCTCCAGAAATTCATCGATGAGGAAGGAGATCTATTCAGCACATCAGGATTATGATGAGTCCCTTTATGATTATTGAAACCGCTTCTAAGATCTATTGTCCAGATGCCCCCATCACTAGATACCTGATGAGCAGTTAGTGCAATATTTTTATGATGGTCTGAAAAGTCAAGATAAAGGTATGTTGGATGCCGCATTGGGAGGTTCTTTAATTGATCTTACAGCTACAGAGGCATGGGATCTTATGAAGAAGATGGCCTTGAATCATTAATAGTATAGTGTTAGGGAAACTAGAGGAGTACATGAGTTGGGAACTTTAACAGCCCAATCCAAAAGAATGGAGAGCTTAGAGTCCAAAGTTGAGTCTTTGGAGAGTAGGGTGACCTCACAATTATCCTTTGTCAATGCAGAACTGAAGAATATGAATTGACATCGCTTGACATCTTCTATGGATCTTACTACACCCAGTTGTGATACTTGTGGGTTAGTAATGCACATATATCGGTATGAAAAGGTGTCTACAGTATATCAGGGTCGGACCAATCAGAAATGGGATCCCTATTCCAACACTTATAATGAAGGATGGAAGGCAAATCCTAGGTTAAGTTGGAGGAATGAAGAGGAAGGGGTCTAAGCAGATTTCAACAAGGAGGAGGAATTGGTACTTGCACAAACCAGTTCCAAAACCAACAGCAAGCCCTGACTATCCCACCAAAGCAGGACTCTAACCAACTGCTGCATAATATGATGGCGTTAATGAAGGAGGAGAGAAATTCTAACAATAATCAGTTCAATGCCATAGCTTCTCTAATTCAACAAGACTCTTCAAAGAATGCTGCTTGGTTCAACGCTTTAGAAAAAAGAATGGAACAATGGGAGATGAAAGCTGAAAATATCAACTCTTTTGTTACTCAATTGCCCAAAAATATGAGTGAGAACCGAGCTCGAAGTAGTGGAACCATTCCCTCCAACACTGTTATTAACCCTAGGAGTTTGAATGCCATAATGCTCTGAAGCAGGAAATAAGTGAGGTTCAACAATAAAGATGGGGGAGAAGATGAAGAGGAGATCGAGAATGAAGAATTGCCTTCATCACATGAAAGAGTGAAGAAGTTAGAAAGTTCCAAGGAACAAGCACTTTTGACCAAAAGGGAGTCAATGCAATTGAAGAGCAAGAAAGTGAATTTTGGAAGCCACCAAGAATCAAGCAAGCAGGGAACCCAGGAAACAACCATTAATGAGGTAAGTATAAAAGACCTTCCCTTTTGGAATTCGTATTTTCTTAGTAAAAGGATAACTGATTGTAAACATGAAAAAGATGTCATTGACTTATTTGGAAAAGTAGAAGTCAACATCCCTTTGCTTGACTTAGTGAAAAGGGTTCCTGCATATGCTAAATATCTCAAGGACTTATACACAAACAAAAGAAAGTTTAGATCCAATGAAAGAGTATAAGTTAGCTCAAATGTTCCCGCCTTTTTTAAACCACAAATACCCATTAAGTGTCAAGACCCTGGATCTTTCACCATGTCATGCACAATAGGAAAAGTTTCTATAGGAAGGGCCTTGTTAGATCTATAGGCGACAATTAATGTCTATACAACATTAGGAGTTAAGAGTCTTAAGCTTACATCTGTAGTGTTGCAATTGGCTGATCGATCTCTTAGGCATCCGGTGGGCATCATAGAGAACATCTTGGTTCAGGTAAAGGGTTTAGTTTTTCCAGTTGATTTCTATGTACTTGACATGTCTTCAGAAGTTGTGCAGGACACTTCCTTGATTCTCGGTCAACCCTTCTTAAGGACGACTAGTACAATGATTAGGATGAAAGAAGGTATAATCACCATGGAGGTAGGGGATTAACAAGTAAGTTTTAACATGTATGAAGCTATAAAACACCCCTATGAGGATTATTCGCTTTTAGGAGTTAACATGCTTGATGTTGTTCTAGATGATGCATGCTCTGAGTTTAAATTTTAACATGTTTACTCTAACTTCGCAATGAACTATTTGAATGCCTTGATTCTAACTAATGGCCCTTTGGAAGAAGAGTTTTTTGCTACCATTTCAGGGGAACTAAGAAATATGGATGATAATACCGACGTGGGAAGTGGCCAAGTTGCCTTACCACAGTATAGCTATCTGCCAAACATCCACTAGGAGATACAAGATCCTCCGTAGTCATCAGATCGTTTCTCCTCCTCCACTTACTGCTTACTTTTGCCCTACGATTGCATGTGACATTGTGGATGCATTAGTGTGTTGAATAAGTGTAGGGGAGAAACCATTTTAGCATGACCTAGGTTAGTTTTCAATTTATGCAATTTTAATTCAATAATTCATCTCCCTTTTATGTTCGTTATGTTTTAGCTTGATGCATGATACATCTTCCATGTTTGAGGAAATTGGTGTAAATGGATGAATTGCATTTTGTTTTTTGATGCTTAAGATTTTTCATATACATTCTAAGTGAGTTGAGTATCCACTTTAGTCTTTTTCATTAAAAAATTTCATTTCTTTCTTGTTTATTTTGTTTTCGATAAAACTTTTCCATGGCGTGATTCACGTCGCCTTGACGAAAATTCCTTAGAAATCTCTTAGGCCAATTAGCCACGGCGTGAATTAATTCTGTAGCTGTGGTGAACACTTTTGAGCGACTTTCGTCGCAACGTGAATTAATTATGTCGCCACAGTGAACACTTTCGGGCAACCTTCATTGAGGCAACAGTCCAATCTGCGCAAAGATGCTCGAGTGAAATTTCCCTTCTACCCTTATTTTCTTTTGATCCTTCATCTTCCGTCTATCCTGTTTTTTATTTTCCCTCTTCATAAATCAATTTGACTTCAGCTCCTTCCTTTTCATCTATTTCCCTCTAGTTTGCCACAATGATCCGACCCATTCTTCACCAAATATCTTTCATTCCAACTTCACTGCGGCCACCGTCCATTCTCCTTGCCTCATTTCGCATTCGTCGATCTTCTCTGCGAAGCTCTCTTTCTTCTTCTTAAGTCATTTTAGCCTTCGCCTTCATCTAGTTTCTACCTCATTATTTTTGTTGTATTTAGGGCACGTTCATCGCGGCGACGCATTCATTTCGCTACTACGTGGTGAGTTATAGCTTTTACCGCAGCAATGCACCCTTTTGCTACGGTGAGTCAAGTGCTTGTTTCTTCGCCGCAATGACACCCCAATTTCACCGCGGTGAACTTAGTAGGTTATGAATTTCAATCAATTTTGTTTATTCCATTCGTTTATTTTTATGTGTTTGTTTTCTGTAAGAACATGCCTCAAACTAAAAACCCTACCCGTACATTACCCCCAATCCCTCGTAACAATTCTCCCACTATCCCATCTAGTTCATCTTATTCAACTTGTGATTCCAGTCCTCTGAATAGCACTAATTCTGATTTTACCAACCTAGCAGAAAAGGTAGATGCTAAGCCATTCATTAAAGAGCGCCCATTTCCTTTAACTTAACACAACAATCCCTTTGTCCATCAACTGGTATACTCTCAGCTTACGAGATTAGTCCAACCACGGGCTCAGGGCAACCATAAATTTTTTTGCTATTTTTATTCTTATGCCCAATTCCATAACACTATGGAACTTAATTTTGGTGGTGTGAGAGCCCCCACTGCATTCACCACAACTACCATTCGTGACCATTACAACCTCCCTCATGTTTTCCGTTGCTATTACAATCAGCTGATTCACCACTATCCTTGGGACGATGTTCTTCGTAACTCTGTCTAGAGGGTGCCATCTGGCATCAACCCCGAATCTATCAGCATTACCTTAAATGTTCTGATCTTTGACTTGTTGCTCATCCTTGGCTCTATCTTGTCAGTAACAACATCATTCCAACCACCCATCTTGCCTTCGTCGTGAAACAACAAGCCTTGTACCTTTATCTTCTAATGACTGGTTACCCAGTAGACAAAGCTAATGCTATTACCTCCTCCCTCCATGACTCCATCACCACCGCCATTACTTTCTCCCACCTCATCACAAATATATTCTGGGCCCGCAGCATCCCGAAATTTAATAATGGTAGCTATTTTGACCTGGCTCCTCTATTTAGGTACACCTGCCTTAAACAATCCCTCCTCCACCCTCCTCACCCCTCCACCCCAATTCTTGATGTTGTTACAACCCTGCAGCTACAATGCCAGGCGAGGACAATCCTTCAGCTTCGGCCACTCCTGGGCCCGTTACCTTACAGACCCTTACTGACCAAGTCAATGGCCTCTCTGCAGACCTGGCTACTCTCCGGGACACCCTCCTTCAGGCGATGGCCTGGTAGGATTGAGATTGGTGGTATTGCCAATGGATGGATGCATTGCTTGCCCAACACCTTCACTTCCTACTCCCTTCTGATAAAGATGACCCATTTAGCAGTGCTGGCACATCGGGAGCAGATCCCTCTGATGTTGGGGATGATAACCTTATGGAGTAGTTTGAGTTGTTTGTTTTTGTGTTTTCTTTCCTTTTATTTTATCTTTTAGTTTGTCAGATACTCAGTTCCATTTTATAATGTCCAAACTTATTGACCAAATTTTTATATAATTCTCTTTGTACTTCCGATGTGTTGTTGTTTTCATCCGCCTTACAGTTCCCCTTCACTGCTTACTTGTTTTAATTTTTCTTCATATTGAGGACAATATGATGTTTAAGTGTGGAGGATGTTTCAATTTGCAATTCTTATCTGTGCATTGTGCATCATTTTTGGCCATTTAACCGCTTGTGCAAATCAATTGTGCGTAATGTGAAAATTTGAAACATGGTGATTAAGGCCAATCGCTTGTTTCAAATGTTTTTGTCATTTTTCGCCGCGAGACGAACCGAAGCCATCCTCTTTGCAGAAATTGTTTTAAAATTTCCTCATTTCAATAATTTTCCTTATTTAGATTCTTGTCACTCTTGTATCTCGAAGATTTTATGAGTTTCAAAGTGGTCCCTGTGTTTTTGAAAATACCTTCTATCTTTTTAAAATGATAGTCAGTTTTGGCTAATTTCATTTTCAATGTTTTCAACAAAAAGTAAGTGAGGGTATGATGATAAAGTAGCACTTTACATTTTTAAACCTTGAGATTGTTAATTGAGATATTAACCTTGTTGGAAGGATATTTGGGCATGAATTCTTTCATTGTTGTGCGTATCTACTTAATTTCATATCTCTCTAGAACTTTTTTTAATTCTTGATCAAAGCTTGATGAACTATAATTTTGTTAACATGATAGAGGCATTCTTTCAAAACATTGTTGACCCAAACACAAACCCCCTAAACACTTATCTATTGCTAGCCCCTTGAGACATATTTTTGAGTACATGCACACATCTTCTTATGGGTGTAAATATTTTATTTCCCACTCTCTTCTAGTTTATCCTTGTAAAAATTTTGCTCTTAAGAAATTGGTTATTGAGGATAGCCAAGGAGGAAAAGGATGTACAAAAAAACATATAATCAAAATGATGAAAAAATAAAAATAAAAATATGTCAAAAAAATTGTTAAGTGATAGATTATGTTGTTGTTTGTGTAAATATTGTCTTACTCACAGTTGTCGTTTATTTCATAATAGTGGTGCATGTACTCATTTTTCTTTCTTCTATTCCATCCATTTTATTTGGCCTTTCGTACATTACAACCTTGAAAAGTCCTCTTGATTTTTGAAATAATAGTTCTTGTAGTGGAGAGGTAGAACTATCACAAGCTTATGGTAGATAATGGACTAAGTAGATTTTAGAGTGAAATTATCCCAAAAACAAGTGAGTTGAGAGTAAATACCTTGCCTTGAGTGAAATCTCTTTTGCTCATTCTCTTGGATTAGATTCTTATAGTGTTTATCTTCCTGGCGCTCTTTTAGTCTGCTTTGATTGATTTATGAGAAAGTGATTTTACCATTTTCCTACTCTCATTTTAACCATGATCGGAATTTTTTTCACTTTTATCTCTTTGACTTTTATAAACTTTGTCCAGGAGTACAAAGGTCTAAGTGTGGGGAATTTGATTGAACCCAAGTTTCTTATATAAATTGGTGACAATTTCATGGTTTTTACTACACTTCTTGGCTCTTATTTTTAGATTTTATGCTTAATTTGACTATTGAGTGCTTGCCTTTATGTTATGTAGTTTGAGAGTAAAATCGTCACAAACTATTACTAATTGCACTAAATTAATTTTCTGAGAACAATTGATACTACAAACTACCCTTTATTCATTGTAGGAGACTTAAGAAGTAGTAGAGTCTAGGAGGGAAGATTGAAGATGATAAGCTAACAAGTCAACAGGTGCAACAGGAAGTTCGCTTATGAAGAATTCTAAGCAAAACTTTTGGGAAAAGTTTTCTACGGCGTGAATTAATTCTGTCGCCACGATGAAAGAACCAACACTTTAAGCAAAAACTTTCAGGAAAAGTAGCGAACTCATCTGTCACCACGGCTAACTTTCAAATACTTGAACCATTTTCGAATGTTTACCCACTGTGCAACCCAATCCATAACTACTTTCTTTTAAAACCTACCTATTTTAGGTTAAGAAGAGAAGAGATTGTTGACAGTCGAAACACTCTCACTCTCTCTACCTTTGGAAGAAGAATTCTTCTACACACCTTCATCCCATCTCATCCATAACTCCTTCACCAAAAAATACTACCATGGATGCTTCTAGTGGGTTCCCAGTGGTGAAATCTCCTGGAGTTATGCTTGGCTAGGCACCTCTTTCCTCTTAAAGATGTAGTAATGGCTAGAGTTCAATGGGCTTTAAAGGGGAGTAGTTTATTTCATGTTCATCTATATTGTTATGAACTCCTAGGTTTAGGATTTGTAATTTGTAGTTGAACATTCTTGATTAGAGTTTAATCAAGTGT
>JAOSBK010000006.1:27762974-27773725 GCA_027568895.1 Erythroxylum shatona | reverse complement strand
CGTCGATACTTCCCGCATCCCTCGCCTACTTCGCAAGTTCCTCGGGTTTTACTTGCCAACTCGCAAGACTTTACCTTATTCTTCGTCAATACGCCTTCTTCGTGCCAACTTACGTGCCAAGTATTGGCTAAGGCTCGCCAACACTCGCACGATCCCGCAATCTGGACTTAGGGGTCTAATAGCAAGCATATGATAAGTATAATAACCTTACATGCTACATGAACGACGTTAACAAGAATCTTGATGTTGAATTATTTTTATAACAAATAAAAAATTTAGGTCTTTTAGTATTATTTTTAAAGTTTAAATTATTAATGTAAAATTGAGTAAAATTTAAAAATATTTATAATTAACCCATTTTTTTGTTACGCAATATCTCTAATATTAGCTTTTTTTAAAATTTTAGTAACAGCATATTATATCGCTTTTTGTGTACCATGGTAGTTCAACTTTTTATAAAACCACTCAACTCATCCAACCAAATCAAATCAAATTTGTATGGCTTGATTGAATTTGACTTGGCTTTTATATAATTTAATTTAAAAACTGAAACCATTTCATTAGTAATTTAATTTATAAATTCGACTTCATAGCCACTATTTGGGGGGCTGCCCATTGTTAAGAAAGAATGTGAACGTAAATTCCTGTTGTGGAAACAAGGTTTCCTTCCTCTGGTCTTATTTAGGATTATAAAGCGACGGACAAAGCAGCTATGAAGTCGAGTAACAAGGGCAGAGAGAAAAGGACTAAACGCAAAGAGGTAATTCATAATCAGCAAAAGGCGATGCCTTTTTTTTTTATTATTTTGTTTATAATATCGTTCTTGCTTCTGAAACAGAATCTGTCTGACTTTGAATGGTGGGTGACTGGGCTTTATTTAGGTACTAGAAAAGAAGAAAGCAGTGGATGAATTGTTAAAATCAGTTTCTCTTAACAAGGATCACCTCGCTTCGTTCCGACCCTTTTGTCGTTACGATAGAAATGGTATACGTTTACTGTCCATTTTGCTAAATTTCTCTTGAAACGCTTATTTCGGAGACTAAATTGGCGTTTTTACATGATTAGGCTTGTTTCTGTACTTGGAATCTGGTAGTGGAGACAAGCTCTCATCTTCTGTTAAGCAATACATCCAAAATCTGCTCAAGGTGTATATGGTCAATTATTGTCATTGGTTATTAGTGAGTGTCGGCGAAATTGGCGTCTAATGAAAAAAAAAAATACCGTACAGGTAAATATGGAGGCGGCATTTGGTCCAGAGTGGCCAGTGGAAGAGAAAGTAAAGCGTAGGGATATGGTTTCCTCTAATGCCCATTACATATTTGTGCGTGATGGTGTGTGCGATAGTGCCAATGAGGTGTCCCCTTTAGTTGGCTTTGTACATTTCCGCTTCACTCTGGAGGAAGAGTTGCCTGTTCTTTATGTTTATGAAATACAGCTCGAGTCTCGCGTTCAAGGGAAGGGAATGGGGAAATTTTTAATGCAACTACTTGAGCTTATTGCTCACAAGGTGTGTATGAGTGTATCCGTTATATTGTTTTTTTTTTTTTGCAGACATGTTTCCTTCTTATAAAAACACCTTTTTGCTTTTTGTTTGTCTCTAATGTTCAATTTCTTGACTTGCTTCATATTTTGTAAATTTATATCCGTCTTTCAATCTTTTCCTAGTGTCGCATGAGTGCTGTAGTCCTCACTGTTCAGAAAGCGAACACAGCAGCCATGAATTTCTATACTAGCAAACTGAGGTAAGCTTTTGCTTCTGTAAGATTGTGAAATATTGAAATTTCAGAGCAGAATATCCTCACACATTTTAAAGATTTCTTGTATAGTCGATGATTCATATTGTATGAGGTGAAATACGGCCCAGCAATTTTCTTACACCAGTATAAATGACTATGAAAGTTGAAAACATTTTTTAATCTCCCCACCCTTCTAATGTGGAACTCGTTTATATAATCTGTGATTATCTTTGAATGTACAAGAATTTATTTTCTTTTTCTCTTCCTTAATGAAGATCTGTTTACTCTTTGTCTTTGACTGGCATTTATGTTTGGGTATATTTTTCCTTTTCTTGGTAATTTAATGGTTTAATTTTTATCAGATATACTATATCACGCATATCACCATCAAAAGTTGATCCCCTGGTATGTGGTTATTAAGTATTTCATAATCTCATTTTTCACTTCTTTTCGTAAAGGGAGTTAACTGTTTTACCCAGATGGGAGTTGAGAAGAATTATGAAATTCTATGCAAAGCGTTGAACCATGAAGCTAAAACTATATTAGAGGTAAAAACTATTAGAGCTAAAACTATTTTGAGCTTTATCTTTTACGGAGCTGCTTGATTTATGCTTCCCGATCTTATTTGTTCTATTATGCATAAATCGATATAATACTATTTACACACTGTTTCCTGTTGCTAAACTTTGCATATGTACTCTCTTGGAGCAAATAAGTGAATAAAAGATTCTTTCTACTTATTGCTAGAAGTATGAAATTGAAAATTAGGATACTAAGGGTGGGTAAGAAGTTTCAGATGCAACCAGAAATCAGGTTTTCCAAGCTTCGTCCATGTTGCTGTGTTCTTTGATCTGATTATAGAATTGATCTTGCTTCCGGTCTGATTTGTGAGGTTCTTTTCTAGTCAGATTGACTGGTTCTTGTATTATAAAACTTTTAGATGCTCCTTCCTTCTCTTGCAGTTAGTTTTGCATGCATCTAGGTACAAGATTTCAGCTGGACTGAATTTTTCTTCTACCCTTGTTTGAAGGAAAGTGGATGCTTAGGAGAAGGTTGATTTTTGGCAGTGATGTTATCGAGGTTTGTTCTCAAATTTCTGTAATGTTTTCATTTTTGGATATAGTTGAGGTAATGCATCTACTGTTGGGGAAGCACATCAAATATCCTTGTGAATAATAAAACCAGACAGTTGTCTCATTTTCTTCAAATTTGCTCACGTCATAAAATCTGTGTTGATAGAAAGTTGAAGTTGTAGATTAATCAATCATACTGCTTGGTATTGCTTGCTTGATTGATATCTGAAATGACATCACCAGTTGCACATGATGTTTGCATCAGCGCAAACATTTTTATAGTTCTGCATTCAGCATTTCTACCATGAGTCCTTTGAGACACTTTTTTAAGTTCTCACTGAAACCGAAAACATGATCCATTATGCATATGTTGTTCCTATTATTGGTATGATACTGCAACACAGAAGGCGTAATCGTGACAGCCAGTTCTGTCAGCTATGGTTTGGTTGCCTTATGAAGCTCCGTCAACCATGTTTTTTCTGTGTGCATCTTATTTAATTTTTTTGGTGGTTTGATTCTTGTTTGAACTGTGTTGTAATCTCATTGATGTCTATTCAAATGGGATTGCGTATTAGTATAAAACTTTGGAAAATGGGGGAACTTTTCATATTGTTTTGGCGGAAGGGTTTAGTGCACTCCATAAGTTGGGCTCTCCTATTATTGAAGTTTAATCAAGCTTCTGAGCTTAACAACATCCAACAATTCAGCCCTTATTCGATTACGCTATTAACAGGTGTGCAAGGTTAAATTTAAATTATACAGTGCATATAAATGTTAGGGACTTAAGCTGATATATTTTCAGTTTGGTCATATATTGTCTTGATTAGTTTTTATTGAAAGAGACTTTTAGGCTGCAAGTTGTGGGTTTAAGTTGCGCCATCTTTAGGTTACTCGAGTAGGCCTGCTTAGCGCTTTAGTGTACATCACATCATTTAAGTTGCATCTTGTGTGCGTACTCGATAATAATTCACTTAAATAAAGTTAAATTATCATATTTAGTTGAGATGATAGACTTGATTGAACTTTAATATTGTATAGTGGAGTTGTTTCATGTTTCATAGGCAATCTTTTGATATTGCCTTGTCTTGTTTAATTTATCTGAATTATGTGTTTTAATTGCAGATCCGTCTTTTCACTTAAACGCATGGCAGCTAGCTGATAGTGACTTCATAGAGGGGACCCGGGATGATGTTAGCTTATGGACCTGTTTGTTATGGTTGAGAAAATAATGAGTCTGTGAGTGCCATTTCTCATCTGCCTGAGCTGTTCCATGGATATATCTCATATGGTTCCAGGCCATAGATTAAGGACAGCTTACGAATTCCAAGTATTTCTCGTTCCTGACAACGTTCTACATTAACTTTTCTATCATTATCAAGCTTTCGTATTTTACCACTGCTTAGTCTTTTGCGTGTTTTTAGTACGTCCAGGTGAGTTGGTAAGGAGCTCTCCTGGTTTAAATGAGGTCACGGGTTCGAATTGTCCTCATGTATGCAGCCATTTAAAATTTGGGGTCAGAGTTTTGCCTCCCACAAGAGACCTATTCGGCTCAAACGGAGATTAATCTAGATATGGATGGCTTAAAGATACATTCCTATAATTAGGACCCTCGTAAGACACCTCGTGGGCAACAAAAAAAAATTATTATTAGGATTTGGGAGTTACTCTAGTCTCTTTTTAACTACGACAACAAATGTTGAAAGAGATCCTACCATTGTTCTGAGCCATTATTACGGGAGCGAGTTTGATATTTATAAATCTTTTATTCAAATCAACCATTGTTTTGAGCCATTATCATGGGAGCGGGTGTGATATTTATAGATCTTTTATTCAAATCGATTAGTAGCTCAAATTCTAGTTATATTCCTATATTTTATTAGGTGATTGATACATCTGTGTACAAAGAGGAGATTTTTATACAAAAGGAAGGTAAGCTTTTTCTCATCATATCAATGTTTTAAAAATCATGGACGTTGAACTGGTTAAAAGAAATATTTAAAGTTTAAATGATCAATCGTATTAAAATGTTATAAAAATAGTATATAATAAACAAAAAGTAAAGAGTTAAGAGTAAATAAAAATACAATATTGAATACGCAAATTTTTATTATTACATAATAAACTAATAATAAATCAAATCTAGTAATTTAAATCAAAACTAAGTCTAATAAAAAAACTTAAAAATAACAATTGTAATTTATACTAAATTACTAATTAATAACATTTTTATATCGTTCTTTAAATATACTTTTTCAAATTTTAAGAATCACTCTTTAACACATTATTAAATTATCTTAAATAAAATTACTTATTCATACTAAATTATTACTTAATAATTTTTTATTATTATTGTTTAAAAGATTAAAGATTTTATAAAATTTCTTAAATAAAAATGGAAGTTTTCAACATATGACCAATTATTGATGATAATTAGTACTAATCTTATTAAACCAAAAAAAAGTTTATTATTGATCAATAGCAACTACAAAAAAATTGTCATAAAGTTTGTTGCATAGAATATATTCTAAACTCTCTAACATAACCTTAAATTGATTAGGAAATGCTTAGATTTTTCAAAATGTGTTTGTCTTTTCACAAAAAGTGATTGACACCATCTTAAAGGCTTCACAATAGGTTGAAGATTGAATGCATTATTATCCTTTTCAACTTTTGGGTCTTTGTATGTATATGTGGACAATAAAAGAAATTTCTAAATTAAGAAATTAGGAGGAAAAAAAAAAAAGAAAACAATAGTTTTGAAACTATGATTTCTAAACTTTGTCAAATAACCTTAAATCAATTCAAACATTAGGTTGGATTCGTGAATCAAAAGTTATTTAATCAATTGGTTTATTATTTAATCGACCGATTTTTATTCTCAACAGTTAAAAGTAAAAACTGAACCGAAAATTAATCCAATTCATACTTAATTTTGATCAAACTGGTCGATTTGGTATTATTCTTATATCATGGCAATATACCTTTGCATTATCATTTATATCAGTGGATAAAGGAATAGGAAAAAGACAATAAAAGTTCTTTTTTTTGCTATTAATAAAAAAATCAGGTTAGTCTTCTTCTTCTATATGTGATGTGTGTCAAAAATTAGGGCAAACAACAATTTGATGCCTTGGTCATACTTGTGAAATAATAGTTTTACAAATAAAGAACCTAAGTTGGATGAAAATTTTGTTAGTTAATGCAGTTATAACTAATTGGTTAGCTGTAATTTATTCATGACATTATTAATTTATTTAATGAAAATATTATCTATGTTTATATATTTTGTTAATTATACTTAATGCTTAATATTAAAGATAAAATTTTATAATAATTGTTATGCAGTTGAAATTATAATTAGATCCAATTATTTAATTCAAATTACAATTATGTAGATTGGTGGCAGCTTTATTAGTTTTATTTAAATATAGTATGAACTATACAAAGATAATTAAGTAAATAAATCAGACTTGACTAATAATGATTTGAGAATTTTTTTACTAGAGTGAATTGAAATTTGAAATCTTATTTTTAAATAAAATATAAACTAATTATTAATTATCAAATGTGTCATATTTGAGTTTATTAAGATTAAATTATAATTATATAATTCAGGTTAGATTTTAATTGTAAATTTGAGTTAAAATTTTAATTAAACTTGAATCTTAATCTTTCTTTATACAAAGAGAAATTCATTAAAGAAATTAGCACTTCTTGTCAATTTCTCTAAAAAAAAGTTAGAGCTATGTTTCTTTTGACAAAATAGTCAATTTGACCTTTAGTATTTTTAGCAAAATTCAATTTAAATTCAAATGATTTAAAATATTTAGAATGAATATTAACCTTTTGAAAACTTTTAATTTAAAACATAACTTGACCGTTTTATCAAAAATTCATTAAAAAAAATTGTTGTAACTATTTTTAATGTTTATTTGTAGATTCTTTTGTTAGATGGACATAATAACTAGTAAGAGAGCCCCATTAGGCTCTCTTGCCTCCATCCTAAACAACAACATTTGGGAAGTTTCTCAAATGTTGTCATCTAATTCTATAGTCCATCCTCTTGCCTCCAAATTGAAAAAATATCCACTATCGTTGGCCTATCTTTTTCATCAAAATTCACACAATGCATTGCAAAATATGAGACTAGCTCTGAAGCTTCTACTTTATTAACATTTGGTGGATAAATCTTAGGTCCGAATTCTTCACCACTAACCGAAAGAAAAAAAGAGACACACATACTCATTAAAGCTAATGAAAACGATGGAGGGATAGGTGTTGCAGTTGATTATTCAATAACTTGGATGATTCCATGTTCTAACCATATGGATTCAATGCTTGCACAATAGATAAAATCTATTGTTGGACCCTAAATTTTTCTTAGAAGTTAGAACTATTATACATGAAATGTTGGAAGTTAAAAGTTAGAAAATATAGTTGAAAAATGTTCATTGAGTATACTTCGGTATTTTTAACCATAACTTTTTCTCTAGTTATCCAAATGAGATGATTCTTAATTTGGATTAAACTAGAGAAATAGTGCTACAAATTGTTTGATGAAATCAAGTTCTAATTCAGTCCTAAAGAATTTCAATTTGTGGATGAAATTTGAGTACAGAATATTGTTTCAGTATCAGAATAGTTGGGAAATGTTTGGGATTTAACTTTCAGATTTCCAAACCAAATTGAATGATTTTGATGTCATTAGAAAATTAAGACAACGAGGAACATTTTTTGAAAAGGAAGTGTTATGAAATTCCTTCAATTTTTCCATGATTATTAGTTAAGGATTTATAAGTATAAGATGTTAGTTTAATAGGCATAAGGGGTAAAATGGGAAGGACAAAATAAATGAAGGGAAAAATGGGAAAAAGACCAAACAAATGGGCTGGAAGTAAGAAAGAAGAAGGCAAAAACGTGGAGAGAAGAGAGGAGTGTCGTGAGAAGCCAAAGAGAGAAGAAAAAATGTGAAAGAAGAGAGGAGAAGAGAGAGAGCTCGTGAGAGTATGCAAGAGAAGCTTGGAAGGAAAAAGAAAGAAGAATAAATCAAGCTTGTCAAGGTAAGTTCATCTTTTTCTTCTTGCTTTGTTAGTGAAGGATTTAGAGAGAGAAATGGGTTTTATGTAAAGAATGGAGTTTGTGTTAAAAGAAAATGATTTAAGAGAACCCATTTGATTTTAGGGTTTCTAAACTAGGTTTTGACTTTTCTAATCTGCATGGACTATGGATAGGTTAGATTTAAGCTTGATTTATGTTAATTGCATTTTTATGATTGTGGAAGTTTTAGGGAGAATTCCATTTGAATATGGATTGAATAAGAATTTTGGTTATGTTAGGAAATCAAGAAAATCCTATTCAAGAGCAAGAAGAAGGGTATAATTGAGTTTGGATTTTCAAGCGAAATAAGATGGGTAATTTATTTATAGTTATTGTGTGATTAGGCAAATTCTCACCTATAACTTAATGCCACCTTAGCTATCATAAGATCCTATAACTTGGGTTCACTGCCCTTTTAGTTGCTAATCATAACGTCAGTCTCTTACAAGAAAGGAACATAGTGATATAGAACTTACAGATGAGTACTATAAACTAAAAATAGGGATTGCAGTAACTTTGAATTGAGAGTGAAAAAAAAAGTATAATAAAAGTAAATGAAACATCTAGGAATTGAAATAAACACATAAATCAAACTAATAAGTTTCTAGAAGTCACTTCTAGTATTTAGGAATTTAATTCTTCAACATTAAGCTTGAATCTTTCTTGGTAATTATTTGTTTTCTCTGTAAACTTTATCTTAAGCGACATTTTCTTGTTGTCTTTCAAGTGAATAGTCAAATGCATTTGGTTTTGAATACATTCTTCTCATTGTTGAATTGCTGATAAATGACTACAAACAGTGAAACTCTTTTGCAAACATATGTGGAGAGACAAACGTCGTTGGTTCACTTACAAACAAGAACTACTATACTTTGTTGGATTTGAACTGATTGATTGGGGAGGAGAAACAAGAATTTTGAATCATTTATTGAGAGCATTTCAGTTTTTGTTGTTTTCTTTAAATATGGTTGATGCATATTACTTTGAAATCTAATGTCAAATTGAATACAGATGATTCACATGAAACTTGGTCTACCCAAGAAGAAGAATAAGGCTGCACCAAGCAGCTTAGTACTGACACAACTGTAGTCATGGTACCGTCAGCTTCTTGGAAGTGTAGCTAATGAATCATCTACTCGTACACAGCCACAAGATCACACACCTGCATCTTGTGAGCCTACTCCAACACCAAGAGATGTCACATCTATGCCTATTACTCATCCTAGAGATAAGTATGAAAATTTTTTGAATATGCGACACAGTATTAGTTCTCCATCAACTTCTCAAGAGATGCCTCCAGTTTCTGATTATCAGACATCAGTAAATCAGACTATTCTTCCCATTATGGGCTCTTTTTCTACAAATACTGCAGGTATGATCTTTCACATAACATTAGTGAAATTTATTACGTTTAATTATTTTGCTTATCTAACCAATTAAGAGTATGTTATATGCTGATTATAAATTATTCATTTACTATTTTAAGATCCACAACTGATCCAAAAAACAAGGAATGTCACAAAAGGACATGGATTGACAAAGATTAACAAGGCGATAGGTAAGAGATTGGAGATAAAGATCTCCCCTACCGAAGGACGACCAATCAACTCCATACAATCTGCCAAATTATCAACTGAGATTGGTGTGGTATCCTAAACTTCCTTATCTATAAGAACAAAATAGAAAAAATTACTAATGAGGAGTTGGACATTACATTTGATAAGTTAGACGTAAGTATTATAAAATTATCTAATTTGTATGTGTTTTCTATATGCCTAAAGCTTTGACCAATAATTTATAATTTTTTGCAGCAAAAGTTGGAAATCAAAGGAATGAGGACTGACAACGAAATACATGCTGCTGTGAAGAAGTTTCTTACTTTAAGGTCTAAAGATTAACGATTTCATTTAAAAAAGAATTTTACCAAGCACGGAAAGGATGTTAAGCCGTATAATGTCACAGTGGTAGAGTGAATGGATTTATGCGAATATTGGGAGCAATCAGCTACAAATGTTAGTTTATTTGATCAAAAAACTTAATTTCATAATTTTTTTGACAACTGATTATATTTTAGTATTTATGAATTGTGATTTTTAGATGTTATAATAGATTTTGTTACGTGTACGATTAGAAAAAAAGTCAGAAAGCCAAATTGGCTAGGAGTTAGGTCAAATGTCAATCAAACGCTGACTTCAAGACCTTTGTAGCGATACGGCATGAGATTGCGAGTCATTATCTTTTTAATTATATTTTTCTTTGATTGACATTTCAAAATTGATAATAAATATTACTAGTAATATATTTCTATATAACAGAGTGATAGAGATGGAAAAGAGTGTGATTGGATGAAGCTATGGTATCACATTCATTATGATGAAAGTAAATATCAATGAACAACTACCGAATGCAAAGAAAAATAAGTAAGTACATAGTTCATTTACAAATATTTCTTAAATAAGACTGTGTATGTAATTAATTATTACTTTTTCATGAATTAATGGGTCATGAATTGACACATTCAATAAAACAAGTTCATTCGATGATGGTGGATGAAGTGTGCGACAAAGTCTTGGACACTAGATCAGATTACGTTGTTGGCATGAGAATTGGGCCTCGATCACAAGAGAAGACTTCGGTTAGAAAAAGACTTTGAGATGATTAGAGGAGTTGAAGAAGGTTAATAAGGGGTTATAGTCTAAAGTCGATGAATTGACCAAAAAATTTGAAGAAATGCAGGATAAATTAACTATCGAAGTTGAACAACAAAAAAAAGTCTTGGAACTTTTATGTGCTACACATAATATTCGTTTAGATTAGATAAGTACTCATATTGATATATTAAACA
>JAOSBK010000006.1:27708879-27719777 GCA_027568895.1 Erythroxylum shatona | reverse complement strand
GAAGATAGGAATTATGACTGATCAGATGTAATTGAAGGTGATGAGACAAATGAGTTGAGATTTGAGAGTTTAATGAAGTCAATTTGGTAGCTGAATGGTTAAGCTCGGGACATTCCAAGTTTGCGAAATGCAAAATTTCAAGTCTTCCATAGGGAAAAAATTTGTATTATGAGTTCAGGGGAAAATCTAGATTAATATAGGTTGAATTATACAAAGTTGTCTTCTAGAAAGTTGTAGCTTAACTTTCTAACTTTCCAACGGTATACAGTATGAAATTTTTGGATATCGGAATCACAAGTTATGGTCTTTATAAGTGGAGATGCTCAGAAGTATAGGACGTATTGTCCAGTGAGGACATATCGTCTGGTGATGATGTCTCATTTAGTGATGACGTATTGTCTAGTGAGGACGTATCGTCTAGTGAGGACACTTCGTCTAGTGAGGATGCTTCGTCTGGTGAAGACATATAATCTGATGAGGACGTATCGTGTGGTGATGATGTGTTATCTGATGAGGACGTAACATCTGGTGATGAAACTTCATCTAGTAAGGACACATCATTTAGTGAGGACGCTTTGTCTGGTGAGGACGTTTCATCTGGTGAGGACACTTCGTCTGATGAGGACGCTTTATTTGGTGATGACGTATCGTCTGGTGATGTCATATCATCTAGTGCACTATTCATCTAACCCTATTATTTGGTCACATTTTTGACCCTGTAGACGATCGAATTTGTCTTCGAGATCTACATGAAAGATGTAGATATTGAAGTCCTCCTTCGAACCCTTCAAGAATTACCTTAATCTAATATCCTTAGAGCAAGTTATGTCATTTGTCCTGAAATAGGTTCACTATGATTTGAGGACATAACCTTGTTTGATTTCCTTCGGCCATAACTTTGTTATCTGACCTCCAAATGAGACAAATCTTATGTCTAAACAAACTAGAGACATAGAGTTACAAATGATCTAAAGGAATAGAATTTTAACTCAGTCCCTAAGACTTACAATTTCTGGATGGAAATTGTTATCCAACCTCTAAACGAAGTGACCCTTGAGACAATAGATTCCTCAGACATTGTGCTATCTCTCCATAAAAAAATTGGCAGCATTTTGAATTGATTAGAAAAAGGTTATGATTGAAGGAAAGTGAAGGAATATGTTGGAATAGTATTAACTGATGTTATTTTACTGAACATGTTTTGGTATTTTGAATATATCTAGATCTGTAAGGTTCCAACTGAGATGATTTTCAATATAAAGTAAACTAGAGATGTAGGTTTACAACTTATATGAAGAGGTCGAATTCTGATTTATCCTCTAAGATGTTCAATATCTGGATGGAAGTTGAGCATATAATATTTGCTTTAGTATAAGAATGATTAGGAAAATAAGGCTCGATGCTTATAGTATTAGAGAATGAAGATGAACCGAGGATGACTAACGAGGGTTAATTAGAATAGCCATACATGGTAACAAGCACAAGCACACGTTTTATGATTCCGAATGTTGGGCTCCGAAAGCGAGGTCCAACAGTTGTGGTATCAGAGCAAGAGTTAGGTTTTGAAACCGATGCCTAACATATTTACGTATAAATGGACTGTTAATGTTGTTTGTGTGTGTTAATGTTGGTGAAGAGAGGGAAAAGAAAGATGATTTGTTGTTAGTTAGGGTTTATCGTATGGATACGATCCTCATTGTACATCTTGATTAATTTTTGATGCCTATGAGGTGTTTGATGAAAGTCCTCTTATGTTTTTAACGTTTTGTTTTGATATAGAATGAATTACCTTTCCACACATGCTTTGAGTGTTCTATTTTTGGTGTCCAAAACATTTAAGAAATATTAATATTATTAGACTGTTAATGTTATTTGAGTACTCTATTTTTAGTGTTCAAAACATTTAAGAAATTTAAGATCATTGAATTTTGTAATAAACGTGGTTTCCAAATAAAGAGACATAAAAGAACTTATGATACATATTTAAATTATAATAAAATAAACAATAAATGTATATTAAAGTTCTCCTTTAAATGATCCAAGTTCTTTATGTTGTTATTCTAATTATTTTTATATTAGAAAACCATTGAGAAATCATTTTATAATATCATTATAGATATTCAATATAATGGCACTTGTTAGAAATAAGGGAAAGAAGGTGGCAACTAACGAAGTTGTTCGTCCCTTACAATAACTAGATCAATCTGACCCTATCCAATAACAACAACTGACTTCATCCACCAATGAAAGCAATTAGCAACAACCTCCATCTAGCTCAACTAATGATGAGGAATCTTCAGGTTTGTTAATATTTACCACCTATAATTAGACTTATTCTTAAATAAATATTTACATGTTTAATGCATTTTTCTTATCATTATTCTTTTGTTATCAGGTTCTAATACTAGCATAAAAAAGAGGTAAAAGTATCACTAAAGGTTTTAAGTTGCAATGCATGAATGTTGTAATGAATAGCAAGCTGTTTGTGTATATTGATACCTTGCAAGGTCATCCTATTGATAAGATTCAATCAACAAAATTGTCCAGTGAGTTACGGTTATTATTAGGACTAAATTGCCTTAGTTTCAGCATGCCAAGCAGTTGAAGCAAGCCAACTTGCTATAAAATGCTTTGGACAAAGTTTCGGTAAAATTTCAATTTATTTAATTATATGCAATTTTGTTTAATTATTTATTGATTAATTTAACTTTTTCTTGTTCACAGATGAAGCTCAATATAGCCGATATCGATAACCCTAAAGTTTTAAGCTGTGTGAGTTCATTGTTGAAACAAAGGGCTAAGATTCATCATTATCGACTACATAAATACTACAAATCTTTTCCTTCAGATGAGAAGGCAAGGAGACATGTTCCCGAAAAGGTGACTCCAGAAAATTGGAGTCAAATGTGTGATTGTTAGGTCTCTAACAAAGTTAAAGTTTGTTTTCTTTCTCTTGATATATGCTTCCGTTAATCTTGTTACACAATTTAATGACTATTTCTTTTTTTTTTATTTAGGAAAAGTATGAGAAAGCTAAGGTTAATAGAGGAAAAATGAAAACCTATCATAGTTAAGGCTCCAAACCATTTATTGTCATACAAAATGAATTTGTAAATTCTTTGTTTATAAGTTATAATTATATTATTAAATATAATATTATTTATTATTTTTCAATTCTTTTATGATAAACAGAGTCAAAATGAACCATATGGAGAAAAGTGTGATAGGATCACATTCTACAAATTGACACATTACAAAGAAGGTCAAGGCTAGATATCTGAAAAAGCACAGAATAATTATTTAAAGATAAAAAATTGTTTAAATTTTACCTTTAGTTATTTATGTAGTACTAACTAATAATATTTGAATTAAATATTAATTTTTTAAAATTTTAGAATAGAAGTTGTTGTAAAGATCATTGTCTAACAGAAATGAGCCAAATGTAGATGACATTTGTAGTGCTTAATACAAGATCCAACTACATTAAAGGTCTTGAGTTTAACAGTAAGCCAATTGCTTCATCCTCATTAAGACTAGCATATATTGACCGTCTTCAAGAGAAGAATCGGTCGCTTATGGCTAAATTAGAAAGTAATGAATAAATATTAGAAAATAATTAACAAAAGTTAGCTAAGCTTGCAAAGATAGTCATACAAATAATGGGTTCAAATTATGTAAGTAGTAGTGACGATGAAAATGACTCTTAGTACACATATTTTTGTTAACGTTTGTAATTAACATTTAATGATATCTAATTGTTTATATTAAATGATTTTAATTTCTAACTATTTTTAATTATATTTTCATATAATAAATATAAAAATCTAAATATTACAAACAATAACATCGATTAAAAATGTGAGTAATAAATAAAATTAACATGATAAAATTGTTAGCAATAATGTTTATTAAAAATTAAAAATGTAGCTAAAAAATTTACTTACAAAAATATAATTGTCGCAAATAATTTTGGCAATGATAAAAAATTTGTCAATAAAATTTATTACTTACGTTTATAGTAACATTGCTAATAAAAATTTCCATGAAACAGAAGCGTAACAAAATATCATCAGCAATGATTTTTCTTATCGTCGCCTATCCATTTTTGCTACGTATCATTCTCATTGCGAGATATAATTTGTGAGAATTTGAAAAAAAGTGTTGCCTATAGTTTTTTTTATAATGATTATGTGACAATATGTTTGACTATTTTGTATCGTTGCCAAATATTTTTAACGAAGATTTCTGAAATTTTTGTGGCAAAAATATTCATCGCTAAAGGCCTGTTAGGTTGTAGTGAGGCTTTTTAATGATAGAGTTTGATAATATGTAATTTAATTATTTGCTAACGATTTATATTAAAAATCATGCAAAAGTTTGGTGATAAAAATATTTAAGAGGAAGGTTTATGAATTTAATTAGAACACACAAAGATGTTTAAGTGAAGAGGATTTTTAAACATAGAACTTTACTCAATTTTACAATTAAAAAAGGTTAAGTAAATACACCATAAATGTTTAATTTATTATAAATACAATTTTAGTGTCAACTACTTAACTCCTAACATTATATTTGTTAATATAGCACAACACATAAATTAAATCCACCACCATTTTTGCCACATTACTATATACATCTAAAAACACAAATTATGTTATTTTTATCATAAGAGAATACATATTTATGATTTACAAATAAAAAATTTAATAAAAAGATAATTACATTTAAAATTATGAATTTTCCTAATTTTACAATATTAGTAAGAATTATAAAAAATAACAATAAAATGCTCAAACTTTTAATCTATTGTATAATTAGCCCATTTTTAACTCTATAGTTAATGGTGTTGATATAGCTTGCCACATAAGTAAAGCCTTTTAATAGGTCAGCACCTACATGACATATAAGAATATACATCAAGAATCAAAATAGAAATTAAAAAAAGAAAGAGGAACTCTAACTTTTAACTTAACACATAAAAGGAGGTTTTCTCTTTTGTCAAGTCTTAATCGAGAGCTTTGTAGGACTTGAAATCCTCTTTAAGGAAGAGTTTAGCCTTTCTGTGTCCATAAAATCTTAAGAACTTTCCTCTTTACATTCTATGTTAATCCTTAATAAACACATGCATATAGTTAATAAATTCTTACAAATAAGTGAAAATCGCAATTGATAAGAAACTTTATTAGTTATCTTTTAAACTTCTCACTTCTCCAAATAAGATCATCCAATAGAACCTTTCCACTCCTAAGAGTGAGTTCAATATGATAAGTTCTTATCTCATAAATTTTCTCCCCTTCAATTGTTTTACTCTAATGTTTTAAAATATAAACTCTAAGTTTCTCTCTCTCTCTCTCTCTCTCTCTCTCTGTCTATAACTATTACAACAACTTATTATGGCCTTACATTTTGATAACTGATTGACCTATTATAAGAGTTAGTCAATATTGTAATAACCGTAAGTGCACAACATAGCTGTAGCTAGTATTGGCAAGTACAAGTTGATATCACGAGGACAGTGAGTACTAGTAGTTACCTTTTTCATATTATCTAGCCTATGAATTGATTTTGGATTTAATAAAAGAAAATAAAACTAAAGCAAGTAAAATAAAATAGTTAGCAAAGTTGAACAGAGAATCAAGAATTTATTTAGAAAATTACCAACATCAATAATTAGTATTTAGGTTTCAAATCCCCCAAAACCTTAATGAGTAGATCTTTTGTTATGCAATTGCTCTGATAATTTATTGGACCATAGAAACTCCTATGGTGTGATAGTAGCTAACCTTAAGACTACTAACAACTAATTCTAAGGTTCCTAACTAAATTACCAAGTTAAATTTTATAGGATTGCTTTACTGCTTTGTGAATCACTCTATTAGGTTTGACCATAATCTAGAAGATTTGTGTCATTCTATCTCTAGGATTGCAATCAATTCCTTTTAATTACGGTAGATTTATTCAAACGTAGGGTTTCTTAGTCTCTACGTACGAAATCAGATTATGATATAATATTTACGGGTTCATTATAACATAAATAAAATGCGTAATTGGATCGCAATAAATCAATCAACTAATTGCATTATTAAAAGAGTCAACACATGTTAAGGTAATAAAATAGTTTCATTTAACGTAAATTCTAATGAAATATTTAGTTACACATTGGTGAATATGAAATCAAACATACACAAATAGAAATACGAATTGAAAGCAATGAAATCATAATTCTAAATCTCTCTAATTGTCTTCCATCCTGTATTCTTATGATGTAGAGGTCTGATCTTGTATTCCAATGAACTTGTCAATAATATTTTCTCGTTTCCTACTCCTCTAACTCATGATCGCACCTTGAGTCACCTCTAAGATGTTCAGAGTGCCTAAATTTGTTTTTCCTCCCCATATGTTCCCAAAAATTTTTTTAATGGAAAACTTTAGGATTTTGGGAGATGCAAGAGCTGATGCATAGCCATGCATCAGATTGTGCATAACCAAAATGCACAAAAATGGTGAAAGTGTATAACCTAATAGAAGTGTGTGAGCAAATGCATAGTCGTACATCTCTTCTATGCATCAAATCTTTGTTTTAAGTTGTGTTTTATGTCCAAATTCTTCTCCTTTAAGTCCATGAAGGAAATTTTTATCTGCATACACACTTAGAGCAAATTAAGTACCAAATATATAACAAAAGTATAGAATACCAAGTAAAATACATCAAATATGCGTGGAAAAATATAATCAAATATGCATTTATCAATTATCCTCACACTTAAGTTTTTGCTTGTCCTCAAGTAAGCCATAATCAAAATTATAAATCTTATAACATCAGTCCTTCATCAATTTTTCCATTTATACTATACATCATCATATCCTATTAAATCAAATTAGCATATAGTTAGAGTCAAGTTATCCTAAAATTATTTCCTAAAGTAATATTAATAGTGATTGCATCAACAATTGCATTAAAATAAAGAAAACATATATCTTCACACCCTCATCAAGATTTGACTCAATGCACTCAACTGTTTAGGGTGAAAAGTATCAAAAATCAATGCATAGTAGAACTCTTACTATAGGTTTGCAATAAAATCACATATCTACCACTTACGTATAAACTAGAAGTAAAAATTAAAAGGTCTTTATACAGGTTGTAATGAGGTTTAGGTACAGTATGGTTGGGATATAAAATGGGTTAAATTAAAGGAAATTTACTAAAGAGAAATTACAAGACTTGTTTACAAGCATTCAGGTCCTTCCACTATAAATCCATTGGTACTATATACTTATTCTTTTCTCTCTTTTCTTTTTTATAATCATTATTTTATTTTATTTTATTTTGATCATAATATTTAGTACCATAATAATAAACATACTGGACCTTTCAAAAATTTAAAGTCTCAATAAGTAAATAATATAAATAACCTTCAAGGTTCAAAATAATAAAAATGTCTTCAACAGAAAATATGATAAAGTTTAATATATGGGTTAAATCAATGAAAATGGCGAAGGCTCAACTTGGTTATTCCTAAAGATAAACTGAAGGGTATGGTAATTTTCAGAGAAATAGGCTAAAGCAAGTTGTTTTATCTGAGTTCCCTCATTATGTCAATGCTTCTATTTTAACAAATATGCTCTCAATATGCATAATAAAAGCAAGTTCTAGAACTATTGTACTACACATTGGCAACACATATGAAAAAAAAGCTTAAAAATTACATAACTAAACATGAGAGTTTCTTCTTATCTAGCTCCTTACAAACGAAATGATTAAAAAATATTTTTAAATACGTACTATGTGTGTAAATAATATGCAATATCATTTAACTTGATCATCTTAATGATTACTAAAATATGACATTAGAAAATGAATTTTATTCTAAAATGATCTCTTTACACACCAATTCAAACAATATTCAACAAGGAAATATAGTATTCATAGACATATTCAACCAATTCAAAATATTAATTAATAAGACTTATAATCAGGATTATAATAAGTTTGAAGAAATTAGTTAAAGATTCATTAAACGCATCCCCATACTTAAAGTTATACATTGAGACCAATGTACACAATACAAGTGTAAATAAAAGAGAGGGTTTTTGATACTTTCCTAATTGTGAAAATTTCTTGATTTCAGATCCATCCAATAGTGAACTAAATCCTTGCAAAAAGTAAAAGAAAAAGATAAAAAAGAATAAAAGGAATAAAAATAACATAAAATAAAATCCTATAATAACACATGGAATATAATCAAAATGAAATGAAACTAAAACTTATCCTATTTCATAGGTTGCCTCTCATGCAACCTATGAATTAGGATAAGTTTTAGTTTTATTTCATTTTGTCATTATTTCAACGTACCATTTATGCTCAACTTCACCCTGGATCAATAATCAGCGGCTTTCTTCCAACCTTTTCTCCATATAAAGATTTCGTAGCATGTAAGTAATGTACCTATTGTAAGATAGTCATAAGGACATAATTGATTAGATTAATAAAACCATTAGAGTCCATTAATGTCATTTTAATGACAAATTGTTAAAAAAAGAGGGATAATGAAACTCCTTGAATTGTCAATTGGCTCAAGCAGTTTGTCTTAGAGGAAATGGGACCCATACTTAAGGTCACTACTAACACCTTATGAGTAGTTTCCTTACTTGGTTCCTCTGTTAGTTCTTCTTCAACCACCTCTGTTCACTCCTTTTCTTCTCCTTGTGTAGAGGTTTTTAACTTATCTTCTTCGATTACCTCTTGGCACTCCTCTATTTTCCCTTTTTGGATGGAGATTTCTTCGTCTTCTATATCTGTTGTCTCTCTCATAGCTTCATCCTCCTCTACAATAACAATAATGACCTCCTCATTTTTTTGAATGCTTCTTCATCTATAAAGCCAACCTTCATCTTTTCTTCACTCTGCTACATTAATAAGATCAAATAATACTCTGTGTTATGCTCAAGACATTCAGATGAAGAAACCCTTTGTTCAAATTCACATCAGCTGGCTTTAAGTTCGATAACTTATTCCATTAATTTATCTCTAGTATTTTCTTTTTCCTCTAGAAGCTCTTTTTGGAATGTCCCTCCATTTGTGAAACTAACCTTTATCCTTTCTTTACTCTCAAATTTGCATCGATCAGCTTTCATTTTGACAATGATTTCTATTAATGTACCTCTAAGACTTGATTCCTCTTCCTTTTCTACTTCTTTTTCTATTAGAAGCTCTTTTTCTCTACTAGGGGGAATGCCTTTCAATCGATAGCATCGATTTTAGTAGAATTGGTAAACTCCCTTACATCTTGTTAGATAATATGTCCACCACTTGGTCCATCTAATTCACCAAATTTTGTATATGATTCTCTGCTTTTTATGCCTTATGATTGATTCTTAAATGAAATCAGTCATTATAACTTCCAGAGTTGGCTTGTTAACTGGAGGTGCTTGCTATTGTGGATATTTAGTTGAAGCATAAGCATTCGATCCATAGGCATAAGTGTTGGACCCCGAACTTTTCTTGAAATTTGGAAGTATAAATTGACATTAAATTAGGAATTTTGTGGTGAATTATTCATGTGACCTTTCTTTATAAATTGATCTTTTTGAAACTTTGATGTATTAGGGCTAAAATGCCCTCTAAAGCTTTGTAACAATTCATGTTATGATATGAATGAAAGGTATTTAAGTCTTCTTGTGTTTTGCATATGTTTCATAAAAGGGAGATGTAGTATAGTTTTGAAAATGGCTAGAAGAGGAGACTTGTGATTGCTGTCTTTTTGAAACAATATTGGATTGATGTGTATTGATTGGCTTCTTTAGCCTTCTTAAGGATTGTGGAGTATTTGCATAGCTGTAAAATGAGGTATTGTGTATTGTGTTTGAATGTTGATAATTGAAATATTGTGCAGGTGTTGGAAAATTGTGTGAATGTTTGAAGAATTTGGCTAGTTGAAATTTAGGGGAGATGCTGTCAAAATTTTCATTATGGGCAGAAACTATGACTGAGTTTTTGACCCTATTAGAGTTAGAATTTGACCAAAAGGTCTTCTTGAATATTGTAGTTTAGGTTTTTATCTTTTCATTGATGTATAATATGTTATTTTTGGTTGCGGAAATTGGAAGATATGAAATTTGGATGTTTGGATGTTGTTTTAGGATGACACATTTCTGGAAGAAACTTTGATTGAAAAATAGACTTAGTTAGAGGTTGAAATTGCCTTTAAGTTCTTCATGAAAGTTTTAGATTATGTTTTTATCTTTCTATTTATGTAAAGTATGCAATTTTTAGACCATGGAATGTGAAGTTATGATTTTCTGAATTTTCTGTTACTGTTTGGCATGATCATTAGTGGACAGAAATTTTGAGAGGCTTTTTGACTCCCTTAGAGGCCAAATTGATTTTTCTATCCTTCATGAAAGTTGTGGGTTGCTTTTTTATCTTTGCATTGATATAAAATATGACATGTTTGGACCTTGAAGTTGAAAGATAGAAATTTTAGAAGTTATGTGACTATTTAGGGTAACATGATATTGGATAGAAAGTTTGAGTGAGTTTTTGACCCCTTTAGAAAATGAATTGATTTTTAAGTTCTTCATGGAAGTTGTAGAGCTTCCTTTTAACTTTTTATTGATACCAAATTTGTCAAGTTTGAAGTTCTGGATCGAAAGTTGTGAATTTTAGAAATTCACATCAGTTTTATGCATAAAAAAATGAAAAAAATGAAAAAATGGAATGGGTAGCTCGCGATTGCGAGCGCGAGATCGTCGCAGGGCGACCAGCTTGCCCAGCGCGCTGCCGTTTTGGAGCGTAGGCGCCCTCCCAAAGCGACGCCATTTTGATTCCTCCTGTTTTGTTATTTTCCTCCCCTAATCCGACCCTTTTCACTCTTTTGCTTATATCTTTTCCGTCC
>JAOSBK010000006.1:27695703-27708779 GCA_027568895.1 Erythroxylum shatona | reverse complement strand
ACAGAAAGCCTTACATTGAATGGCATCGGGGATGCAATGCAGGTTCATCATCGACTGAAAGTATTGAAGATAGTCGAGGGGATCGGTCTTTCCGGTATATTTTTCAGGCATTGGTATTTTAGTGCCGACCGCTGGAAGGCTATCCAGGATCTCCTGAATGAAAGGAGAGTTGTACTGTGTTGATGGCTGATCCGGACGGGAATTTATGGCTATGTTGATTCGATCGTCCACGATTTTTTCGAGAGTTTCAGCAGAATGACGATCGGCTATCATATCTGTTTGCCGAGCGGAGGTTCGCTGCTGTTTTGTACGAGATTGTAAGATTTGGCGAATCAATAGATCGGCCGCCTCCTCTATTTGTCTTTGAGTAAGGAAGGTTTGTTGTGACGTAGGAGGGTTTGTGTTTAAGGGGTGTTGGATACGAGGGTGTGAATTGTTCCCGGCGTTATCCTCCAGGCCTACGCTCTGCTCTTCTTGGTCTCGGTTTTGGGGTGGTGGTTGGTCGTTTGGATGCGAAGATTGCGTTTGATTATTTAGGTTTAACGGGGGTAGCTCGTCTGCGCTAGGGTTATGGGTGATAGGTGGAATATGAGTTTGGGGATCATGATGCATCGGCGGAAGGACGGTGGCGGCAGGTATTTGCAAGCCCATTCGTTGCAGTGCAATTGCCGCGACAGCTGCCACATCCGGGTTCGTTGCTGCTGCCTGACTTATCTGTGTGCTTCTGGACGTGGTGCTCTGACGTTCGGCCCCACGGTGGGCGCCAACTGGTTCAGTCTGATTCTGTTGGGGCTGGACGTCGTTGCTTGGATCCATGATCTCAATTAGCTTCAATTAGGAGAAACCTGCAAAAACAACAAAGACACGCAGGGGGTTGATCGCCGGATTGCCCCTCCGATGCTTAAGTCAGTTTACTACGCTAGGTTTTTTATCCAATAACAGTGGTTATCAGAATTATGAGAGTCGTACCTGCATCGTGAGGAGATAATGAACTTATATAATAAGTACCTGACGTGTTTAATTCAACATCAACTAGTTCTGTTGTGTTTTAACTCAACATCTTAGGGATGTGCTGATCGGCCCACACGTCATCCTAGAGTTGGACCTGGGCCTAGCACGACCGACCCGACCACAATGAATAGTAAGTTGTTTGTGCATATTGACACTCGCAAGGTCGTCCTGTTGACAAGATTCAATCAACAAAATTGTCCAGTGAGTTACGGTTATTGTCAGGACTAAATTATTTTGCTTTCAGCATACCAAGCAATTGAAGCAAGACAACTTGCTATAGAATGCTTTGGAAAAAGTTTCGGTAAATTTTCAATTTACTTAATTATATGCAACTTTTTTTAATTATTTAAAGATTAATTTAACTTTTACTTGTTGTTCACAGAAGAAGCTCAATATAGTCGATATCGAGAATCCTGAAGTTTCAAGCTGTGTGAGTTCACTGTTAAAACAAAGGGCTAAGGATCATCATTAGCGACTACATAAACACTACAAATCTTTTCCTTCAGATGAGGAGGCAAGGAGACATGTTCCTAAACAGGTGACTCCTGAAAATTAGAGCCAAATGTGTGATTGTTGGGTCTCTAACAACATTAAAGTTTGTCTTCTTTCTCTAGATACATACTTCCATTAATCTTGTTACACAATTTAATGACTATTTCTTTTCTTTATTTAGGAAAAGTGTGAGAAAGCCAAGATTAATAGAGGAAAAATGAAAACCCCTCATAGTTAAGGCTCCAAATCATTTATCATCATACGAAATGAATTTGTAAGTTCTTTGTTTAGAAGTTACAATTATATCAGAAAAAATAATATTATTTATTATTTTTCAATTCTTTTTTTCATAAAACAGAGTGACAACGAACTATATGGAGAAGAATGTGATAGGATCACATTCTACAAACTGACACATTACAAAGAAGGTGAAGGCTGGATATCTGAAGAAGCGCAAAATAATTATTTAAGGATAAAAAATTGTTTAAATTTTAACTTTAGTTATTTATGTAGTACTAACTAATAATATTTGAATTAAATATTAATTTTGTTTTTTAAATTTTAGAATAAGGTGTAGGAGTTGTTGTAAAGATCATTGTTTAACGGAAATGAGTCAAATGTAGATGACATTTGCAACAACGTGCTTAATACAAGATCCAACTACATCAAAGGTCTTGAGTTTGATCCTAAGCCAATTGCTTCATCCTCATCAAGACTAGCATATGTTGACCGTCTTCAAGAGAAGAACCAGTCGCTTATGGCTAAATTAGAAAGTAATGAATAAAAATTAGAACATAATAAACAAAAGTTAGTTAAGCTTGCAAAGATAGTCATACAAATAATGGGTTCAAATTATGTAAGTAGTAGTGATGATGAAAACGACTCTTAGTACACATAAGTATTTTTATTAGCGTTTGTAATTAACATTTAATGATATCTAATTGTTTATAAAACATGAGTCTAATTTCTAATTATTTCTAATTATTTTTAATTATATTTTCATATAATAAATTATAAAAAATCTAAATATTACAAACAATAACATTGATTAAAAATGTGAGTAATAAATAAAATTAACATGATAAAATTGTTAGCAATAATGTTTATTAAAAAATTAAAAATGAAGCTAAAAAAATTTGACTATATTTTAAAAAACGTAGCTAAAAAATTTTACTTACAAAAATATAATCATGGCAAATAATGTTTGGTGACGATAACAAATTTGTCAATAAAAGTTATTACCTACGTTTATAGTAACGCTGGTAATAAAATTTTCCATGAAACAGAAGCGTAACAAAATATCATCAGCAATGATTTTTCTTATCGTCGCCTATCCATTTTTGCTACACATTATTCACATTGCGAGATATAATTTGCGAGAATTTGAAAAAAAGTGTTGCCTATAGTTTTTTGCTACATTGATTTTTTGACGATATGTTCTACGATTTTGTATCATTGTCAATATTTTTAGCGATGATTTCTGTAATTTTTGTGACAAAATTATTCGTCGCTAAAAGCCTATTCAGTTGTAGTGAGGCTTCTTAATGATATAGTTTGATAATATGTAAGTTAATTATTTGCTAACGGTTTATATTAAAAATGATGCAAAAGTTTGGTGATAAAAATATTTAAGAGGAAGGTTTGCGAATTTAATTAGAATACACAAAGATGTTTAAGTGAAGAGGATTTTAAACATAGAGCTTTACTGAATTTTACAATTTAAAAAAATAAGTTAATTAAGTACAACATAAATGTTTAATTTATTATAAATACAATTTTAGTGTCAAGTACTTAACTCCTAACATTAGACTTATTAATATAGCACAACACAAAATAAATCCACCACCATTTTTTCCACATTACTATATACATCTAAAAACACAAATTATGTTATTTTATCATAAGGGAATACATATTTATGATTTACAAATAAAAAATTTAATAAAAAGATAAATTACATTTAAAATTATGAATTTTCCTAATTTTACAATATTTGTAAGAATTATCAAAAATAACAATAAAATTCTCGAACTTTTAATCTATTGTATAATTAGCCCATTGTTAACTCTATAGTTAACGGTGTTGACATAGCTTGCCACGTAAGTAGGGCCTTTTAATAGGTCAACACCTGCATGGCATATCATAATATACTTCAAGAATCAAATTAAAAATGAAAAAAGAAAGAGGAACTCTAACTTTTAACTTAACACGTAAAAAGAGGTTTTCTCTTTTGTCAAGTCTTAATAGAGAGCTTTGTAGGACTTGAAATCCTCTTTAAGAAAGAGTTTAGCCTTTCTCTGTCGATAAAATCTTAAGTACTTTCCTCTTTACTTTCTATATTAATCCTTAATAAATGCATGCATTTAGTTAATAAATTCTTACAAATAAGTGAAAATGGCAATTGATAAAGAACTTCATTAGTCATCTTCTAAACTTCTTACATCTCTAAATAAGATCATCCAATAGAACCTTTCTACTCCCAAGAGCGAGTTCAATATGATAAGTGCTTATCTCATAAATTTTCTCCCCTTCAATTGTTTTACTCTGACGTTTTCAAATATAAACTCTAAGTTTCTCTCTCTCTCTCTCTCTCTCTCTCTCTATAGCTATTACAACAACTTATTATGGCCTTACATTTCGATAACTGATTGACCTATTTTATGAGTTAGTCAATATTGTAATAACTATAAGTGCACAACATAGTTATAGCTAGTACTGAAAAGTACGAGTCGATCCCACGAAGACAATAAGTACTAGTAGTTACCTTTTTCATATTATCTAGCTTACGGATTGTTTTTGGATTTAATAAAAGAAAATACAACTAAAGTAAGTAAAATAAAATAGTTAGCGATATTGAATAGAGAATTAAGAATTCACTTAAGAAAATTACCAATATCAATAATTAGTATTTAGGTTTCGAATCCCCCAAAACCTTAACGAGAGGTCTTTTGTTATGCAATTGTTTTGATAATTTATTGGACTATATAAATTCCTATGATATGATTGTAGCTGACCTTGAGACTATTAAGAACTAATCATAAGGTTCCTAACTGAATTACTCAGGCTAAATTTTATAGGATTGCGTTACTGCTTTGTGAATCACTCTATTAGGTTTGACCATAATCTAGAAGATTTATGTCATCCTATTTCTAGGGTTGCAATTAACTCCTTCCAATTATAGTAGATTTATTCAAACCTAGGGTTTCTTAGTCTCTACGTATGAAATTAGATTATGATATAATATTTATGGGTTTATTAGAACATAAATAAAATGCGTAATTGGATCGTAATAAATCAATCAACCAATTGCATTATTAAAAGAGTCAACATCTAACCTAAATACTAATGAAATATTTAGTTACACATTGGCGAATATGAAATCAAACATACATAAACAGAAATACGAATTGAAAACAATGAAATCATAATTATAAATCTCTCTTATTGCCTTCCATCCCGTATTCTTAAGATGTAGAGGTCTAATCTTGTATTCCAATGAACCTGTCAATAAAATCTTCGCGTTTCCCACTCCTGTGACTCATGATCGCACTTGGAGTCACCTCTGAGATGTTCAGAGTGCCTACTTTTGTCTTTTCTCTGAATTTGTTCTCGAAAATATTTTTTATGGAAAAATTTAAGATTTTAGAAGATGCATGAGCTGATGCACGACCATGCATAACCAAAATGCATAAAAATGGTGAAAGCGCACGACCTAAAAGAAATGCATGAACAGATGCATAGTCATGCATCTCTTCTGTGCGTCGAATATTTGTTTTACGTCATGTTTTTGTCCAAATTTTTCTCCTTTAAGTCTACGAAGAAAATTTTAATCTGTATACACACTTAGAGCAAAGTAAGTATCAAATATATAACAAAAGTATAGAATATCAAGCAAAATACATCAAATATATGTGTAAAAACATAGTTAAATATGCATTTATTAATTATCCCCACACTTAAGTTTTTGCTTGTCCTCAAGCAAACCATAATCAAAATTATAAATCTTATAACATCAATCCTTCATCAATTTCAATCTGTCCATTTATACTATACATCATCATATCCTATTGAATCAAATTAGTATACAGTTAGAGTCAAGTTATCCTAAAATTATTTCCTAAAGTAATATTAATAGTAATCACGTCAACAATTGCATTAAAATAATATATATATATATCTTTACACCCTCATCAAGATTTTACTCAATGCACTCAAGTGTTTAGGGTGAAAAGTATCAAAAATCAATGGATATTAGAACTCTTACTATAAGTTTGCAATAAAATCACATCTCTACCACTTATGTATAAACTCTGTAAAAATCAAAAGGTCTTTATACCAGTTGTAATGAGGTTTAGGTACGGTATGGTTGGGATATAGAAAGGGGTTAAATTGAAGGAAATTTACTAAAGAAAGATTACAAGACTTGTTTACAAACATTCAGGTCCTTCCATTGTAAATCCATTGGTACTATATACTTATTATTTTCTCTTTTTTTTCTTTTTTATAATCATTATTTTATTTTATTTGGATCATAATATTTAGTACCATAATAATAAACATACTGGACCTTTCAAAATTTTAAAGTCTCAATAAGTAAAGAATATAAATAACCTTCAAGGTTCAAAACAATACAGAGGTCTTCAACGGAAAATAGGATAAAGTTTAATATGTGGGTTAAATCAATGAAAGTGGCTAAGCCTCAGCTTGGTTATTCATAAACGTAAACTTAAGGGTATGGTAATTTTCAGAGAAATAGGCTAAAGCAAGTTGTTTTATCTAAGTGCCTTCATTATGCCAATGCTTCTAATTTAACAAATATGCTCTCAATATGCATGATAAAAGCAAGTTCTATACCTATCCTACTACACATTGAAAACACACATGAAAGGGAAAAAAGAGCTTAAAAATTACAGAACTAAATATGAGAGTTTCTTCTTATCCAGCTCCTTACAAATGAAATGATTTAAAAAAATTTAAAATATTTTTTTAAAAAGGTACTATGTGTATTAATAATATGCAATATCATTTAACTTGATCATCTCAATGATTACTAAAAATATGATTTAGAAAATGAATTTTATTCTAAAATGATCTCTTTGCACACCAATTCAAACAATATTCAACAAGGAAATATAGTATTCATGGACATATTCAACCAATTCAAAAGATCAATTAATAAGACTTATAATCAGGATTATAATAAGCTTGAAGGAATTAGTTAAAAATTTATTAAATTCATCCCCACACTTAAAGTTATACATTGTCACCAATGTACACAATACAAGTGTAAATAAAAGTAAGAGGGTTTTCGATACTTTCCTGATTGTGACAATTTCCTGATTTTGGATCCATCCAATGGTGAATTAAATCCTTGCAAAATATAAAAGAATAAAAGAATAAAAGAATAAAAGGAATAAAGATAACATAATTCTCAATAATATCACATTACAATTCAATTATACCCGGAATGTCAATGAATGCATGTATAGTCATTTTAATGTATGCAAAAATTCAAATTCACATATGTGTACGCTAATAGTATGCATGAGCATGAAAGTGCATTTTTTTTAATCTCTCATTAATCTCACATGTACCGGATTTTAGGGTTCTAACCTTAATATGGGAACGGGATGTTACAAAAACCAAAGACAAATGGTGTGGAAGCTTAGGAAGCTTTGATCCAATGTGTCTCCTGTGTAAAAATGATATTGAAATAGTTCCACGTCTATTTTTTTGTGTGCAATTACTCCCAAACTATTTGGAATCAAATCCAAAATATAATGCAAATCTATTTGCTCACATAATGCGTGGATAAATATAATCCAATAGGCAAGTAGAATGTATAAACACTTGAAGAAGGATGGGATCATTATGAAAACTGCTTTTTGTTGTACCATTTACTCAATCCGGAGGGAAAGAAACAATAGATTATACATAAGAGTAGAGAGGGATGCTCTAATGTTGGGGGCTCCATTATCAACTAGATCAGGGACATTTTATACTCAATCCAAAATCAATCAAAGAATGAAAAGTCTATGGAAGATCTAATGCTTCCGAATTGTAGTTGAGTTGGAATATATGTTTTGTAAGGTCTGTGTGGCTTAATGTCAAACTTGTTCTCTTTTTATTATACTTTGTTTAGCTCAGCTTGAGTTAATAAAATTCATTTGTTTTACCAAAATAATTTAACATTTTTATACATACATAGAAGTAAAAGTAATGGAATCTTAAGTTAGATTTATTGTTTTATTAGCATTTAAAATTCAAATTAATAAAAAATTCATCTTAATTTATTATAATATTTAATTTATCACTAAATTTATGATGTAATATTTGCTATGATATATCAAATTCTAGGTTTTACAATAAAAGTGATTGACATTTTGAAACAATTATTATGTGAAAAATATTTTGCATTTATTATTAAGTTTTGTTTACATTTATATGCTTTACTTCCTTACAAAAAGGAGAAAATCATATTCATTCAATTAACTTTAATAACTTATCAAAAAGTTAACACTGAAAACAAGATTTTTATTTTTAAGAATAATAATACAATAGCATAAACAACCCCAATGCACAAAAGTTTCTCGCTTTGTGAGAATTGGGAGAAGGACATCAATTATACATAATCTTTTGTTTGTATTTTACAAATAGGTTATTTTCGTGACTCAACTTTGTAACATTTTGATCACAAAGGAGTAATGTTATCAGTTGCTTCAAAACTCGTCCTCTTTTAAAAACTAATGATCTTAATAACAAATACAATCCATTGTTTGGTTCTAATTTCTACTTTCATCTTTCTTTTTAAATTTTTATTATTCAAGTTCTATAGATTTAAAATTTTCAATATAATCCCTAACATTAATTCATGTATATGTGACATAATTCATAATTTCATCGAATTTCGAGTAACCAAAAACTCAATCGTATAGTATACAAATAATTCACCATAAGCCCAAATTTGATAAGTCTCCGCTCGATTCAAGTTTGACCGAACTGGATCAAATTCAAAAATACTCAACCCAAAAAGTGTGTCGTCGCCATTTCATGTTTCTCATTGAAGTGATTTGTGTGGTCTCAGTCAAAGTTTTATGAAATTTCGGGTAACCCAAGATTTAATCGTGTTCCAATAATTCAACATAAAAAATCCAAATTCGTTAAGAATTCACTCAACCCAAAGTCTGATGGAATTAAATCAGACTCAAAAAACTCACTACACTCAAATCGGTGTCATTTTCACCCCACAATCTGTTATACATCATTAATGTATTATCTGGTTTTATTTCGTCTATATGGCCAACCCTCTTCATCTCTCCCTCTCTCTCTGCAAAATAAGCTGCAACCAACTTTATCTCTGCACGGCGCTGTTGCTTTGTGCTCAGGAGCTCATCATACTCTCAAAACTCCATACCTCTTTATCTTTCATTATCATGGCTGTTGCTTTGTTAGCTCTTGCTATGCTTATGGCACACACGCTGCAAGTTGAAGCTAAAACAATCCCAAAAATCAAGCTACACACAATGCTCAAAAACCCAAAATTAAAAATTAAAAGAATCAGGCAGACCAAAGCATTAGCGGTGTGTATGTATATGTACGACATGCACAATCCAAAAAACACTAAATAAATTTCGTAGCAACTGGAGGTCAGACCAACGCATTAAATGTTCCTAACAACGATCCATAAAAGTCTGTATCATGGAACTGCTCAACACAAAATGCGCAGTGACATGCCACTAATGGTCTTGCAAGAGATTCCCATCAGCAACTGGGTCAGACGACAGACCAAAGAATTAGCGGTGGTGACCTTTAAATTGCGATTTGATAAAACATTAGGTTTCAACAGATACTTGCAGACAAATGAAGTCAAAGCAGTATTTTTCTATTGTTTTCAACATTTGTTAGTGAAAATGCATCATTCAAACACATAACATGGTAGCATATTTCATTTCTGAAAGTGGTATTATTCTTCCTGTTCAGCATATATTCTAAACCCAAAAGTTAAATCGCCAAGTAATTTTCTTCCTCACTCTGTATGAATCCCCAACGGCAAATCACATGTTTTTAACAATTGGCCTTGAAGAAAATTAGAAAGCAACAATGGTTAAAGTCGATCAGATTCTAGGTCCAAGTCCAAAGATTAGGAAGCGAAATAGGGAAAGTTTACATAATATCATAAACTCTTTCTTCTGTCCATGAAAAACAAATAACAGTATATGCTCCACCTCAAATACTACCAGCGCTGTGTAACAAGCTGCGTCTGTACGATTACATAAAACTGTAACAATAAACCATCCAGTCATCAATATAACTAATCTGTGCCCTCAGTAGAAAATTATCAAAATAAGATTGAAAGCAGACGGAACTGATAGATTCTTTAAAATATCCCTCAAACTCCATAGCTAATCTTCCTCAGTGAATTCACGTAAGTGTAGCTGGAAAATGACACGAAAAGCTTGCGAAACCTGCAGTAATTAGTCACTGAAAAGTGAGATTCAACTGAGAAGAAGTCACGACAAATGAAAACCAAAAGCATCCAGCTGCTTTTCCAAAATCTAAAGCTCTGCAAAAACAACATGAGAAGGTTGACAATTGTTCCCTCCCCATTCTTTCCGAATTACATACCAAACCCACTGGCTTGAGTGTGCTGCCTTTGCGTGGAAGCTCCTAGAAGTATGCTCATTTAGCAAGCAATGTGTCCCCTTGGATGTAATAGCAAACAACATTGACAAGAAAACGCAGGAACATTACATTCAATTCATCAACTATAAGTCCACCTACTTACCAATTAGCAAAAGAAAAGATAAACAATAAAGTGGAATTAGAAAATATAAGAAATCACCATATTTATATACATTACAAAAAGTGAATCTCTATGACCATGATAGACTCATCCACATCAATTACTCTAGTGAAACAAATTGAAAAAGGCCGATTAAGTTCTTGAAAACCAAGAGTGATTTTGTTATGCAGGGTGAAATATGGGATCTTTTACTAGGTCTTCATAGAAATATATGTAAGACCAATAGCGCAAGACACTATACATTACACTACCTATATTAGTTGAACACAATATTGTACACCTTCTGAGAGTACAAATGGCACCACAACACAACTCCTGAGATGTTCTATTTGATCGAATATCATGACATCAGCAGGAATACAAGAAGCATAACGTTGAATTTGATTCAAGTCTTGTTTTCCTAATCGCAAGATTGATTCTCAGAATAATTTTAAAAAGTGCCATGGGAAAACAATGATATACTCTCCCAAAATTTTAAAGGCCCAACTATCCAATGTGGAGATTTCATTTCCTATTTTTGATTTACAGAAGGCATTTAATTCAAAAACTAAATTATTGGTTGAGGCTAGAGTGATTCAAATGTTATTCTAATATGCCCCCTCATTTACAATAAGAACAAATCATAACAAATCCCAAAATCCACAATAACTGACGGTACCGTGGTTTGAACTGGAGTCTTGTATAAAGAAATACTATAGAAGGGTGAAATAGGGGCAAAGCATTCTATTTGTTCTATAGGATATCATATCTTGAGGAAATATATTCCACAGCATCCTATGTATTAAATTAAGCCATTACAAGGAAATGAAAAGAAAATGCAGTAGAAGAACAAGAGAACATACTAGCTCCCAGGCTTCAATGCTTCTTTATGGAATATGGTGCATGACTTTGCTGCTTACAAACACAATAAGAAGAGAATTAACAGCACGAAGAAAATCTCATAACATGTTTTAGTATTGTCAAAGATACATGAGTTGTGCCCTTATTAGAACCTTTATCATATTAACCAATAAGAGTTGTACAAAGGTGATATCATCACCATATGTGCATCACAATTAATTGTGGTAATGCAATTTGGAAATTGACATGTGAAACATTCTTTAAGCAATGAAGTTTTCAGCAGAAGCTCTTCTCCTGTTGAGCTCTAAATAACTAGCATAAATACATTAATCACTGAAAACTTTGAGCCAAAACACAACCCAATTGTAATAGGAATAAAACACCATAAAAGGTCACACTAAGCCATATAACCTTATGTCAGATTATGAAAATTCTATTGTGCCCAAGTTGATGGCTTTTCGTTGCACAATCTTTTTCTTAAGTCCGACTCTAACAACAATACTAGAGACCTCTTGACCTCTTTCACTCCTATGATAACGCGAACAAGAATGGAGGATCCAAGAAACTCTATCTGGAAGGCCCTTTCTTACAGGTTTGAGAAAATAACATACCTCCAAGTTCAGTTATTATTTAAACTTTTGTGTTCTATAGTGAACCTAATCTTTTGTTTAGACATTAAAAGATACATACAAAGGCTAGGATCAGGTAAATCCCATGTCATGTGTGAAGTAGATGAAATTAAGTCATCAACTTACCGCACACCATAATGCACATCCCTATGATTACAATGACCTGAAACACCATACTTATCAAAAGTGATAATCTGAAAAGAAAAACAAGGTAAGTATGAATACAATTATTCATGAAACCAACAAGTACAAACGTTAACAACCCTCACATGCTGATTCTGAAGAGTACATGCGTCCTCTCCCATAAGCCAATCATGTACAAATTCAAATCATCCGTAGAAAGCTAAATATGCTTATTAAAGAAAGAAAAATATCTTACCATGTTGATTTCATGAGCAGATAACTCTTCTTCAATGATCTGAGCCAGTAAATTATGATCCCAAACTAGACCAAAACCATCCTACATAATCATATCTTATAAAATTATTGAAGGCAAGAAAATAATAACACAAAGATATAGAAGATTGATTGGAATACAACCTGCAACTCTGGATGGTTTAGAACCTTCACTTGTTGTAGTGGAACCTGCACATACAAAGTAATGCATTACACAGATAGACCAAGGCCATTAGTATGACAATAAATTTTAAGTAACTTTTAGATCTTGATGGTCTCTTAAAGGTCAAATACTTTACACATTTTTTACCACGATGATTGCAATGTCAGATATATTGTGATAATTTAACTATGAGATGCATATCTTAGACCATAAACATTTCTGTTGCATATCTCTAATCACCTGCAGAACTGCACAAGCCCGGCAAAGCTCATCTTTTCTAGTGTTTCCCAAACCATCTGCATCACCTAGGTAATGTAGTTCAACAACTAAACGTAATTATTACCATTTGACATGTATTATTGTGTTAATCCGAAAAGAAAGGAATGTTGAATCAGCTCAAGTACCAATAGACAAACATAATATGTGAAGATTATTGCCTCTTGAAATCAGAAAGCTTATTGTTGGAGAAAAGAACCTGCAAAGTACATTCTTTCTAGATTCAGAAATTTTCCATGTAGAAAAGAGAATAAAAACACAAACACTTACATGGATTCATCGTCAGGGTGGGCAATAACAAGCAGCACATTTTTGTTGATGAGAGCTCCACCTGATATTGAAGAGGAAAAAATGATGTCCAATCACAAAAAACAGAAGGAAGCAACACGAACAATGAGAATTTTATTCACCTTTATTGGTTGATGTGTGGAGAATTTTACACAATGAAGCAATCCAGAGTACAATT
>JAOSBK010000006.1:27674979-27695603 GCA_027568895.1 Erythroxylum shatona | reverse complement strand
ACCACCCTCGCGGGTCTCGGGCTCGGATATCACCGTCGATGTCGGGTTCGGGTCTTGCGGGAGTGGGATGCTACAACTTGGCCATGAATATGATGTTGTTGTGGTTTTACTAACAAATACTGCATCACTTTCAACTCTTCAAGATACACAATATGCATTAATGATGCATGAAACTCGTCTTGATCAATTAAATCCACCTGTTCAAACCTCTAGTATACTCCCTACTCCCACTGGCATCACTCCTTCTACTCAATATGCTCAATATTCTGGTCAAACTTGCCCTCCTACTCTAAATGGTGGCCGATCTAGCTTTAGGGGTGGTCGTGGAGGTCTTGTTCGAGGAGGTAGAGGTCATTTGTTATGCCAAATCTGTCAAAAACAAAACCAGCATGCTTTGTAGTGTAACAAGCATTTTGATTATCACTGGCAAGGTAATCAGTCTAGCTGGAGACCTCCTGCTCCCAATAACACATTTTTCGCCTACTATCCTACTGCTGCTCCTCAACCCACTGGACCCTCTGCTCTACCACAAACCTATATGGCTCATCATCAACCTCAACCTCCATAGATTTCTTCTAATGGCTCATAGTATATTGATAGTGGTGTAACGAATCATATTACTCCAGATGCTCATCATCTCACCACCAGTATAGATTTTGATGGAAAAGAACAATTGGTTGTTGGTAATGGTACTCTTCTGCCTATTGCTGATGTTGGATCTACTACGCTTCATTTACATCCTCATAATCATTCTCTTAAACTCAATCACATTTTACATGTTCCCTCCATTACTAAAAATCTGCTTAGTATTTCCCAATTAACCAAGGATAATAATATTACAATTGAATTTTCTAATGATAGTTGTGTTTTCAAGGACAAAACTACAGGGATGGTGCTGGTGCGGGGAGTCATGAGGGATGGCCTTTACAGTCTTAACTCTACATCTCAAAACCCTTCTCTACACAACTCGTCCTCTTCCAGTTCTACACTTTCTTCTCTTTTCACTACTTCAATAACTCCTAATCAATGGCATGACAGACTCGGACATCCTTCCAACGCAGTTCTATCATCTCTCTCTAAGTCATTGGGTTTTAAATTTCATTCTTCGTTAATCAAGTTTTGTGATTCATGTAAACTTGGTAAACATCATCAACTATCATTTACATCTCATTCTATATCTGTCATTAAACCTCTGGAGATTATATATTCAGATATTTGGGGCCCTTCACCATACTTATCATTCGTAGGGCATCGATACTATGTTCTCTTTATAGATGGTTTTTCGCGTTTTTCATGGCTTTATCCTCTCAAACTAAAATCTGATGCTCTTTTGACATTTATAACCTTTAAAACTCAGTTGAAAAATAATTTAACTTACTAATTAAAGCCTTTCAAACAGATAATGGAGGTGAATATAAAGTTTTTCTTCCATTTTTTGCTCAGTACGATATTCTACCTCGTTTTTCATGTCCTTACACATATCAACAAAATGGTGTTTCTGAACGAAAACATAGACATATGATAGAAATAGGTCTTACCCTCCTAGCCCACGCCAAGATGCCTCTAAGTTTTTGGCTTGAAGCCTTCTCAACTGCAACCCTCCTTATCAATTCTTTGCCTAGTCCCATACTACAAAATATTTCACCATTTGAAAAGCTATATCAAAAGAAACCTGATTACACATACTTAAAGGTTTTCGGTTGCAGTTGTTATCCATATTTATGATATTATTCTCCTCACAAGCTAAATTATCATACCACTAAATGTGTGTTTATTGGCTATGGTGCTATTTATAAAGGTTATAAATGTCTTAACCGTAATGGGCAAATCTATATCTCTAGCCATATTATTTTTAATGAAGCGGAATATCCTTTTCCAGTCCTCTTTCTATCTAACTAAACATCAAGACCATCCCGTACATCTTCTTCTACACTTCCTGTTTCTATCTTACGACTTGTACAGATTCCTCTCCCTGCTTCTCTGCCTCAACATCAATCTCCTGGAAATGCCTCAGAAACACTCATCATCAGGTAAATTCCTCTCTTTCACATACACCAAACACTCCTCCTACTGTTCACCCTCATCATACACCAAACATGCATCCTACTGTTCATCCTCATCATACACTAAACACTCATCATATGATCACTAGATTAAAGGCTGGTATTTCAAAACCTAAAGTTTACTCAGCAGGAATACCATCCCCGCAACCCACACCAACCACAGTAAAAGAAGCGTTATTACATCCTACATGGCGAATGGCTATGGAAGAAGAGAATCAAGCATTACATAAGAACCAAACCTGGACGTTGGTACCAAGTCAGCCCAATTTCAATGTTTTGGGCACCAAGTGGGTATTTCGTGTGAAATATAATCCAGATGGCTCCATAGCTAAACATAAAGCTAGCCTTGTTGCAAAGGGGTTCAATCAGAATCCAGGGATTGATTTCCATGAAACCTATTCCCCAATTGTTAAAGTATCATCTATAAAGGTAATTTTATCTCTTGCTGTCTCTTTTGGTTGGGATATTCAACAACTTGATGTGAACAACGCATTTTTGAATGGTGCTTTACAAGATGAAGTTTACGTAAATCAACCACAAGGTTTTGTCAATCAGCAGTATCCATCCTATGTGTGCAAACTCTCAAAGGCTTTATATGGCTTAAAACAAGCTCCCCGAGCTTGGTTTCACACTCTCAAGCTTGCTCTAAATAAATGGGGTTTCCAGAATTCTAAGAGTGACACTTCCCTTTTTTACTTTCATCGAAATGGGTTTTTAACTCTGCTGCTTGTGTACGTTGATGATATTTTGGTTACTGGCAATCATTCGGATATGATTCAGACTGTTATTCAGAAACTCCACAGCCAATTTGCCTTGAAGACATTGGGTCCTGTTCACTATTTCTTAGGCTTTGAGGTGCAAAGATCGTCTACGGGTCTTTTTCTCTCCCAAAAGAAGTACGTCGAAGACTTACTTGTTAAAGCAAATATGGCTGCCTCCAAACCTTGCTCCACTCCCATCTCTCCGAGTGTGAAACTATCTCTTTATGATGGAACTCCATTTGATAATCCATCTTTGTATCGAAGTCTTCTTGGAGGTCTTCAATATCTATGTCACACTCACCCTGACATTTGTTACACAGTTAATAAATTAAGTCAGTTTCAAGCTCATCCTCTTCAGCCCCATTGGATTGCTCTCAAAAGGGTTTTGCGTTATTTACGTGGCACCGCTGACTATGGATTGCTGTTTAAACCTTCCCACCTTCCTTTCCAAATCAATGCATACTGTGACTCTGATTGGGCAAGCTCCATTGATGATCGGAAGCCGACCTCTGGAGGATGCGTCTTCCTAGGGGGGAATCTCATCTACTGGAGCTCTAAGAAACAACAGGTGGTAGCTAAGTCCAGTACAGAAGCAGAATATCGCGCGTTATCACAATTATCAGCAGAAGTTATTTGGCTGACTTCTTTTCTTCGGGAAATTGGTTTCTATCCTTCACATAGGCCCACCTTATGGTGTGATAACAATGGCGCTCGAGCTCTAGCACAAAATCCGGTCTTCCATGCACGAACAAAGCATATCGAAATTGACGTCCACTTCTTGCGGGATAAAATTGCAGATGGAGTCATTGAAGTCAAGTATGTCGCCTCTGATGATCAGCTAGCAGATTTGTTTACAAAACCAATGGCTGCATTAAGACATTCATCTCTCTGTACAAAACTCAATCTCTTGTCTTCACAGGAGTTGAGTTTGAGAGGGGATGTGAAAGATAATAAAAAGCATACGGGCCCAGATCAAAACAATAGTGAGCTTCACAAACCCAATAACAAGTATATTCTAGAAGCAGGAAACATTCTCGAGAATTCTACAGCCTCCCAAAAACAGAATTCTGTTGTAACAAGAAAAAGCAATATCGTGTACGGATAATTGGTTGCGGCAAGTGTCCTTTGTCTTTTGTGTATATATATACAGTCATGTAATCTTACAAAAATAGTGAAATAATAAAAAGCTTCTTTTTTCATGGTATCAGAGCACTAGAGACATACGTCCAAATGGCTGATTCTTCTTCTTCTTCAACTGCTCATAATCCTTCTGCCTCTTCACCCGAAAACACAGTTAATTTTTCTACTTTAGCCAAAACTTTGAACTTCAACCTCCCCATCAAGCTTGATCGGAAAAACTATGTAAATTGGAAAGCCCAAGTCATAACGGCTATAAGAGCATTGGAGCTAGAAGATTACATCTCATCAACTTACATAATTCCAGATCAGTTTATTTCTGATTCTTCTGCATCTCTCACATCTCCCACTCCCAACCCTGCATATCGTGTCTGGCGAAAATCTGATCAATTGCTATTGTGTTGGCTTTTCTCTACCATTGGTGAGGACGTTATTGGTCTCGTGAATCACTGTACTACATCACGTGAGACATGGCAGCTCCTTGAGAAGCTATATGCGCAGACTTCCATGGTAAGGGTCCTCCAACTAAAACAACAACTATCATCTCTCAAGAAAGGTTCGTTATCTATTTCAGACTATTTCCAACAAATTAAGACGATCGGTGATTCTTTGCTTGTTGCTGGTCACAAAGTCTCCGAGCAAGAGTTAATTCTGAGTGCGTTAAGTGGACTTGGCCATGAATATGACCCTGTTGTGGTTTTACTAACAAATACTGCATCACTTTCAACTCTTCAAGATACACAATATGCGTTAATGATGCATGAAACTCGTCTTGATCAATTAAATCCACCTGTTCAAACCTCTGGTATACTCCCTACTCCCACTGGCATCACTCCTTCTGCTCAATATGCTCAATATTCTGGTCAAACCCGTCCTCCTTCTCCAAATGGTGGCCGATCTAGCCTTAGGGGTGGTCGTGGTCGAGGAGGTAGAGGTCGTTTGTTCTGCCAAATCTGTCAAAAACCAAACCACCATGCTTTACAGTGTAACAAACGTTTTGACTATCACTGGCAAGGAAATCAGTCTACCTGGAGACCTCCTGCTCCCAATAACACCTTCTCCGCCTACTACCCTGCTGCTACTCCTTCACCCACTGGACCCTCTGCTCCACCACAAACCTATATGGCTCATCATCAACCTCAACCTCCACAGAATTCTTGTAATGGCTCATGGTATATTGATAGTGGTGCAACGAATCATATTACTCCAGATGCTCATCATCTCACCACTAGTACAGATTTTGATGGAAAAGAACAACTGGCTGTCGGTAATGGTACTCTTCTGCCTATTGCTCATGTTGGATCTACTACGCTTCATTTACCTTCCCATAATCATTCTCTTAAACTCAATCACATTTTACATGTTCCCTCCATTACTAAAAATCTGCTTAGTATTTCCCAGTTAACCAAGGATAATAATATTACAATTGAATTTTCTAATGATGCTTGTGTTTTCAAGGACAAAGCTACAGGGATGGTGCTGGTGCAGGGAATCATGAGGGATGGCCTTTACAGTCTTAACTCTACATCGCACAGCCCTTCTCTACACAACTCGTCTTCTCCCAGTTCTGCATTTTCTTCTCTTTTCACTGCTTCAGTCACTCCTAATCAATGGCATGACAGACTCGGACATCCTTCCAATGCAGTGCTGCCGTCTCTCTCTAAATCATTGGGTTTTAAATTTCAGTCTTCATTAATCAAGTTTTGTGATTCATGTAAACTTGGTAAACATCATCAACTACCATTTACATCTCATTCTATATCTGTCACTAAACCTCTGGAAATTATATATTCAGATATTTGGGGCCCTTCACCCTACTTATCATCCGCAGGGCATCGATACTATATTCTCTTCATAGATGGTTTTTCTCGTTTTTCATGGCTTTATCCTCTCAAACTAAAATCTGATGCTCTTTCGACATTTATAACCTTTAAAACTCAAGTTGAAAAACAATTTAACTTACCAATTAAAGCCTTTCAAACCGATAACGGAGGTGAATACAAAGCTTTTCTTCCATTTTTTGCTCAGCACGGTATTATTCCTCGTTTTTCATGTCCTTACACACACCAACAGAATGGTGTTTCTGAACGAAAACACAGACATGTGACAGAAATGGGTCTTACCCTCCTAGCCCACACGAAGATGCCTCTAAGTTTTTGGCTTGAAGCCTTCTCAACTGCAACCCTCCTTATCAATTCTTTGCCTAGTCCCGTCCTCCAAAATATATCACCATTCGAAAAGCTATATCAAAAGAAACCTGATTACACATACTTAAAAGCTTTCGGTTGCAGTTGTTACCCATATTTACGATATTATTCTCCTCACAAGCTCAATTATCATACCACTAAGTGTGTGTTTATTGGCTATAGTGCTCTTCATAAAGGATATAAATGTCTTAACAACAATGGTCAAATCTACATCTCTCGTCATGTTATTTTTAATGAAGCCGAATATCCTTTTCCAGTCCTTTTTCCATCTAACCAAACATCAACCCCACCTCATACATCTTCTTCTACACTTCCTCTTTCCATTTTACGACTTGTACAGGTTCCTCCCCCTGCTTCTCTGCCTCAGCAACAATCTCCTGTCAATACCACAGAACCCGCTCATCATCAGGTAAATTCATCTCTCTCTCCTTCCTCTCTACACACTCCTCCTACTATTCACCCTCATCATACACTGAACACTCATCCTATGATCACCAGATTAAAGGCTGGTATTTTCAAACCCAAAGTTTACTCCACAGATATAACGTCCCCCCAACCCACACCAAAAACAGTAAAAGAAGCGTTCTTACATCCTATATGGCGAATGGCTATGGAAGAAGAGATCCAAGCATTACATAAAAACCAAACCTGGACATTGGTACCAAGTCAGCCTAATTTTAACGTTTTGGACACAAAGTGGGTATTTCGTGTGAAACACAATCCAGATGGCTCTATAGCTAAACACAAAGCCAGGCTTGTTGCAAAGGGGTTCAATCAGAATCCAGGGATTGATTTCCATGAAACATATTCCCCGGTTGTTAAAGCATCAACTATAAAGGTAATTCTATCTCTTGCTGTCTCTTTTGGTTGGGATATTCAACAACTTGATGTGAACAACGCATTTTTGAATGGTGCTTTACAAGATGAAGTTTACGTAAATCAACCACAAGGTTTTGTCAATCAGCAGTATCCATCCTATGTGTGCAAACTCTCAAAGGCTTTATATGGCTTAAAACAAGCTCCCCGAGCTTGGTTTCACACTCTCAAGCTTGCTCTAAATAAATGGGGTTTCCAGAATTCTAAGAGTGACACTTCCCTTTTTTACTTTCATCGAAATGGGTTTTTAACTCTGCTGCTTGTGTACGTTGATGATATTTTGGTTACTGGCAATCATTCGGATATGATTCAGACTGTTATTCAGAAACTCCACAGCCAATTTGCCTTGAAGACATTGGGTCCTGTTCACTATTTCTTAGGCTTTGAGGTGCAAAGATCGTCTACGGGTCTTTTTCTCTCCCAAAAGAAGTACGTCGAAGACTTACTTGTTAAAGCAAATATGGCTGCCTCCAAACCTTGCTCCACTCCCATCTCTCCGAGTGTGAAACTATCTCTTTATGATGGAACTCCATTTGATAATCCATCTTTGTATCGAAGTCTTCTTGGAGGTCTTCAATATCTGTGTCACACTCGTCCTGATATTTGATACACAGTTAATAAATTAAGTTAGTTTCAAGCTCATCCTCTCCAGCCCCATTGGATTACTCTAAAAATTGTGTTACTTACGTGGCATAACTGACTATGGATTGGTGTTTAAACCTTCACCCATTCGTTTCCAAATCAATGCATACTGTGACTCTGATTGGGCAAGCTCCATTGACGATCGGAAGTCGACTTCTGGAGGATGCATCTTCCTAGGAGGGAATCTCATCTACTGGAGCTCTAAGAAACAACAAATGATAGCTAAATCTAGTACAGAAGCATAATATCGCGCGTTATCACAATTATCAGTGGAAGTTATTTGACTGATTTCTTTTCTTCGGGAAATTGGTTTCTCTCCTTCACGTAGGCCCACCTTGTGGTGTGATAACAATGGTGATCGAGTTCTTGCACAAAATTCAGTTTTCTATGCACGAACAAAGCATATCGAAATTGATGCACACTTCTTACGGGATAAAATTGCAGATGGAGTCATTGAAGTCAAGTATGTCGCCTATGATGATCAGCTAGCAGATTTATTTACAAAATCAATGGTTGCATTAAGACATTCATCTCTCCATACAAAACTCAATCTCTTGTCTTCACAGGAGTTGAGTTTGAGAGGGGATGTGAGAGATAATAAGAAGTATATGGGCCCAAATCAAAACAACAATGAGCATCACAAACCCAAATACAAGTATATTCTAGAAGCAGCAAATATTCTCGAGAGTTCTACATCCTGCCAATCAAGAAGAAGCAATATTGTGTATAGATGATTGGTTGCCGCAAGTGTCCTTTTTCTTTTTATATATACATACAGTCATATAATATCATAATATACAATAGAAATAAAAAGTTCTTCTTTCATCGTGGTCTCTTTAACAGAACTTCTTATGAAATTGATAACTGTGAATGTCAGACAGATTCCTTTACAGATATGCAAGTATAGATTGACATGCCGTAAGCCCCTCATAACCATATTTGATTTCCAATTCAATGTATATTTTTCTTCAACTAGTATCTGATGTTCAGTGTCAAACACATTCACTTACCAATCAGGAATCCTTTTAACTAGACATCCGAAAGAATGTTTGCGTTTCTTTTTTAATCGTTCAACATGAACAATACCATGTAGTAAGCACAAAACCATCCAAAACCATATATTAGCTAGCAAAACAATGCATTGGATTGTCACACGCCGATGACTATTACAATGATCTAAATGAGCAAAAGAAAACTAAATGCAGCCTATCATTAGGGATCGAATAATATGAAGATGGAAGAATTTGAAAAGGGATATGGTAAAACAACTTAGGGATAGGATAATATATAAAGAAGAATGAAAATTGAAAGGAGATGCTATCTAGATATTACCTTTTAAGTTGCATCAAATTGCATTGCTTTCTTGTTAACAACATATTAATATGAAAGTTGTTACCTCTTTTGGCATTTTCTTGATTTTCTGATAAACCAAACAGAGGGGTCTTGTACATTAGATGTGGAATAGTCGATTTATCTTTGGCCTCATCTAACGCAAGCCTGTTACACCGAGTCCTCTATAGTTGATGTTCATGGTAAAGATATTGGTATAGTTAGTAAATAATGTGATTAACAAGTTAATAAGTGTTAACCAAAATTTATTTTATGCAAAATTTTAAAAAATGAAAAGAATCGTTTCGTTTGGTATACAGATAGTTTGAAATCCATTGATTTAAAATCATTACTTATGTTGACTTTGTTAGACTCTTTCTTCTTGAAGCATAATTGGACTTTGATACTTGTAAAATGTTCTGCCTCCCTAACCCATATGAAAATATGATTTATTCTATGAATGTTTGTACAAGTTAATATCTCTCATGTATAATTAGAATTCCTCTAATGAGAAACATTAAAGGTGCCATGTGAAGTTAAATGTATTCAGAAGAACAAAAAAACAAATGAAAGATCACTAAAATGAAAGCTTAAAGCATTGACCTCCTTCAAAGTTCAAAAGAATAAGGAAACTTTTATGAAATGCAAACTAATGTCAAGCAAAACTTGAAATTTAGGACAAAAATTAAGACAAGTAAAGTAAACACTTCATCACATTTTCTAAATAGTCTGGTAGACATTAACCCTTAGGTAATTATGAATCCCTTCAAATCATTGAATTGTTAAATGAATAAAAAAATCCAGTCATTGCTACAAAAGACAATTACAAACACTCCCACATATTAAGGTCAAGATTGACTTATTATAAGCATGCCTTTACAAGGACAATTCATATTTTAAGAAAAAAGACAAAAAGAATAGACAACACTAAAATACAATCTTGATCGTATGCATTGGAACACCATTCAGATATAGGAACAACAAATCATAAGCGATACGTAAAAGTGATAGTTATAACCAAAATTAATGCATTTTGAGATCCAAGTGAACAAAGCGTAAAGATTGGGGTACGCAAAAGTTTTTTTTTTTCCTTCTTTGCAATTCAACATAAAGAGACTCAGCAACAAGACAAAACAAGAAGCAATTCTAAAGTTGGACCGAGCAATCAATCTTACCACAAAACTCAAAACATCAAGAAACTGGATCACTAAATTTCTTAAAACAAATACAATTGCTACAATCACTATGGTAACAAGAAGATAATCCTCAATGGAAAAACAAAAGGTAAACACCTAATTTCTCAACATAATTTTTAAAGTGACCTAATTGTTGATTTTGATTATGATTCTAAATGTGAGGTCACAAGACCTATGTTCACTAGATTTAAGGCATAAGTAGTTTTAGTGGAGTCGAGGTTGTGTAAAGTTATCTTACTAGTACAGGACGTGAAGAATGGGCAAGACAGAGGCACCAAAAAGAGTGTGGCAATGCAAAAGAATGTGTGCATGTGTGTCTATATATGTTTGTGCCTGTGTAGGCACATGTTTGGGAGTGCGGGTGTCAGAGAGAGAGAGAGGGCGAAGTGAGTATGAATTAAATATTAGCCTTTCTTTAAATTTGTTTGTTACAACTACCATCCTTCTCTATTTAGCTAAACACACTTTCTTAGGAGCCTCACAACTATGAACTGGAGTCTCTGATAAGTATAAAGGCAACATCATATGATCCATATGACATTTAACATTATTTGGATGAAGACTTTATGGACCTTTATAGTTAGGCTATGATCACTTGATCACTTGAAAATGTTGTTATTGTCTTAGGAGGGCTCCCATTTAACCTCTCATTAATACTCTATCTAGTACTGTGGTGTTAATTTATGTCTTTGCAACCAATTGATTAGTTGCAATCTTATGTATAATATTATTATTTAATTAATAAAGGCATTATTTATCTTAATATATTTTGTTAATTACATTTGATGTTTTAATACTAAAGATAAAATCTCTATAATGATTGTTGTGCAATTGAAATTATAATGATATCATAATTATAGAATTCAATTTACATATATGTATTATTCTTAAATTGTTTCTAATTGTAGTGTAAAACTAGCCCACATTATATATCTTTCTTATGAAAAATGTAATTAATCTCATATATTAAAGTATGAAGATACTTAAATAAACATGTGAAGATCTCAAATAAGTTATAGAGAATAAGTTCATAGAACTAACCCAATTATGAAGATCTCAAATAAAATATTACCTACGTTTGTAGATTACTTCATTATGATGGTTATATATTTGATTCTTAGATTTGAGATTGTCAAGGTATCTTTTGTGAGAATTACTGTGTTTTGATGCTATTTATGACCTATCCTATTTAAGATAACTTAGTCGATAGTACTTGAATACAATATGAACCAATAGAGATAATTGAGTAAGTCAATAAAGAATTTGTTACTCTAAAGTAATTAGAGATAATGTTCCACTATTCTTGCTTAGTAGTAACTTAAGAAACTCTCTTACTATAGTGAATTGACATTTGAAAAAAATATCTTTATTAATTACTAATTAGCAAGAACAAATGTAATTGGATTTAAAAAGAGTAGATATTATATGTATACTCTATGACCAATAGAAACTTTTAATGAAAAAAGGATTAAATTATACATCATAATTATACATAGACAGTTTAAGTCAAATCACCTTGACATTTCTAATATTTGGATGATATGTCAATTTTGATCTATAATTATAAATTATTTGATTGGAGAATTAAATCTAATTATGAATTAGAATTAGAATTTATAATTATTGCTAATATATTAGGAATCTAACGAGTCACACATAAATAACAGTTAAAAAGAGAAAATTTAAGTTAAGTTAAGTTAAAGTTATCATGAAATTTGAGATACTTCATGGATCAAATATGAGCAATTTGATTTTATCTAAATTAAATTAAATTATAATTTAAGTTGTACTTTAGTTATAATTAAAATATTTAATTTCAATAAAAATTAAACCCTAATGCTCTTTATATATTTTAAAAAAAAACCTAATGAAGTTAGCACTCTTCCTTAATTTCTCTCAAAGAGTTAAGTTTCTTTTGCTACTCTACGGATACCATTAGAGTCTAAACGGGTGAATACCTCATGGTTGACACCTCAAAAAAGGTTTCACCAAAAATTTTGAATAAGATAAGATTCATTTATTTAAGAATTCATGTTTTTTAAATTATTCAATTATTGTGATCTGATTGAAAATCGTAAAATTTTTATTTTTTCATTACACCAGTAATTTAATCATGATTAGTTTCCTAACATGTAGGAGATCTCAAAAATCTTTAACAGGTCTAAATATCAAGTGGTCTCTTGATTCTTCTTCCTACATTTGATGAACCACCCATCTCCTAAGAATTTATTTCTTTTATTACCTTCTGATTGACCACTTAAAGAAGGAACATTGAGGAAAACATACAAAAGTCTAGGTTGTTCAAGTTCTCCTTTAGTTTTAATTTTGAATGTCCTCTTTCTTAAAATGTGATATCTTCATCAAAAAAAGAATGGAAGAGCTTTCTTCTTTAGTAACATATAGCATGATGCCTTCATAACTAGGCAATATCATCTTTAAGGTTGACACAGTATATTCATCTTTCAAATTTTATGGTTATGCACATATTAGTAGTTGCAAAACAATAAGATTTTTGGTTAGTTGTTGCCAAAGCTTAGCTCTCTTTGAAAACCTCAAAATTTTGGATCTTTCTAACATTAAATTCTTTGGAACTATTTCACCATTTTTCAGGTCTCGAGTACCTAAGGATAAACAACAATAGTTTGGCCGTCATTGGCCAAAATCTGGAGCTTCCTCTTTTAGAATTGTCTCACAACATTCTCATTAGATCACTGAATAAACATTATAAGTGTTAACTTTTGATTTATGCCCTACAACTAATTGATTGGGTGTAGCTTAATAACATAATTATTTAAAGGCATTTTTATCTTATATAAATTTAGATATATATGGTAAAGTCCACGAGATAAATATCCATTGTAAATAAAATTATGATAATATTATAAATATAAAATTCATATTGCATTTATGTATGTTTCCAAAATTGTTCTTAATCATCGTTTTATTAACATTAGAAATTAATAAAACATAAAAATACTAGCACATATTTTTTTTTAATGAAAGAAGTAGTTGATGTTATAGACTAAAATATGAATATATTTAAACAAACATGTAGGTGCTTGATAGAAAACTAATTTACTAAACTGATCCCATATGAGAAATCCATTTAAAAAATTGCTAGTATGTCTATGAAAATTCTTGTTGTGATGTTTATATAAGTGATCATTAGACTTGAGACCTTTAAAATTATCTTATATAGAAATTGTTATGTTTTGATACTCCTTATGAGCTATCCTAGTCAAAGAATCAGTAGGTAGTCATTGGTTATAGCATGAACTATATAGAAGTAATTGAGTGATTAATATATGATTCATCATCCTAAAGTAATTGAAGAGAATGTTCTGTTGCTCTCGATTAATTAATATTGATTCAGGAAATATTTAGCCAAGGTGGAATGATATTTTGAAAATAATTTTTAAATATAATTAATTGAATCAATTATTATTTATTAATGATTGGACTCAAATAGAGTAAATATTAATTTTGAACTCTATATCCAATCGAAATATTGTATGATGAGATGATTGAATTATACGAAAAAATTACATATGAAAAAGTTAACCAAAACTACTTTGACATTTCTAAATATCTAATTGGTCATGATGTGTTGCTAAACACTAGTCTTGATCAATATGTATAAATTGTTTATGACTCTTACTTTATGACCATTTCTTAATCTCCCACGAGACTCATACCAACTTTTCAAACAAAGTATTGTTTTTCATGTGTCAAGAAAATGATCTCAATGGCTACATTCACGTACACACCTCCTGTGACTGTGAGACCTTCTTTTCGGTGTCCTTCTTTTCGGTGTTTGGTAAACACCAATATAATGCAACTTTGACAATATGACAGTGGCATGTTTTGACAAAGTTGTAAGGTGTCTTTGATGATATATATGTGGCCATAAAACACTACATGATAGATGCCGGAGCTTCAGTGTTGGCGTTGGTTATTGGAAATATATTCGGTGCTTCAACGTTGTTTGGTAAAATGCATGGAAGGCTGGACACACTTGCATGGTGCGTTGCACGGAGGCTGCAGCATATATGAAACATAAAATGCATGGCTGTTGCGTGGCTTACATGAAGCTGGACACCATTTACAAGTTAATTAGTTTTTAATTATTTGGACATCATGCATCTGGACGTAAATCACATGGTTTGGACGTAAATGGAAGTTGCTGGACGTGAGCCTTACATGGCTTGAATGAAGATGGACATAAATGGTGCATGGATTTCACGTAAATGGATTATGTTGTTTAGTTATTGGACTGTTTTATGTAAATTGTCCAATTGTAATGTAACTGCTGGTGTTTTTATCTTTTAAAAACGTTAATGACTGAAGGGTATAAATAGGTGTAAATCCTTCGGACTTTGTGGGTGTTGTACTCCAATTATGCAGGAATAATATAACATTATTGGTTCCATATGCTCGAGCAGTCCAGGTGTCACATATTTCTGCACCATTTGACAGCTTCTTTTTGTGAGGAGCATTTTGCTGAATCAAGTGAGGTATTTGGTTGCATTACAGGGCTGAGTTGTTGACTTTTGCTGACCTCAAAATTAATCCCGTAACACGGGACAAGATCTTCTGTCTAATTTTATGATGTCTTATCTCATGAATCTCAGTCATTTATTTATGCAAATCCCGTGTTTATTTATGCGGGACCCATGCGGGACTCACACAAATGAATGACTGAGATTCATGGGACAGAATAAGATACCATAAAATTGAACAGAGGATCCAAACTCCCCGCAACACCTCCGCTCCCTAGATAAACCACAACTCTCGCTTTTCGAGAGCTGCAAATCAGTGGACCAACTAGAGCAATTCCACTCCCAAACAAATCATAATGGGCACAATAGCAAGTCCTGTTGTTCAAATCCAGATCATTTCTTTGTGTTGTAATAGTGAGTTTGGTGATGTGGATTATGCCCGCCAACTGTTTGACACAATTCTTCAACCAAGCGTCTTGTATTGGAATATGATGTTCGAAGGGTACTCAAGGATTAATTGTCCCGAGACTGGACTGTCCAGCCACTCTAGACACGTTGAATGCCCCGTATACGACTTTGGACATTAAGGCGGCCTTATTCCGCCTTAAGGATTCAAAAACTCCAGGGTCTGATGGGTTTTCAGCCGGGTTCTTTCAACAAACGTGGCCAATCACAAGCCAGCTACTCATGGAAGCGATTCTTGAATTCTTCTCTTCGGGTAAACTATTGCGGGAAATAAACCACACTTACATTTGCCTGATTCCCAAAAAGGATAGACCTGAGAGGATCACGGACTATAGACCGATTTCATGCTGCAACACAGTTTATAAAATTATTGCCTCTCTTTTAGCTGAGCGCTTGAAAGGAGTTTTGATGGAGGTAGTCAGTAAGGAGCAAGGAGCTTTCTTACCGGCGAGGAGTATTGGTGATAACATTCTGCTGCTTCAGGAGCTCATTGGAGAGTACCACACTGGTAAAAAGATCAACAATTGTGTAATGACAATAGATCTCTATAAAGCCTTTGACACAATTGGCTGGGATTATTTGCGGGAATGCATGCGATGTATCGAATTGCCTCCCCGATTCTGCCACTGGATCCTCCAATGCATCCAAACGCCCTCTCTGAGCGCCCTAATCAATGGTATTCCTACTAAGCCTTTTTTGATTTAGCGAGGAATAAGGCAAGGGGATCCATTTTCCCCTTACTTGTTCACTCTAGCCATGGAGGGTCTTTCCCGATTGTTGTCAAAAATGGTGCATTGCAATGGACTTTTCCAGTTTCATCATAACTGTAAGGATCTGCACCTGTCTCATTTAATTTATGCTGATGATGTTATTCTTCTTTGCAAAGCCGAATTGCAGGTGTTAGCTATCATGATGAACTTGATGACCACATTCTCTCGGTAGTCGGGTATGACCTTGAATTTACAGAAAAGTGGCATCTATGTCTCTTCAGATGTGAGCAACCGGGAAGGCCTTAGCACTTCGGTTGGGTTAAATCTTCACAGTACGCCTTTCCGCTATCTTGGTGTTTCCATCACCTCGGGCAAGCCTCGGTTCTCAAATTTTATGCCTCTGATGGAGAAGTTAAAGAGCATAATCAACTCTTGGCAGAATCGGTTCCTCTCCTTTGCGGCCATAGTCAACTTGATTGTTTCAGAGTTGAATAGTATGTATGTGCATTGGGCTGCTCATATGACCACCCCTAAAAAAGTTATTAAAGAAATGGAGAGGATTCTAAAGGCCTTCTTATGGACTGGTAAGTTTGACCAATGCAAGGGAGCTAAAGTTAAATGGAGTGCGGTTGTTGTTCCTAAGAAGAATGGGGGTTTGGGCATTATCTCCTTTCCCGAGATGCAAAGAAGTCTGCTTATGAAGAGAATTTGGGGTTTATTTGTGGATAAAGAGGCTATGTGGGTTCAATGGATGCAGGCATACCGTCTCACTGATCAAAGCTTTTGGCATCTCTAATTTAGGTATGAATACTCTTGGCTTTTCAAAAGCTTACTGAAACTGGGTGATGTGATTTACCCTTTGATTCAGAGTATAATTGGGGATGGAGAAAAGGCTTCTTTTTGGTTTGACAATTGGCATGTGCTGAGCCCCCTCTAGCTCCGCAATGATTTAACCAGAACCCGACACCGAATTCCACTTAAGGCCAATCTCACATGGGTTGTTTAGGAAAGTGACCGTCTGCTTAGATACAGGTTCGGCTATATGCTTACTAGGTACCTGAATGGTATCTCTCTTCGAAGTGCTCCTGATAGAGTGATTTGGACAGCTACACAATCCGGTGATTTCACAACCTCTTCAACACATGCTATTGGGCGAGGGCTGGCTGAAGAAGTTCCTTGGACTGTACTCATCTGGAAACAGGTATTATGTCCAAAGGCAGCCTTTTTCCTATGGCTGACCATTAAAAATAGATTGAGAACAAAGGACAGATGGTTCGGTACTTATGATCCTATTTGTGTGCTATGTAAGCTAGTCCATGAAAGTAGAAATCATTTATTTTTTGAATGCGAATATACCAAGACAGTGTGGAATCGCATATTGTATATGACAGGTATCTTGTATTCTTCATATGAATGGCCTGAGGTCCTTAATGAGATTATTCACGCAGTCAATAATGGGCAGCGTGATTCTCTCATGATTAGAACCTCCTTTTATATGGTTATCTATCATATTTGGCGGGAGAGAAATAGACGTTTTTACAAACAAACGGAGAGGCACAAATATGAGTTGGCGGACTGTATTATTAACCTGATCAGGGAGGTCATCATTAGGCATGGTATGCAAGAGCAGCTAGGTTTGGCTATGCGACAGCGATGGAGTATGTAGACGTAGCTGGATATTGGACATTTTGTGGTTTGCTATTTTGTAACAGGGGTTTTCTAGTTTTCTAGTGTCGGTGGCCTAAAAGGCTTTTTCCTCTTTTTGTCCGCATCTTGTAGCTTGCGATACTTGTACATTGTTTTTCTCTTTTCATTATAATTACATATATCTTAAATTTTCAAAAAAAAATGTTTCACTGATGGATGAGAGAATAGAGCATTTTTGGTGTTGGAACTTTTCGATGAAGAGCAAAACAAAAGCTTCAGAAATATGAGACGTGGGTTATTAATCCAGCAACACATGTCACCCATGCATAAAGTCATTTTTCACTCTTCCATTTGTCTCTTATTCTTTCTCTCTTTTTTTTTTGGTCCAAAATCTCCCAAATTTTTAGAAATTTTCTAAAATTCACCAAAATTTCAAAATAATAATATGACTCTCCAAATAATTTTTCGGCTCCAAAATAATTCACCAAATTTCTAAAATATCCAAAATGTACAAAAATTGTCAAATCATATTTAATACACTCCAATAAATCCACAATTTCCACTTATAAATCAAATTTACCCAGAAATGTCAATGAATGCATGTACAATCATATGAATGTGCAAATTAAATGTGTATGTTACTATTAATTATGCATGATATGCATTTTCCTAACTTCTCAGAAATTTCTCATAATTTTCTTATAATTCACAATTATAGCCTTAACATGGATAACGAGATGTTACACAATATTTGTTGTGATATATCAAATTCTAGGTTTTACAATAAAAGTGACCAAGATTTTGAAACACTTATTATGTGAAAAACATTTTGCATTTATTATTAAGTTTTCTTTACATTACGCTTTACTCCCTTACAAAAGGGAGAAAATCATATTCATTCAATTAACATTAATAACGTATCAAAAAGCTAACACTGAAAACAAGATTTTTACTTTTAAAAACTAATAATACAACAACTGTAATAACCCCAATATACAAAAATTTCTCGCTTTTGTGGGAATTGGAAGAAGAACATCAATTGCACATAATCTTCCCTTCTACTTTACAAAGAAATTATTTCTGTAACTCAAACCTGTAATATTTTGCTCACAAATAAGTAATGTTATCAGTTGCTTCAAAACTCGTCCTCTTTTAAAAACTAATCATTTAAATAACAAATACAATATGTTGTTTGGGTTTAATATCTATTTTCATCTTTCATTTTAAATGTTTATTATTCAAGTTCTATAGATTCAAAATTTTCAATATAATCCCTAACATTAATTCATGCTGATGTGACATAATTCAGAATTTCATCGAATTTTGAGTAACCAAAAACTCAATCGTATACAAATAATTCACCATAAGCACCAAGTTTGATAAGTCTCTGCTCGATTCCACAACTGGATCAAATTCAAAAAAACTCAACCAAAAAGTTTGTTGTCGCCATGTCATGTTGCTCATTGATGTGATTTGTGTGGTCTCTGTCAAAGTTTTATGAAATTTGGAATAGCCCAAGATTTAATCGTGTTCAAATAATTCAACATAAAAAATCCAAATTCGTTAAGAATTCACTCAACACAAAGTCTGATGGAATTAAATCAGACTCCAAAACCTCACTACACCCAAATCTGTGTCATTTTTACCCCACAATCTGCTATACATCATTGATGTATTATCGGGTTTTATTTCGTCTATATAGCCAACCCTCTTCATCTCTCTCTGCAAAATAAACCGCAGCCAACTTTATCTCTGCAAGGCGTTTTTGCTTTGTGCTCAGGAGCTCATCATACTCTCAAAACTCCATACCTCTGATCTTTCATTATCATGGCTGTTAGGTTTCCTAGCTCTTGCTTGCTTATGGCACACACGCTGCAAGTTGAAGCTAAAACAATCCCAAAATTCACGCTACACGCAACGCTCAAAAACCCAAATTTTTCTCCACCGTAGACTCAAAAGCAAACAACAAAGCCTGGCGGCGAAGCAGAATAGCTGGGATGAAAAATGTAGATGAGTTCACACTTTGAAATCATTTTAAACAATATACAAAATGACACCGTTATGTAAATATTTTGCTTATGGAAGAAGTTTGGATTTGGAGATAAGCAAATTTAAATTTTATCTTAAACCTATTAATTTCGAGACATTGGCTATCAGACCAAAATTTAATAATGTAAACTGCAATAGAGTATATAGACCGAAGCAAAAAGAAGCAGGCAGACCAAAGCATTAGCGGCGTGTATGTATATGTACGACATGCACAAGCCAATAAATTTCGTAGCAACTGGAGGAATATTGGTCAGACCAACGCATGAAATGTTCTGTTCCTAACAACGATCCATAAAAGTCGTATCATGGGACTGCTCAACACAAAATGCAATGCGCAGTGGAAGAAGGGATACATGCCAGTAATGGTCTTGCAAGAGATTCGTTGGTCAAACCAAAGAATTAGCGGCCGTGTTCTTTAAATTGCGATTTGATAAAACAACAGATACTTGCAGACAAATGAAGTCAAAAAAGGATCTTTCAACGCTAGTTATTGAAAATGCATCATTCAAACACATGGTAGCATATTTCACTTCTGAAAGTCTTCCTCTTCAGCATATATTCTAAACCCAAAAGTTAAATCGCCAAGTGATTTTCTTCAGTTTATTCATCACTCTGTGTGAATCCCCAACGGCAAATCACATGTTTTTAAAAATTTTCCTTAAAGAAAATTAGAAAGCAACAAAGATTATTTCAATGAAGTCGATCAGATTCTAGGTCCAAGTCCAAAGATTAGGAAGAATTTTTACATAATATCATAACTCTTTCTTCTGTCCATGAAAAACAAATAACCTATGTAGCACGGAAATGGAGCCGCGTCCGCATGTCGGACACGTGTCTGTGTCGGACATCCACTGATACGCGATGGACGCAGCTCGGACACGTCTGGAGACCGGACATAACTTAATGGAATATATACTCCAAAAAACATATGCTCTATGTGTTTTTGAGAGGGGCTTATAAAGTATCAAATATGTATGAACTATCAAGATGTTAGAAGTCTTGAAACACATCAATCAATATATATCATATTATGAATTCTAAAT
>JAOSBK010000006.1:27642681-27653816 GCA_027568895.1 Erythroxylum shatona | reverse complement strand
CCCCTCCTAACCAATTTAGTTTGCATTTCATGACATTTAGGCTAGCTTAGGTCCATTGCATTAGGTTCCAATTAAGTAAGACGACCCGAGGTTGCACTCTATATTGCAGTCTTTGGAATTAAATTTTTGATTCAACCGCTAAGGGTAAGATCGAAAGACACTGCGAATCAATTGATATAGACTAAGAGACTACGAAGAATGTGCCTTATGCTAGTGTGGTTGATAGCCTGATGTACGCCTATGTGTGCACCAAATTGGATATTACATTTGTTGTTGGACTGTTGGGTAGATATCTCACTAACTCAAGAATAGACCATTGAAATGTAGTTAAACGAGTGTTTAGATATTTAAAGGGAGCTAACAATTATATGTTGACATTTAGAAATATCAACAATCCAAACCTCATGGGATATACAGATTTAAATTTTGTCATATGTCTAGATGATAGAAAGTCCATATAAGGGTATATCTTTATGTTAGCAAATGGCACAGTATTATGGAAGAATGTCAAGTAGACATTAGTGACTTCCTTGACTATGCATGCAGAGTTTGTGACATGTTATGAGGCTACTACATAGGCAGTTTGGCTCAGGAACTTGATTTCTAAATTGTTTGTTGTTGATTCAGTGGCTAGACCCATTCAATTATATTGTGATAATCTTTCTACTGTGTTGTTCAATAACAACAATAAGAACATCACAAGGTCTAAGCATTTAGAGGTTAAGTATTTAACCATAAACGAATTGATAAAGAAAGGTGACATTGAATTGGAGCATTTGAGGACTGAGGCTATCCTTACTGGTCCTTTAACTAAAGAACTTCTCCCACTTGTTTTTTAAAAAAATTTATATAGTATAGGTTTATTAAAGTCCTTAGACACTGTTAGCTAGGGATCACATTGTTTTTTTTTTAGTAACAATGATATGATATTACGAAAACAAACAAAATTATACATATTAAAGGTAGTGAAAGAATGAAGCCACCTAAGTAGGTACAGTTCCTTATTCCCTTCACTCCAATGAATCTAGTTACATAAATTCTAAAATAAAACACTATCAAACTTACTTTTTTTTACCATAATAGCCTAAAAGTTTGCATCTAGCAAATAATTTAATATCTTTAGCAATTTTGTTATTACATCTAAATCTTTTCCTGAAATGATCATAATTTTGTTTTTGAAGATGAAATAAATCACAACGCATAAGCTAGCAGTCAAAATATACTTGATAGCTCTTGATTTCTTGCATTTATCAATCCAATGAAAGCAGCTTTAAAGTGTTCACTAATTGGAATGCCAATAAATCCATCTCTTAATAACTAACAAGATATCATATGAGCTAGGATAAATGAAGAAAAAATGAGCAATGGTTTCATTATCATAATCATATAGTTGACACTTTATAGTGCCTTGTAGGAAACCAAGATGGTGCATTTTGTCTTTTATTAGCAGTTTGCTAGTAGCTGCAAGCCAAGCAATAAAACAATGTTTAGGCACATTTAATCTACCCTATATAATGTTTGCATATTTTCATTTTTTAGTTGTTCCCTTTAGTATAAGATGTAGTATAAACAATAATACTATCTGTCCATGTACCACCACTATTGTAAGCACATCGAAATTTCTCTTTTACCTTATTAAGCTTAGCCCAGTACTAACTACAATACATCTTGGGCTTATAAGACTATAAATAAGTTCCTTTAAGATAAATTTCATTCACCCATTTCACCCAAAGAACATCTTATTTTGTAGACACATACCAAATATTTTTACCAAGCAAAGCCAGATTCATAGTCTTACAATCCTTAAAGTTAAGTCCACCATGAGTTTTAGGTATGCAAATGTCATCCTAAACTATCAAATCAGTTTTTCTTTTTTAGTTAGAGGTTCCCCCACAAAAAATGTCAAAATTTTGCTTCATTTTTCTTAATCACACTTGAAGGGAGAATGAAGATACCACTGTAATAAATGTGAAGGGACAACAACATTGAATTAATCAATTTTTCTCTTCCAGCATAAGATAGGTTCTTAAAAGCCTAGCTATGAATTCTCTTTGTAATCTTCTGAACCAATATGTAGTAGTTAGCTTTGCTCCATTTTATAGGAGATAGAGGTACACTCAGATGTTTAAGAGGAAAAGAACCCTCACAGAAACTAGTAAGCATAAGGATCTACCATTTGCACTCAGTAGAAACATCAACCACATAAACATTTGATTTAGTCTTATTGGCACACAAGCCAGTAACATTAGAAAATTAATCAAATCCTTGCATGATTCTATGGACTGAAGTAGTATTATCCTTGTAAAAAACAAATGTTGGTGAGATAAAGGTTTTTACATATAGGGTGAAACCTGAAGTCTTCCAAAAGGTTAACAATCTTCAAAATTCGAGACAAAAATTCCATCACCAAGGTAAAAAGAAGAAGGGAGACTGGATCACCCTGTCTAATACCCCTTTTTCCCCTCAAAATAACCATGAGAAGCACCATTCACAAAAATGGTATAAATGGCGGACTTAAAACATAACATGATCCATCTGATAAATTTTTCAAGAAAACAATACCCAACAAGCATCTCCTCAATGGAGTCTTAATGCACTATGTCATAGCCTTCCTTAAATCAATTTTCATAAGGCATTAAAAAAGAAGTTGATTTTCTATTATAAAGTCTAATCAAATCCTAACAAATTAGGATATTATGCACAATACTTCTATTCTCCATAAAAGCATCCTGGTACTGAAAGATAAAGTCAGGCAAGGCAAATCGCAATCTATCACAAAGAACCTTAGAGATACATGTATAAAAAGTAGTACAACAAGCAATAGGATAAAAATCAGAAGCAAAACTAGGATTATCTACTTTAGGAATTAAAGTAAGACAAGTAATGTTGAAATACTTAAACATGTTACTAGAGTTAAAAATCTATTAAGCAACCTCAGTAATATCTTTACCAATAATATGCCAAGTACCTATGAAGAAACCACTGGGAAGCCATCAAAACCTAGGCTTTTACTTCCATAGATAGAAAAAATAGCTTGTTTGATTTTTTTTAGGAGAAATGGGGGCAATCAACTTCAGTTGTTGCTCAAGAGACAACACAAGCCTAGCTTTAAAGAAAAAAGAATCTACTAACTTCTATAAGTATCAGCAACATCCAACATACTCTTGTAAAAATTTAAAAGTTTAGAAACAATCTCATCAGGCTCATTAATTTTAGTACCAAAAGAGGTTTTAATGCTATAGATTCAATTAAGCTACTCCTAGTCTTCATGATTGCATGGAAAAAAAGTAGTGTTTTGATCACTAAGATAAATCCATTTCATTTTACTCTTTTGTTGAAAAATATATTCTGCATCCCAACTAATCTAAATGAACCTATGCCTATCATATCTTTCTACAATTTGAAGAGAAACATTATCAGAATTGTTGTTAGCAGCTTCTTAAGCGGAAAGCATAACAGATCTAGCAAGTGGAAGCCCTCTAAGAATGGCCCAATACTTCTCCCTATTGAGCTTCCTCAAAGCAAGTCTAACATTCTTTAGTTTGTATGAAATATGATAAAGCTTGGAACTTGGAACTTGAATGTTCTAAGCTTTGAATACAATCTTTGAAAAATTATTATGCTTGCCCCACATATTTTGATATTTGAAAGGTGTTTTGCTAGGCTTGAAAGTAGTGTCAATAGTGACTATAGCAGCATAATGATCTGACATATCTTCTAGCATAAATTGTACACAATAGTTGTCAAAGGTAGTCACTTAAAGATCATTTCCGAAGACTCTATCAATCTTAAAATAGACTCCAACCCCATCATCTTGCTTGTTATTACAGGTGAAAGAGCATCCAAACCATTTTAACTTAGTTAAATAGCAACAATCCAAACATTCCTTAAATTCTTTTATTTCATTCCAAGCAACAAGATTGCCTCCCACCCATTCATGAGGTTACAAGCCATTATTAAAATCTCCACCAAATTAACCAAGGCAAGGCATAATAATTAGCCACAACTTCTATATCATTCCAAAGTTGAATTCTCTCCTCTTTGTCATTAAAGTCATAGAAAAAAAAAGACAAAATTGTTCGTTATATCCCTTTCGTTTCACTTTTCATGACACAATTTAAGTAGATGAACTAATAATTTCTACATCAAAGCAAGCAAGATTGTAAGAACTAGTAATTATGCCATTACGATGATTTTGGTAATTCATAAAATGCCTCCAAACTCGTAAGATATGAGCAATACTTTTATCAAAATTGTTGTTTTTTTATTTTTGTTTCAACAATTCCAATAAGACCTACCTTATTGAGTTTGTAGTAAAGAGAAACATCTTTCTACTTATTCAGGCCATTAAGGCCACGAACATTTCAAAACATGATTCTATCCATGCCCCAAAGGGGGTTTCTCTAGTACTCCATCATTGGCATTCAATTGAGGATCAACCACAATATCATTTGAGTTGAGAATAGTAAAAGAATTGTGAATAGGGGTTGTTGCCCATCCAATCTCAATAGTAGTATAAGTAGGAGTCCTCTTACCCTCAATAGGCCTCTTCCTAGTAGAGTTTAAACTAACATTATGGAGAACAAGAGCTAGAACATTAGCCTCCATTACTGTCTCATCCTTGTTTATGGCTATGCTAACCTACTCAAGCTCTTATTCAATCTAAACCAACTTTGGCTTCCATTCCTTCCTGCCGAGCTTCTTCCTGCAGCTAGTCATACCATATCCATACCCTTTATAATGGTCACATATAGTAGGCTTCCATTCATACTAAACTGTTTGTTCCACAACAATCCTCCTAGTATTCCTATAATAAACAATTTCAGACATCTCTTTACCAATTTCAGCTTCAACCAAGATACAAGCAAAGTTTGCCTATTATTTTAGTTGTGTATTCTTATCAACCATCAAAGGAATTCCAATGAGGCTTCTGATCTTACTCAATCCAATGGGAATCTAATATTTAACATCAAGTATAGGAAACCTAATCCATAATGGAATTATGGGTAACAATTTCTTAAACATATCAAAATCTTCAATCCATGGCTGGATAATAGAAGGTTTTTTTATCAAAATGATAAATATCAATTTGTAGCACCTCATCCCTACTTTCCATATAGTCAAATCTCACCAAGGTAATACCATTTTTCATAGTAACTATTTTATTTATATTGAAACCAACCCAAACACATTGGATAAATCCATTCAGCATAGTTGGAGGAGGTCTAACACTCATTACATAACAAATCATAGCCTGATTCCAATAATCAATCTTAGACTTCTTGTCATCATATTCTATAATACCAAGATTAGTACCATCATGAACAGCAGGTTAGAAAAATTAAGCTTAAATCAAGCATTCTACAATTTAGAGATATGAAAAGAATCCCAAATTGATCGACAATCACCTATTTTAGTAGCACTTAGATGCTCTAGCTCTAGATCACTATGATCTTCCTAAGAAACCCTTTGGCCATCATCGTTGTTCATAATAGCTTTTATCATATTTAACCATTGATTGAGTTATTCTCGCATCTTGTTAATATTGGAAGCTCCTTCATTCATAGTAATATTCAAAGTAGTGCTAGTCTCAAAAGAAACCATTTTAATAGGAAGATTCCTAGTAACCCTCATAGTCATCAGTTTATCACTAGTAGTATCCAAGTTCCCAATCACTTCCATAGGCCCAGTTCCCATCAAATGAGCTTATGAATAATTCAGAGTTTCAGTTGTTGTCGATCAGCCCACAATCTCAGCAGCCTTTGTGGAAGTCCTCATCTTTCTTTCCATACTCCATGCATGTTAATAAGCAAGCTTTATCGTGTATCGAGATCATTTTGTTTGCTCCTTATACATTTTTATGTTTTTCATATATCATCATAGTATGTTTTATCAATACAGATGATCATCATTTTGCTCTCAATCATACATGTTATTATACATTGTCTTGATACAGTGAAAGTCTTAAGATATGTGTCGATCTTAAGCATTTAGAAGGTCATTGGGAATATATATACAGATTGACCTTAAGTTTTTGTCATTAGGACACATACAGATACATGTATAAATCCATAAATTTGATATGATATAGGGGATATAAGTGTTTAACCCATAAGGGTTTTCTTTAATGCAGTTTGGCATTCAATGAGAGACAAATTTATTTTGTTCAATTTAGCATAAAGTTAAGGGAAATTGAGACCTATAAACAAAAAGATGATACATTTCAGATCATACAGGTATCATCTTAGTTTTTCACACTCCATTTTTTTATTCATATTAGTAAGGTATTAGATATGCATAATTATATTGGATCTGTGTCATAAATGACCCATGCATTTGATATTTTCCAATATCGAAAGCCTTTCGGGATGGATTGATAGACTTTCATTGTCTTTGGATCAAATATTTCTTGAAATTGCCAACTTATACATTGATTTGGCTTAATTATGTTTAACTGGTTTTATCATTGTTACAACTACTGTAATTAATTATTGTCCAAGGGAGAGAATGTTAGTAATTTTCCTAAGTTGGACAATAATTAATTATGATTTTATGATTTTAACAATCTTACCATTAAGAATCGAATTTGTAAAGCTAATATAGTAACCCGATAAAGGATATAATTTAATGGGTTAAAGTCTATTAAAGAAAATAGACCCTAATCAATGTAGGTCAGATATGTGTTGGACTTATAATGGGAAGATCCAATACGGTTACTATATATAATTGCTAAGGTCTTCTGCTTTTGTTTAAGTAAGTCGTAAACATTCAAATTATCTAATCCTTTAAGAGATTCATGCTTTAAAAATGACACAAAAAGACGTTAACGACATCCGGTTGATCAACTTTTGTAAAGGTCGTTGAGAAAGTTCAAAGATTTTAGCATCAAAAAGCTTGTTTGAAGTTATGGAAAGTAAAACAGGTATTTTTCAAGTTTTTTTTGTTTATTCACTTTCACTTTTGATCCTGAGCGCATAACTAAGGCTCTTCTTACCCATTAGATTTAATAGAAAAAAAACTCTAAAAATCAACCCACCTACCCATTTAATCCAATTCAAACCTTAAACTCGACGTCCCCTAGTCCCCAACTCATTATGTTGTTTCATTTCCAACTATAGTAATTGCTTGAATCAGAATCTAATTATTATCGTCATGGTTTGATCATTTTTGTCCATATATTTTATTAATTATAATAGGTAAATGTATGGGAAAAACAATGTCGAGGGATGGCTTTGTGAGTGGCTACCATTTTTCTCTTATATTGTCTTTGTTTGGGATTGTGTTGTTTAGAAAAAAGAGTAATTCCTTTCGGCCTGACTGGGTGTGATCATTGATTTTTTCCCATTTTGTGTGTTTTGATTACTAAAAATAAGGAATAAATGATAGAGAAGGAAAAGAGAGAAATAAAAAATGTTTACATGTTAGAAATTGTCTAAAAGTGGATAGACAGGATAGTAAGTCATAGACGACTATTTCCATGGAGAGCATACCCATATAATATGGTGAGAAAAAGCCCTCAAATAAGTAGAGAAGAAAAAAAAGTGTCTAGAGAAAGCTACAGCTATTTGATCTGAGATTGAGAAGAAGAGGGAATAACAATAGGGGCTTGATGAAATTGCTTTTACATATGTTTGCCTAGTAAGGGTTGTTGAAAGTAAGTTTAAATTTGACGAAAGTCATGCCAAAGTGTTTTATTTTAAAACAGGCTAACTTATTACTATTGATAAAGTTAAACATTAACACAAAATTTTAGAACACGATTTACATATTTTCATTATTAAATATACTTACACTTCCGTATTGTTAATTATAAAAACTATTTTAAATAATATTTTTATCAAATTATTTAAATTATATTAATTATAAATTTATTGAATAATTAAGGGTTAATTATCAAAAAATTTCAAAATTTACTCGTAGCACTAAAATACCCTAACTTTCAATTTGTTATGAAAACATTCATACATTAAGTTTCTCATTAACATTGTTGATGTGACAAACTATGTCAGTTTTTTTAACATGTCATATGTCTAACATGTGTTCTTGTTTTTTCAACTTATTTCTTTAAAAATCAATTACATAAAAAACAAAAAATTAAAACCTATCCCCATTTTTGTATGTTTTCTTTTGTTCTTTATGGTATAAAACTCTCCTATATAGTTTCCATTGTGTGTGGAGTGTCGCTATCTTTGGATTGTCTCTGGAGTGTCGCTATCTCTTGTGATTAGGTGTGTCATTGTCTCCTATGATTGGGAGTGTCATTGTGACACTTTTTGGGAGGTAAGTCATCTAACCCTAGGTTATTATGCTTAAGAAATAATTTAGTGTTATTAAGCTTGGTTTTTTGATCATTCATCAATATTCTCATTCTTGTGGCATCTTGATAAAGAAACAAGGAATTATCACATGTTCTTTCGAGTTAGATCATCATTAATATCCCCAGATATTGCAATTGGAATTAGAACCTTGACTAAGATTTAATGAATTTCAACTATACTTATATCGTTGGTTCATCATTTTAAACAATAGACAAGAAAGCTAATGTTAGTAAGAGTAGTTGTTGATTGAAGTCCAATGGAAAAATAATCTTATATTTGTGTTATATAGGAAGACTTATGACTCTTTTCGTTAGCATATTAGTAAAGCAATTTATGTGTTTGGAAGTCTGTTAAGGAGCGAGTGAGGAAGGAGGTGGTACAGTCTACAAAGCTGAGACTATATCAATTGAAATACTATTCCTTTATGGCAGATATCTTGATACATCTATGGAGTTGAGAAATTCACCCCCATGATAACTATGCAAATAGAACTAAAAGTCACCCTAGTAAAAAGATATAAAGATTGTCTTGTAAAATTGAAATTGGAATAATTAGTAATATTGATGCTAAGGTTTTGGACAAAAAAGGAAAGCATATTAGGGTCACGATGCTTATCTAGTAGGATCAATTACTACTGGAATTGGCAAAATTTGTGACAACCCATATATATCCCCTGGGAGGATATATGAATGCCACACCAACAGTGCAAACAAATCAAAGCATACGAAAACTTCCATTTTTTATGTGTCCAAAATTGCATATGCACATAAGTGAAAACTTAATTATGTAAAGCAAATGATTTACTGGAATTGCTTAATTTTCTAACCCCTAACATGGGGTGTTACAAAATTTACGTTGGAATTGGAGCTGGAGTTGAGGTGATGAATATTGTTGTTAACTTTGGAGTTAGCTTTAGAGAACTTATGTTTCAAGTCATAGGGTAGTGTTTAATTCTCTTGATTGAGAAGTTGTTCTTTCTTCCTTAGCCTCTCATTCTCTTTCATGAAGTTTAGGAATTTTTTTTAAATTAACCCTTTGTTTATCATATAAATTATGCAAATCCATATTTTCATATGACGGAGATCATAAAATATGTATTTTTATTTTTAACACAACCTTCTTCACCTTCTTTTTTTATTTTTTTTCCTCCCTAATTTTCCTATAAAATTGGAAGTCAAGAAAATAAGAACATCTCACACTGCTAATGGGGTCTAACTTATAAATTCCAACATTTTTAATGATCAAAAGACATAGTTCAATTCATTAAAAGATGATATCCAACTTCAATATAGAAAGAACAACGTTATAATTAAAAAGTTCTTAACGTAACTAAAAAGCTTGATCTTGTTTGTCGGATTGAGTTCTACATCTTTTTACTTGAATTCTATTGGAAGATTTTTTTTTTACTTTAACTGGATCTAAAGATATTGTAGTAATTGTATGAAAATATGTTAATCATACTTGATCATGGTGTGTATTACAAAAAAAATGGGTGGAAGTAAAATATATTTGGATTTTATTGCATCTACACCTAGCATATACTTGATATAGGAAGAGTGTGCAAATTCAAGAATGAGATTTATTGTTATTTCAACAACTTAGCAAAAGCTGAAAAGAAAGACTCTCAATTTTGCCAAAAGAAGGTGTTATGATCATCTGTAAAACAATATTTGTAATTTTTATTGTTATTATATTTAGTATATAATATGGATATCATTATCCTGAGTAATTTTTCATATTCCGTATGTTGGTTGTCCCAATTGTAATGACAAGATAAAGCTACGAATATCACATGCTAATTCCAATATTGGTCAACATTTCTATCAATGTAATAATACAAATATTAGTATTTCTCTTTTATTTTATTAATGCATTATGAATATTTCAATTATAGCTTATATGATATTAATGTTATCATTCAAATTGTAAGTGTCTTGTAGGTATATAGTATTGTTTAAAGAGTTGAGACTTTGTTATTATAAAAAACATTTCCAAACATCTTTTATACGTTGAGGTAAGACTGTTATCCACAAGATACATTATTGTGCACAAGAGGTGATTTTAGTTTATAATTTATAGTTTTTTCAAAATTTGATATAAATATGATATTCATGTTTTAATTTTTATTTTATAGGTTCGATGTGACTATATATCTTAGGTGTCTGATGCTTTTTAATATGAACTTGCATTGCAAAAATATAGGAGAGTAAAATGGAACAAGAAGGAGTAGCACGTGATGGACCCCTATTATGTACACGATTTGTTCTCATTGAATGATTATAAGAGATCACTTGTTGTTGCTTAACCATCTAATGTTCATAGTTCTTATATTCTTAGTATGTGCTTATGCTCACTATGAACATAAGAAATCTATAATAGTTTAAACATGTTTCTTTTGTACATTTACATTCGTATTATTAATATTTATCAGGCTCTACTATAGTAACTATATTTTTTTTACCTACATTGTTTTTTGCTCTTTGAAACACTGGTAATGTTAATCTACCAACATGGAAATGATGGCTGCCAAAAGAAATTTTCTTTTGTAATGAAAAGCGTAAAAGAGATTTTCATTATATTGGACAGTTAATTTATGGTAATTGATAATGGCCAATATTTTGTGTGGCTAAGACAATCCCTATCCATATCCAAATATATTATTCAAGACAACCTATCATATCTGTTGGGTCCCGATTCCTTTTCTTAGAAATTAAGCTTATTTAAATTATTATGAGGTTTTTAGCTCTTAAGAAAATGAAAATTTAATGAGGGATTAAGTTTAAATTAGAGTGGAGTATGTTGTTAGAATTTAAAAGA
>JAOSBK010000006.1:27627782-27642581 GCA_027568895.1 Erythroxylum shatona | reverse complement strand
TCCCTCCCTCGTGAGTTGCGCGTCCAGATGTCACGTAGGACGTCGGACACGTGCCTCACCAGGGAGGGGTTCCAACAATATCTATCCATGTTCAAATTAATTATCCAATACAATCAAACATGCTTATCCATATCCAAAGCACATTATCTCCATCTCACAAAACATAGTTGAAATACATATCAAAATCAGAACACATGGTTCAAGTATGACTCATTTTGTTATTGATTTACCATCATCAATTTGAGATCTTATTAGAGTTGACTTTTTGGCCCTTACATTGCATCTCCTATGGGATGTAGTTATTGATTGAGCATTTGTATTTTAAGAAGCTTGAGTTGGTTTAAACACTTGAAATTGACTTCCAACCATCTATAAAACATTCATAAACAAAAAGGTATACCATTACAAATTAGGAATAAATAAAGTATATTATGACCTATTAAGAATAAATAATAAATAATTAGCCAAAATTTATAATTTGGTAACAGACCCGTAAATAAGTGTTCCCACTAATTTCTCTAAATGTTACTCCATATCTTTAGGTGGCATGTATACACATAAATGTTTATGATAATTTAATAAGTTGAGGAAAAACCAAAATTAAAAATGAATATTCATTTACCAACCTCTTCTCCCTTTTTAAGATAGATGTTGTAGTATTGGATCTTGTAAGTATCGATTGTTTAACTTTTCTTCTTCCACCATTGTCAATTCTGGATGTCGATGTTAGATTTTTTGTGGTCTTCCTCATTTTCTTTGCATTACACATGTAGAATTTGAAGTAAATGATTATACATCTAAAGAATATTTATCATAAACACAATTATAAATCAATATACAATTACCTTAGCAATTTCAGGTTATCTCGAAGGTTGGGCCTTTTTGTACATCTTTTTTTATTGTGACCAACTTCAAAACAATATTGACATCTCATGAGTACTCCAATTTTCCTCAACTTGTTTGGATTCCATAATTCTTCAACTTTATCCCTTCTCCTAGCCTTGTTGGGTCCTCCAGGCATTTTCTTAATCAAAGGAGGTAATATGGGTTACAAGTTTTCAATTTTTGGCCAAAACTTTGAACTATTATTGGGTTTCATAACATGTTAATAAATCTTCAAATAATACTCACATTTGTAGTATCTATCGATATCCTCCATTTGATTTGATATACAGGCAAATGCATGTTTACATGAGATTCCTGTTAAATCCCAAAGTCTACACTAACATGTTCTTGCTTGTAAACCAACAATGAGCTTATCTGTAAAATGTATTACTTCAAACTTTAAACTTTCATTTTTCTTGATGATATAGGGTCTTGCTTCCCATTGTGTAGTCTCTTTCTTCTTTCTCACTTTTGGACATATTTCATCTATTGATTTGAACATTATATATCTTTTTCATGAATTTGAGTCTTTAAAGCATCTTGAATTTCCACTAGCATATTAATCAAGCTTTTTGATTGTGCTTCACAAATGAATCCATTAAATGTCTCTAATATCTTGTTATGAACAATTTCACACTTTGGCCTTGTGCTAACAAATACTTTCACAAAAGTCTTAAGATTCCTTGCTTTGAAGTCATAGTAAGCCTTTTTTGATACATTCTTTAACTACTCTATTATTTCATCAAATTCTACATCTACTGTGTGACTGACCGCTTGTCAAACTAAACTCCTATATGTATGGCCTTTATGAAATTTATAACAATCAACATATACATGCCAGACACATTTTCTATGCTTTACTTATGGGAAGATATTCTATAATGTATCTACTAAACCCTGAAAAAAGAGAAACAAAATATTATAATGTAAGTATAATAATTCAAAACATATTTAATAATAACAATATCAATATTAGAATTTTAACCTTTTGTTGATCGCTTACAAACATCCATAAATTCTAACTAATGTTTAGATTATCACTGAGAAGACTTAAAAATCAATACCAAGATTGGTAATTCTCTCCCTTAACCATAACCCAACATAGAGGGTACATCCAATTGTTTCCATTATGCCTAACTACAGCTAACAAAGCACCTCTAAGCAATGTCTTTAAAAAACATCCATCAAGCCTTATTATTTTTCGATAACCACTAAAGAAACCGTACTTCAATATACTAAAGCCAAACGTAAAACCTCTTAAACATTGACTGACCAAACTTTTTATTAAGTTTATTTTAGATGAAAAATTGGTCGTCTTTATCTACCTGCCACATGTTTTGTATAAAAGACTACATGTTTTCATAATATCATTCTATTGATCCTTGTAGCATCATAATAACTTCCTATTTAACCTTATAACGTTAAGATTTAGTCACTTGCAATGAGTACTTCCTTTGAAGATCATTTATAATCTTTGTAATTGGCCAATTCAGTTTCCTCCAAAACTTATGTAAGAATTGATTTGCTATCTACTTCTTACTAGCCTGTTTGTTTCCTTATCCTTTCTTGCAAGTATGCTTTGTTAATAATATCTTCCTTGCAAATGTTTTTTCATTTCCAATACAACTAGCATAAACCTTAAAGGGACAATGTGGATCACAAACAACTTCTATTCTTACACCAAATCATATCCATTCATAATTGCACAATTTCTGATTGCCTCCCTAAACAGAACCTCATCTATAAACTTCATGCCAACTTTAAACTAAAGATCTTTCATATCCACTTTTAGATTAAAAACAACAAATTTCTTCCTTTTGTCAAAGGCCTCACACCCACCATCATCACTACATATTGGTGATTGAAATTTGACATCACTGTCCCCATACTCATTAGACTAACCCAATGAAATTTCCACTTCTTTTTGTGAAAAATAATTTCGCTCTTCATTACTACATGTTCCACTACTTCCAACCCATCCACAACACCATCACATTCAAGCACACTACCTACCTTCTTCCCATATTTCTTCTCAGTAGCTTTTGTAATAACATATTTTCCATCATCAATTTCATAAACTTCATCATCACCTATATCATTTTTCATATTCACTCATTTTCGCATCAATAAATTCTTCATCATCTTGTTCCACCTAAACTTGGAATATCTTCATTACTGATATCATAATCAATTTCTTCACCGTCACTTGTAGGATTATCATAACCATACTCATAATAGGTTTCAACATTTTAGTTCTTTAATTCTTCTATGAGGTAAAGCATTGAAAAAATTTCCTTGTCATGGTGTAAGCTCAACTCTTTCAAACATCTCATTGACTCTTCTAGAAATTTGTACAATATAGATACAACTCTATGTCTTTTATCTTCCAATACTCCTTTTAGTACTAACATACTAAGTTCATCAACACCAATATCCTTCTTCCGTTTGACCTTACCTCCAACATATTTGTTGTTTTCATTTCTTTCCAATACCCCACCAGAATGAAACTTAAAAGTTACCATTTGTATTATACAGAATTTTACTATTAACAAATGAAAATTGCAAGTACCTCATCAACAAATGAGCTTTCTAAGGATTTTATTGTCACAACTTATTTATAGAACAAGTCATCATTGTGTGAACCAAAAAGAAAATTAAATTGAACAGGTTATAGAATTTGGTAGAGAGAATAACAAAATACTAGAATTTGAAATACTAGAATTTAATATAGAGATAACGAAATGTGCAATTTAATAAATAAGTAGTTGAAATATATGTCACCTTAACTCTTTAATTCACCTACTATAGTTTAAATAGCAAGATTTTGGAAGCCACCCTATAGCTAATTAAGGAGATGATGCGAATAACTACTAATAGAAATTAAGTAGGAGAAAAAACATAAACTACTCAAGTAGAAGCATTGATAAGGAAAATTGAAGGCCTAGCTCGAGCAATGAGAATAACAGAAGCATTGTTTTCTTTAAGGATTTAATAACCATCATTGAAAAAAGTCATAAAACATCATTTAAAAAGGGTCAACCATAGAGTAATATATAATGAAAACTAGATGTATTGAAAATTTCAATTAAGAACTAAAAGTGTTGGGCCCCATTTTTGAAGTCCAACTATCACTCTGATACCAAAAGATGTTAGACTTGGGTCTCAATTCCAATCCTAAGGTTTGATTTAGGGCGGTCGAGTGAGGATGGTGTGAAAGAAAAGTTAAAAGATTTGATTTGTAAGGAATTTCAGCGTGGCAGCAGAGGCGGGCTCGTCACGGCGACGCAATTATTTCGTAAAGGCAGGTTTGTCGCGGCGATGCAATTGTTTCACCGCAGCGAAACCATAGAGTTATCTCCATGGACCCTTCGGGAGAGGTTCACCGCGCCGAACTTTTGGCTTCGTTGCTACGAAGTCCTCGGATTAAAGTCAAGTACCTTTGGGACAATTACACCGCGGTGAACTCCCGAGGTCCTACACAAAAACCCCTCAGGAAAATTTTGCCGTAGTGAAGTTACAAGGTTTAACACAAAAATCCCCCTTCTAGAAAGGTTCGACGGGCAAACTCTGAGCCTCTCCGCAGTGAAACTCTTAGACAAAACCCAAATCCTAACAATCAATCAACACAAAATTTACACTTACACGTACAATTCCAACCACAATTAACCATCAACAACTCAACTAAAAGACATATAACGCCACACTCAAAAGAGCGTCTTCAATTCTTAATCTCATTTTTTAATCAACAAAGTTGACTCTAGCTTTAGTTACATATCAACTTACATCAATAACTTGAAACACAATACAACTGGATGCTCAATGCTTGATATGCCTATAAAGCTACCTAAAGGTATAATTACTAACTTAATTACAAAAGATCTCTAACTATCTTGGAGTTTTCGAGGCCTTGCAAGGATCAACAATCTTCTCATCCTACACCTAAAGAGTGAAAAAAATAATGGGTTAAGCTACTAAGCCCAGTGGCTAATATATTAATAGCTAGTGATAACGAGTTATGCATCGAACATATATATATGTATATATGTATATCTCATTTATTTAGCAATCAAATTCTCCACAGTTCTATTTCAAAGACTAGTAGTTCAAGATATTATCACACAAAGCTCATCATGTAACACATAACCATCAACTTAACAATTTATTGTGCGTCATGTTCAACAAATCAATATACAATGCACAAACAAATGACTTGAGGGTCCCATAGAACAAAACGAAGAAATTGAAGTTTATGCCGTGAACAAAACGAGTCCGATTCTTTAGATTTCATGTGCCACAAGCGGGCAGCCGGGAGAAGACTTTAGTCAACATGCACATGACGAACCGAATAGTTCCTCTCTTTCCCAATCATAAGCAAATTCTTATGCCCAAATATATTTCATCAAAGATCATAATTCTCATAATTCCTTATGCTTTTTCCTCTTTTAATCTATGCAAAATGTCATAATATCATTTAATGCGTAATCATAGTAATAACTTGCCATGCATTTTCATATCAATCACAACAATTCAATTCAAGCAATCAACCAAACAAGTATTGACTTATTATCAAAATAACCATAAACATATTACCCACCTAAATTGGTTGAAATTTCAAATTCAAGATTGTCTTTCCTCTTGCTCTTGTCTTGGGTTTTCTTGGTTTCCTAAAACAAACTAAATTCTCATTTAACCCACATTCAAAGGAAATTCATAAGGCTTCAATAATCAAAGACAAAAAAACTAAACTTAGACTTAGTCTACCCATAGTTTATGTAGGTTCAAAACATAGTTGAAAATCCTTAAACATCCAACTATGGTTTCAATGATTCTCTTCTTTCTCCTTTACTCCTAACACAACCTATTTCTCTAATTCCTAACTCTTTTGTTTTTTCCATCAAAGCAAGAAGAAAATGATGAAACTTACCTTAGCTTGGTCAAATTTTCTTCCTCCCATGTTTTCTTTCTTCCTTCCTAGTCTCCCACGATTTTCTCCGTTCCTTCTTTCCTTCCAACGTTTTTCTCTTCCCTTATTTCTTCTCTCATGATGCTTCTCTTCTTTTTCTTAAACAAGGCCACATTTTGGTCTTGTTCTTCCAAAAATACCCCTTGTTTTTTTTTGTCTTCTCATTTTACCCTTCTTTCATTAACCTAAGACCCCTTACTCATTAGCCTATTTAGTTACCATACTATACTCTAATTTAATTTTCAACGTTCTCTATTCAATCACTCTAATTGCTATTCATGCTTGCTAATTTAATAAACTAAATTTTAAGAAAATAAAATAATAAAATTAAAGAAAAATTTGGGCTCCAACAATAAGTAATCCCACCACCTGACTCACAAGCTATCACATCCAAATTTGCTTACATTGCTTTGTATATAAAAGGTGTAGAGCTGTCTAGAGATGAAAGATAGTGTCTAATATTTGTTGAAAATGAAATGCGATCTTGATTAATTCTATAAATAAAAACCTACATCCTAATTTGAGAATATCTTATTGTTATGTTCTTTTCATATTTCCATAAACCATATTACAAAGGCAAAATTGGAAGACCATTTTATCATCTTCGTATGAAAAGTGTACTTGAATGCTTTATTTAACAATTTGTAACCAGTCAACAAGAGGAAGAGTTATATTGTAGAAGTTTATGATGTTTTTCCCCGACGTGCAAGGAGAGTTATAGTGCATAGGTTTAAGAATTTAAAAAAGATGTTTTTTTTTTAAATAACAAGCATAATAAATTAATATAATTAACTAAGCAAAACATAAATAAGTAATCAAATTCAGCAATAAACACACAAAATTAAGTAAATTCTATCGATAAAAGGCGGAATGCCTTTAAGAACAAAAAGATCTAAAATGTGATTGGCAAGCAAGCAAAACAAATAACCAAATTCAACATGCCCTATTTTATGTACCTTAAAGAACAAAATATAGAGGCAAATGGGAATAGATTTTAATTTTTCTATTTTTATTTAATTAATTTTTAAAAATTGAGTTGAAAAATAGACGTGACATGGAAAAAAAAATCTAATGCAACGTACAACAAAGCACTTAACATCTAATATTTTCGTAATAACTTAAAGGTCAAAATATTTAAACAAGACTTTAAGTCATAAAGTTTAAACTAGTATTGCAAAATCAAGCTTTGAATTTTTTTATAATTAACCCAATTATTAATAATAAAACTAAAATCAATATTTACAATTTTATAAGTTATTTTGACAATACTAAACCAAAAATAGAAAGTACATTTCATTATCACAAATTCTGACATGAAATGGAATGGTCTGTTACAGGTGGGCCAGTTGATTAGGCAAATGAGGACGGCTTCTTGATGCTTCAAATGAAATGACACTGGATCAAGCACAATCACAAAGAGCAGCATCATCTCCTTTCAACACGAATCTTATTCAGCCACACCATTTGGCCTCTAATTAACTTGAACTGATCAAACTAAGAAGTGTTTGGAACCTCTCTAACATTAACTCCCTTTGGGTTGGATAAATTATTCTCTGGTTACCGTCTCATGTTCTATGAACAAGCCACTCGGTTATAATGTTTGTTATATCTTGCCGCTCCGGTTCGAATAGGAGATCATGCAACAATCCATCAAATAATTTCATGGTTTTGTCGGCTGAAGAGGCTTCAATGTACAGTTTCTCAGAAGCTAATGGATCGGTAACAGTGTCAGCAGTGCCATGCAGCACTAGAAAAGGAACTGTCAATTTTCTCATATTCTGCTGCAAGCAAGTGGCAATACGAAGAATCTCATACCCAGTTCGTACCCTAATCGAGCCTGTGTACACAAGTGGATCTGAATACTTAGCCAATAGTGCCTCTGGGTCACGAGAAACTGGCATTCCCTTCTTATTTGCTGCACCTACTTGGAACCTTGGCAATAATAGGGAGACAATTGGGGCCAGTACCTGCCATGAAATATAAGAAGACTTAGCAACAAAATAATTCAGTCGATTACTGCCACATAAACATATGTTCTTACCGCAAAGATAGGATGGGATGGCTGAACTCCTACAGCAGGTGAAGTCAATACCACACCAGCTACGTGGCTTGCAACCTTTTGATCCAGCACAGCCTGCAATTTTCCATGCAAATGTAAAATGATAGATGTCCGATTTTGAAGCATAAGTTGATTGATTAACAGATGTGCTTTCATAACCCGAGCCCAAGTGAAGCCCTTGTTTGGGATGGCCAACTTAAACATGTCCAAATTCAGTAACCACATAAACATTCCACATTTCTGCTATTAAAACTTAATTTTATTTGTGAAATATACTGTTTCTAACAAGCCTGTAATCACTGAATTCCAATCTTACCTTCAGGACAATGGCTGCACCAGTAGAGTGTCCAAAACAAAAGCAGGGGACCCCAGGATTTTCTGCTAAGATCTTTTCTAAAAAGGATTTCTATCAAAAGTTCAAAAAATGAGCACATTCAGACGCCTTCCTCCAGCACCAAAAGAACAATCAAATATGTAACATGCAACACAAGTAGCATACCAAATCACTGACAGCATCATCCAGAGAATTAACAAAAGCATGTAGCCCGTCGCTACCCCCATGCCCTGATATGAAGAAAGAAACTATCAGTTTTAAATAGGATTGTACGTAAAGAAAGAGATATAGAACATTTACTGAAAACTACAACATAGGGTAGCTAAATAACACCAGCTCTAAATAGAAAAACCAAAGACTAGATGTATCTACAACATCAAACAACTGTCAGAAGTCATTAAAAAAAAAAAGATTGTTTCAGTTTACACAACAAGAAGTGCATAGATATTTTTGCAGAAAAGATAATTTTCTGCGAAAACGAAAAATCACATTAGAAGTCATGACATAAAATGGACTGTCAACCAAGCAGCTTGAATAATTTCATATGTTATTGATTCAGTCATCCATTATTCGGTGCCATGTATTTTACATTCAAGTAAACTGCAAGCCTACGCAGGGATGCAGCTAGCACAGGATCAGCTCAAAACCTTCATTTTGCTATTTCCCAACTTCTGATAAAAAAATTCAAGCAATTGGAAAATAGTGAAATCGACTCTCTGTTAACCTAGAGAACAAACTTTGTGACTATGGTTCTACATCTCTAAAACAAAAATATTTCAGTAGGACCAACTTTAAGAGTATGCATCCTCCCTTTGGCAATTTCATTAAGGGAATCTCAGATAGAAGCCACTCAAAAAATAAGCTTTAGAGTATGCATCCTCCCTTTGGCAATTTCATTAAGGGAATCTCCGATACAAGCCACTCAAAAAATAAGCTTACTTGTTAAGATAAGCCAGACATATTACTTTTTTGAACCAATGGACATCCAAGTCCCAGCAACATCCAAATATAGATGCATTGTTGTCGTGATCTCTAGACCATCAAACACTGATCATAATAAGCCATAAATGCACGTCTCTTAGTAGTTATATTTTAAAATATTTAACATTTTCTGTAATTATATTTTAAAATATTTAACATTTTCTGCGTATAAAAAGAATATCCGCTTATTCTTGCTCGTAATGTTATCTTAGTACTCTTAGAGATAAAATTTAATAAATGCAACAACTGTAAAATGTTGCTAACTACTCGAAAGTGTTTAACTAACTACGGTTTCCCTCTTTCCTACATTACGGGCTCTCATTTCTATCATGAACTTATGCAAAAGTTTGTACATACCATGGAGCAATAATCAAGGTTACACTGCAATAAACTTGAGTTTCATATGTTGATAAATAAAGAGTATGAATAGTACTGCAGTCCTCTATGTCAACTTTAACTTTTTCTATTTTAAGTATCATAATCTTGCAGCTAACTCCCTCAAAAAAAATTCAAGTTTTGCTCGTGATCACGTAAACTTCTTATGACATTTTTGAGAGTAAAACTTAAACAAAAAGATTTAAGAGGATAATAATAGAGAAAAGTACAATACATATAAGACTGATAAAAGTATCATCACATCAAATTCCGAATAGAGTTAATGTCAAGGACTTGATTTATTCCTGTTTTAAAGGAAATTATTTTCATTAAACATGGATTTACTTTATGGTTAAAAAAACTAAAATATGAAGTTGAACTGAAATAGGAACACATAATAGACAGGAATACAAGCTTGACCATCCTTCTCAGCTTACCATTCTTTTTAACTTTACTAATCCTTATGAATGAATACTTATTTTATGTGTCTCTTTGAATTAAAGTGCTGCACTTCCAATACTAGAATACTCTCTCTTTCCTTGGCAGTTCCATACGTTAAGAAAAGACCAATCCTTCATTTATTCTTAAAAGCCCCAAACCCCACCACCTCCCACCCGAACTGAATGGTGCACACGTAGCTCATTTTTAAATAATGTTCTCCATATTATCATATGATCGTTTACCAACAAGTAATCATTACTGCAGCCAACAACTTTGTTCACAACATGACATTGTTACCAAACATAATATATGTCAGCCAAGAAAACCAGTATGGAAGATATGTAGATGCTACCAATATGTTGTCACCAAATGAAAAGACCAATTCAAACCAAAGCGAGCAAAATAGAAGGTAACTGTGAACTGCAGAACTGAAACATTTATCAATATCAAGGGAGTCTTTTCCAAACAAGTACAATGGAAAACTTCTGCAAATTAAGAAAAACAACTTAATAACGGCAATCTCAAGTATATATCAAACTTACCAATCCAATCCATTCCATAAACCTTAAGTCCGTGAGAATTCAGCTGCTTTGCAAAATCATTGTATCTTCCACTGTAGCAAAAATAGTCACCTGAGAAAATTGTAAGGACAGCATAAATGTATGCAAAGTTTATAGCCGCAATAACAAACCTGTGTTCATTCAGACCATGCATAACAACAACCAGTCCCCTGCAAACAGGTGAGAGTCACACGCAACAGCAATTAGTACCATATAGCAACCAAATGAGTAATATGATGGCAAAAATCAGCTTAGGTCGTGTTAGTACTTTATTCCCATGACTCAAGGTTTAAATCATCCGTGGAATGTGAATTTATGTTGATTTAGGTTATTTCTTCACATCTGATACTCCTCAAGTATAGACTTTCTGTCCTTGTTGATACATCAAAATGTGTAAAGATTCCACTAAAGTTTAGAGAAAGGCTTTTCACCATGATGCCTATCTATGGCATTATATAATATTTCAGCAGCAGATATAGTACCAAAGAAATATCTATAAACTACTTTAAAAAGTAGGGTGCAGTCATGCAAGCACATGAAAGAAACTTGGTTAAAAGTAGCTTGACCATGATATGCATCACTTCCATTTCAATCCTAACAGATAAGTACATTGTACAAACCAGTAGATTCTGTTTTGGGTTTTGTTTCAACAATCATCAATAATTTTGAACAAACTTTGCTTATAAAAGAATATAAAAAGAGCAAAAGTCCGAATAGTCAATACAGACTGTAGCCAGACATTCTAGTCTTGCCTCCTTCACCATTTTTTCTTTCCTCCACATAATGCACTTTCAATAAAAGTATTTCCACTGTTATCCTTTTAGATTGTTGTTTTTGGAGCTCTCTTTTAGTCTTAAGTAGTTCAACTTGTCTCTTTTTTTGGTCATGGAAGCATATCTGCTCAAGCGATAACTTTGGAAGATTAATTAATCGAAAAAAAAAATTTATTTTGAAGTAGATCAATTTTTCTTCTTACTAATACCAGTAGCATCACCAATAATTAGTCATTTTAGTTTCCAAAAATTTTTCTTTACTCATTAAGTGAGAGATTTAGCCCTTACCTTTATAAAAATAGAAAAAAGTTGAACAAAATTTCTCTCCAATAGCTATTCTCACAACTTCCCTGCCAAAGAACTGATTATTATGTGTTTCCTTTGCCAAACCTGATTCTATGAATATATTTTACCACAGTTTCGTATGCTGAAAACAAAAAAGCTCCTACAAGATTTTATCAATTGCTAGGCGAGTTATGCACATCACAAACAACGAAAAAAAGAAGAATGAAAGAAATAGAATTGCGTGCCAACTAATAACTATAAGGCCAGGGAATAACACAAGGCAGTAACAGAAAATTGTATAAAACTCGTGGTGCCTGGTACTCATAAAGGGAGTAAGACAAGAGGGGACCAGGAGAGTGACAAATCATTGTATTGGGAAACATGTATGAGCAAAAATTGGTCTGCGGATGGTCCTTGCTCCAGGGAATAAGAAGACCCATCTGCTCAGGCCATATTTTTCCTTAGAGATGCGGCAGAATGCAGAGCAACTGTTTGCATAGTAAAGACAGAGTATGACAGTGACCCAAGTTGAACCCAACTTGTACTTTCAAATCCAAGCGGTGAAAGAAACGAGAGAAGGGAAGAGAAGTAGATGGGTCTATCCCTAAATTCCTTATTCCATAACAAAAACATGCCGTGTCCAAAGACCACAAGTTAATTGTCCCTTTAACTTCGCCAAAAGATTTAACAATTTGTTTCAAACGATTAAAACAAGGCATCCACTATTCCAAAAGTTAGAATTTTATCTTATGTTGGACCGAGCACAAGAACTGCAGGGAACAGAGCAATTCCACCCAAATCAAAATCAAAATCAACCAAGACTCTTAGATCGCCAAAGAGATTATAGTAGCCAACATAGTAACTCTTGTTCTTCATGTTCCAAGAAAAAAAAAAATTTCCAATTTTTACATCTCCATGCATTTTTTATTTAAATCGACCGTGGGAAAACCAGTGCTTAAAATTGTTCTTAACATGCAGAAATTCCCTAAATTACCCTATTTAACAACTTACTAAATCACACAGGCCATCACAAATCACAAGTTTCAACCCAGAAGCTATCAAAATTAAGATAACAGAGAAAAGTGTAATCACCTGATATTGACAGAAACAGGAGTCCACGACTGCGTAAAAAGGGTATCACCCCTGGAGGTAGCAAACAACGAAAACTCCCTCACCGAAGAAGGGTCGTTGTCCTGCAACACTCTCCGAACAGCCAAGGCTCTCCGGGCAGCCACCTCCGGATCAACCACCGCGTTGCTCTTCCACGGCACGATCCTCGCCGGGACGCGCACCACACCCTTCCGCTGACCGCCGCTAATCTCCTGCGGCGTCATCTTCTCATCTTCCGTCGACGCCCCGACCACCGCCTTTCGTCTCCGGCCTCGGAACGGCAAGAGCAGAAGCAACAGGATGGTGTTTATCAACAGTAACAGACTCCTCAACGCGTGAAGAGAAAACAGAGCACTGATACGGCCGCTTGCTCCGGACGTTAGAATAGCGTCGCCGGCACATGCCCGAGAAGAGTGTCCGTTGGCCATGTGTGGTGACGGTGGAAGGTTGGCGAGAAGAAGAAGAGGCACAGGGTGCGGGGGTTTGGGGTGTGTCGGAAAAATTCTGTTGTTATAAGCTGTGTGATATGGAAATGAAAACTTGAGCGGAAATGTTGCAAGTTTAGATGGTTCTAACGCTGGCAACGTTGGTGCTCCGTAACTGGTCATAAATAGATTCGCACAAAAACTGAAAGAATTAATAATAATAGTTAAAGAGGGCTGCAAATGAAAATGTAAAAAGCGTATATATATATTTATATTAAAAAATGGCTAATTATAGTGTTAATTATAAAAATTAAAACTGAAATACATAATATGGTTGTTGGATTGGCAGAGAGAAGGGAGAAAAAAGCAATGGAAGTGAAACTTTGGTTGGTCTAGGCTGTGACAGGTGTCGTTTGGTTGTCTAAAGTATTTACGTAGAAGATAGATTTTGGTGGAAAGTACTAGGCTAGAGGAAACCAAATGACAATTGACATGACATACGTTGGAAGTTGGAAGGAGGTGGGCGTAGATAATGATGCGGCGACTTGCCACTCTGTCCGACTTGCTAGCGTGGAACACCTACTTTTTACCTCTTTTGCTTTTTGTTGAATAATGCGCGTGGTCATGAATCCTGACGTTCCTTAATTTATATCCAACAATTAAAAAATGCAAATAGGCAATTACTATTACTAATGCATTTCATTAAGGTAAGAAAGAATAAAAAACTAAGGTCGTTGATATTGATATCCAATTTTCGATTACAAACAAACACACTAAATCTACCCAACAGATATTATGCTGATAGCTGTTATCTTTACTGTTTCCACTTTGTTCTTAAATTCATTGCGTTATCCTTACAAAATATTTATAAATTCTTCTAATCTAATCTTCCTGTTAATTTATTTATTTTGGTTGACGAAACTACCACATTTCCGCTAGAATCAATAAGGCCATACAGCGAGCTTAACTAAACTATAGACCAATCAATGCAATCACCTGACCAGAAGATTTGGTCGATGCAAAAGTGGACGAATTTATTTACGTTTATATTAATAAGTATAATATCTAATTTCATTACTTTCTTGTTTTAATTACTCAACTTCATTCATAGAACATAACTTTTTTAAAATAAATTCAGAATCCTAAATTAAATAAAATATTTAAAATTAAATTATGATCATATGACGCAGTTTCTTTCTATTGTTAATTTTATCTTAAGATTTTTCCATAGTATCTTTTCTTTTCTATTTTTATTTTTTTAAAATTTCTTAATTCATTTGTCTAATATCTTTAATATAATTTCAAATTTCAGTAAAATCAAAAGTATAAATATAAAATACTATAATTGTTACAAAATGATTTTCAGTTTCAAGAAATGAAAAGAAACTTAATATTATTCTTAGTTTACAATTAAAAGGATAAAGGGCAACAATTTCTTCTGTGACTTCATGAATTCCATCAAAATTTCTTTAATTTACAAGTTTTGTAGACATTTCCTGTGTCGAGTGAAAACTTTTTCAATAAGTTTTCAATTATATTTTATTAATTTTTGTTAAAGTGACAATTACGAAAAGGTGATATTGAAGACAATTTATCTTATATAAATAA
>JAOSBK010000006.1:27604402-27618554 GCA_027568895.1 Erythroxylum shatona | reverse complement strand
CTTTGAGATCCGATTTGCTTTCGGTTTCGCGTTTGCTTCCGCATCGAATTCGTTGCTTCCGCATTTTGCTATTGGTTCCCGCATTTTCCTATTTGTGTTGCCTTCGGATTCGAATTCTTAAATTTGAATCCGCTTTGTTCCCTTCGTTTTCCGGTTGGGATCCGGTTCCCGGATCGGGTCCCAACAAGGAAAGTCTATCATAAGCTTTCTCTAAATCCATCTTTATCGCAATGAATCCTTTTTCTATATTTCCTTTTCATAAAGTGGATCACTTCTTGTATGATGATGATATTGTCTATAAACTGTTAACTTGGTACAAATCTGCATTGAGTTGGTGCAACGAGTTCATCTAAATGAGGTTTTAGGTGAGTAACAATAAGCTTGATTATGGCTTTGTAAAGCACAGAACATAGCACTATAGGCCTAAATTTGGTTATCGACGTGGACTTGAGGACCTTTGGGATAAGCACCATAATGGTATGATTGAGCTCAGATTCCCAGACTTCATGTCAAAAAATTCTTTATATAAACAAAGTCAGGGACAGACCGATAGTGTGCCATTGAGATTAATAAAATACGGCGGTAAATCCATCTGATCTTGGAGCCTTATTTAGAGCCATATTGAAGAAGGCATTTTTTGTTTCATCTGGGCTAGGAGGATGTTGCATGTTCGTTATGGCCCAGGATGAGAGGGAAGGGAAAAAGCTAGGAAGCTGTAAATGGCTTGTAGAATGACTATCTTGCTTATAAAGATGTTCCAGGAAATTCTTAGCTATCCGTTTAATGCTCTCCATGTCCGACCCTATGTTTTCTTGCTCGTCACTGAGAGTAGTAATCCTTGATTTCTGCTGTCTGTTAGAGGTGATAGTTTGATAATACTTCGTATTCTGGTCTCCTTGGCTAAACCATTGACATCTTGATCGTTGGTGCCAAAAAAGTTCTTCTTGGTACAATACCTGCTCCAACTTGGATCTGAGATAATCCTCTAAGTCCTGTAGGGAATTCAAGTCTTAATCTTCCAGAGTTCTTTGGATCCCTTGCAGTAGAGCCATAAGTCGTTTCTTTCGATGAAATATATACCCGAAAGTGAAAGAATTCCATTCCTATAAAGAATTCGAAAGATTGGTTAAAGCACCACTTAAATCATTTGTACCTAATTGCCATTTCTATTCAATAATCTAGTCAAAACCTTTATGTGTCAACCAAGCTGCCTGAAAACGGAAAGGTCTCGTTGTAGGATGCAAATTAATATCTTCTTGCAGTTTCACCAAGAGCGGGCGATGATTAGATTTTAAAAAAGGGAGGTGTTGAACTGAAGTGTTCTTAAAAGTGGAGTGCCATGAGTTCAAGTAGAGAACACGATCTAGTATGGCTAGTATCTGTCCTCTTCTTCAAATGAATTTTGGTCCTGAACATCCTAGATCATGGAGATGAAATTGACGAACACAATCACAAAATTGATTGTTGACTATAGGTTGAAGTTTGGAGCCCCCTCTTTTATCGTTACTGTCAAGTTTGGCATTGAAGTCACCCCCCACAATCCACAGTTTAAAGGTGATTCTAGCAATTTTTCGGAGATAATTCCATAGAAACTGCTGTAAGGAATGGTTAGGACTAGCATAAATAGCTGTAAAGTCAAAATTATGTAGTCCCCATTCAATATTATTATGTACAAATTGTCGATTCGCTAACAAAATACGGACTATGGTATTGGCTTTCCATAATAACCAGATACCTCTGGAGAAGCCTAATGCTTCTACCCTAAAGGAATGCTCAAAACCCAATCTCCAAATAACCCTCCTCGATCGTTCTCCACTGATTTTAGGTTCAACTAGCATTATGAGAATTGGATTATGAATCCTAATATAGTTTTTCAGGATCCGTTTGAAGGATTTCCCTCTAGCGCCTTTGGAAATTCCATATGAATGTTGACATGGATGTAAACTACAATCGAAGTAAACACTATGAGTCCTGAGTGTTTACTGGGAGGATATCCGTCGCCCTAAAAGGGTTAGTCAAGGGGTTCAGTTGACTCTCTGTTAATTGAGAGTGGGGAACTATACTTGTCTCACTTTCGGGACTCATGGCCTTATCTAAATCAGGAGGATGGGCATGAAGTAGGAAATTAGAATTCAATGACGATGGCGTGTTGGTGGACATGCCTAAGTCCTGATTTGGTTTTCCAAATTCCCTGCAGTTCTCATCCTCTTGCATGGCGTCAGATAATGTGTGATCATTAATTATTATAGCTGCATGTGAAGGGATGGAGATTGCAGTGTGGTTGGATGAGTTTGGCTGAGGTTGCATCGACGACGACATTGCAAAAGTGGAGGGAGCTACTTCTGCTGGCTTAGACAACGACGTCGGAGTAAGAAGTTTTTCAGACGGCCTAGACGATGACGTGTCTTGAGTAGAGTGGAGAGCTTGGGCTATCACTTGAGTTGGGGATTGGGCCGTGAGGGGGGGTGCTTAGACGAGGTGTGGGCTACATAGGCTCTTTAGCCTTGGTCATTGGAGGTGTGGTCCATATAGGGCCCTACCTGTTGAGTCCGTATATGTAGCCCGCGCGTGTGTCTCCCTAGGCAGTCGTCGATGGTTGTTCAGTTGAGGAGGTGCAGCTGCGTCTGGTAATAACTAGTAATATAATTATGTTGTATGCGAACCGTCTAGTGTATGTAATTGTAGTGTAATTGTGTAAATGATTGTATTGGGAATATTGTGTGTTATTGTGTAGGTAAATTAATGTAAATATGTAATTAAGATTTATGAATCAACAATTTAGGTGTAATCATGAATATAAAATATACTGTGTTATGTGTATTATTTATTCCTAATTACAAATTATATAATACACACAAACTATTGATTCTTAATTTGTTTTAGTCAATGAGTAATTGGAAATACACTGAGATTGTTTGTGAAATACTAGAATTGTGTATTGTATGTGGAGCAGTGTATTGTGATTTTCTTTTTTGCATAATCTTCAATACAAATATAAAACTTTATGATGTAACTTGATTTAGTTTTTTTATGTCACTTAACTTAATTTAGCTCTTTATTTTACTTTATTACAATAATTTGTCATTCTTTTAATTATTGATTTTATTTGAATATTTATTGTATTTGGTTTATGCCGTAAGAGTTTATAGAGAGATTTAATTTAAACTTAAATTTTAGTAAATTTTGGAATTATTTAAGGTATTTTTAATATTGTACATGTTTACACTTCTTAAAAGTTGAAAGTTCTTCAAGTCAAAATGGAGGAATTCGAAACATTAAAAGTTAGTTATCACATGATACTTTATTTCAATTAAATTTAGATATATAGTGATGATTTTATATTGATACTTATTATTTGTCAATGTTTACTAAATTATACACATTAAAAGAGAGTTATTCGTTATATGTACCCATAACTTGTAGTTATATATTATATTTTATAGTGATGTCATAGATGACTATATGATATATGTTTAGGATGTGATAATTTGATTATTTACTTAACGACTTACGTTTATTTACAGGTTTACAATTAAGAGGTGCATATGTTATTTATTTAGTTTATTATACTTATTCAATTACATTTATTTTTATAGATAAATGAAGAAAAGTTCAAGTACTCTTGACAATTCAGCCACTTCAAGTTTAAGAAGATTCGATGACTAAGCTTAGGCTTATGCTAGATTATTTTTTAGAATTAGAGATGACAATGGGTCAAGTAGGGCTCGGGCTTGAGCTTGAGCCAAACCTAAATTACTTTTTAAAAATTAAAATATAAAAATGAAAGTCATTTTTGGCAAATCAATGTTACTTTGCTATTGCTTATCGGGCTTAAGGCGCAGCCATCCAGGGTTTGGCCCATTAACCTTAGATCAAACCAGGCCTGGGTCCATCTGTACTTGGAATGAAAAATTATATCATTTGTTTGTATTGTAACAAATATTTGAAAGGTAGGACCTGCGCCATATTGTCATCTCTACTTGGAATGAAAAATCATACCATTTGTTTGTATTGAAATAAACATCGGAAAGATGAAGAAATTAGTATATTAAAGAAGCATTTGGCTAGGACTAAAGGTGGTGTAGAGCTTTGCAAGAAAGTAATTCATGATGTGAAACAAAAAATGAAAATTTTGTTTAAAGAGTATTAGTTTGAGAAAGATAAAAGGTAAAGACCAAACTACGAAATTAATAATTAAAGTTCTTTTTCTAGTAGTCAGGGTCAGGGTAATTGTATGGACATTGAAGGTGTATTCCTACCCAACAAGAAGGGCATATTACACTTGATGTGAGATAAAGAAGAAGACATATGTCTATCTTGTCTACATTATAAACAACTCCTGAAACTCAACCTTCAATCTGTAATGCTTTATAATCTAAAAAAGTGGCTCATAATATGAACATTATAATAGCTAGATATTGGTATGATTAAGGTACATCATTTCATGCTACTAAGTCTTATTATTACTAGCTTATAGTAGATGTTATTGCCTCTTATGGTCCAGGATATAAAACTCCTTCAATTAATGACTACAGATTTAAAATTCTGAGTAGCTCTGTTAATAAAATAAACAGTTATTTAGACGAAATAAGAATGACTTGAGCAACTTATAAATGTTCAATCATATATGAGGATTGGACAAATAGAAGATAGCAACCTATTATCAATTTTTTAGTTTATTTTACTAAGGAAACAATATTTTGGGAGTCTATTGATGTATCTAGACTTTTTAGAAATGATGATACTTTGTTTGAGATATTTAATGAAGTTGTGAATGAAGTTGATCTAGAAAACATTGCTCAATTCATTACTAATAATGATTCCACTTACAAAGTAGATAGGAAAAGATTGCAAAGTAATTATAATTATTTTTATTAAATTCCTTGTACTGCACATTGTATTGGCTTAATGTTGGAAAATATAGGAGATATCAGATAATTTTCTATCATTGATAAAACTGTGTAGAAAGTTTAAAAAAAATCACCAAGTTCATGTATAATCATGTATAGGTTCTGAATTTGATGAGACAAGATTTTACCAATGGTAGAAATTTGTGTCTTCGTGGTATTACAAAATTTATGACTAATTTCTCATGCTATTATATACATTGTAATAAATAATGACTAATAATCAGTTTGCCTTAGTTCCTTTAACTTAGTCTTATGTTAAATACGACAACATACCAATCAGTTTAGATGTTACGAAAATAACTCACGCTTCAATAATTCAATATTGTATACTTCCCTACTGCTCCCATTTTGTATGGATATTTTTATTATGTAAACTTCATAATATAAAGATGACAGTACACCTTTAAGTTTGTATGCTTTTCTTAATATTTTGTAGATTTAAAGTACTATTAATACAATTTAGCTTTATTTTATTCACAATCAACTTATAAATGTATTTCATTTCTTATAACATTAAATTTTATAATATGTATACACTACAAGAAATCTGTGCTTTACTGATGGAAAAAACTGACGGTAAATGGAAGAATTTCGTCGGTAAAATCAATTATTGATGGAATAAAACTACAGAAAAAGACATCGTTAATACGACCATAGGTAATTTTAATGATGGACTTTGGTATATTTTAACGATGGACAGACATAACCGTCGATAAATTGTACCGATGGCTAGTTTTTCTGTCAATAAATTGTAGTCAAGATAATCGCAAAGGTTTCAATATTACCGACAGAAAAAGAAGAATGATTGGTAAATGTTGAACAATTTACTGACAACTTAAGATATTCTGTCGATAAATATAGTGCTTTTTACGACGGTCTTATATATTGCATCGGTAATTAAAAGTAAGAAATTTTTTTAAAAATCCTAACTTTAAATTTTATTTCATGATCTTATAATAAATGAATATTTTCAACAGTTATGAATTATCTGTGCATAATAAATTTTTTTGTTTATATATTAATTTGTTTTAAAAGAAAGTTGATTGATGATATAAAGTTAAAATTATCTTAATTGATAATAAAAACATTACAGTGTACATAATAAGACTTTGTAATTGAAAGCAAATGACTACAACAATCCTAATGTCCTGGTGATCATGGGTGCTTTGAGGTGTTACCCCTCCCCTTCAGCTCCTCCATCTCTTGTCTCAGCTGAGCCATCTGCTCCATTAATGTCTACACTATGGTCTGAAGCTCAGTGACTTTAATAGTTTGTGTTAGTCTAGTAGACGTTGTTATACTGGACATAGAGGATTGTAAATAACATGTGTTCGTAAGTAAACCTAGCCCGAATATCCTTCCACGACGGTCCCTACCACCCACAGTGTCAAGATACGTCTGAATCTCATCAATAGGTTGTTCCTCCTGAGATTATCGCTAAATGGTTTGTTGTATTTGGTCCTATTAGGAAGCAATGTTTACATTAGTAAGTGATTATTATTAAGAAAAATAATAATGCATTAATTTCACATACATTCAATTCTCTTCGTCGACTGTTGATGAATGTCACACCGTCATGCTTCTTCATGTAAGTGTGCAAAAACAGCTGAGTAGGTGTAGGCCTTATGCCCATAGACATTTCTTATATATTTAACCTAAATTGTTAGATGTGAACTACATTTTATAAAACTTTCAGCAGAGTTTTCTCTATTTCTCCCCTGATGAACAAATAAAATCACTCAACACAGCCATATATGACACCAGAGATTTGTATCATTATCATTATCTATAATACAACAAAATTAAACATTTACAATATAAGTGTCAAATTTAAAAATTTACAAGTCTCAATGTATGCTTGTGGTGGGTTATTGATCCTTTTGTATGTACGAGAAGACTTTTTCCCCTTGGGCCTCCACGTCTGTTGGTGGAGTTATACCTTGAGATGAACATTGCCTCAGGTGATATCTAGTACTCCTATCAATGACTCCATATTTGCTCCGAAATATAAGGCGATCGTACACCAGCCTTGTGTATCACACCAATAAAGTCGCGATAACGTGTACGAGCTCGCCTCTTCCATACTTTATGTATGATGGTGACGAAACTAAAATCTCAAAAAAATTCTTTCTGAATAAGAAGAAAAAATTTAAACTAATATAATGTAATAATATTTATCTAATTAGTGTATATAGATCAGTATGAAAAGAAAATAAATCTTTATTGTACCTCAAACTCCTAAAAGTAAAATCCCTTTGTGACCTGAGAGATATTCTTCTATACATAACCCTCAGGATCAATCCTTTCCTTAAATTTAGAAGTCATATTTCTAGAATACGATCTAGACGAAACCAACCTAATATAAGAAGTAATTTTATACAATGACAAAACTGATAAACCTGTAACTTAATTAAAAACAAATAGTGATTAATGTGATTTCACTTGCAGAATATTAACAATTGTTATGTACTTTCTTCCATCAGGTCTCTCAGCTCCAGGGTGGCAGATGTCTCCTCCGTCTGATAAAGCAGTATTGGATGATATATGAGTTAGAAATGGGGATGGTGTAGCATGACGGGCAATAAGTAATGCCTCATCTGCAACTATATGCCCTGGAGGGGGAGGAGGTAAGTTAGTGCGAACTGCAGACTGTGATGATCCACCTTCACAGTAAGTACTTTCGAACATGCCTCTAAACCTGGGTCGCATTACCTTACGCTGTCTCTTTAGTCCCATATTTTTACCTAAAATTCATTGTTTATCGAATTTTCTACAAATATAAGAATTTGAATTCAATATTTTACACAATATATGGAAAAGGAAATAAAGCGATTTGTTGAATATCATATTCAAGTACAAACGATGAAAATGAAAGTTAACAATTGTCAAAGTCGTAGAACAAGAACAATAACAACCAACATTCAATAGGACGTAGATTGTCCTCTAACTAGTGGGGAGATTATTTGACAAGTTCTTATAGATATAACAACAAATCATCTTCAAAGCTGAGTCTAGTATATTGCATCGATAAATCATGATGATATAATTATTTTGTTTGATTCCATATGAAATGAGAGTTGGTAAAGGTAAATGAGTCCCCAATGTTTGGATTTCCAAGAAGGGCCCTGGCATGTTCAAATGTACTAATTAAAATAGTGATACTTCTTCCTTTAGGTGTAGACTTTTGAACACCTTCTTGCAACAGTGTTTCCACTATAGCTAAACTTGTCGAGGATGCAGTGAATGAGTCACCACTCTTAGTATAGAAGAGTAACTCTCCAGATGAACTACTAGCAAGAACAGATTTACCTAAAACACAATCAGTGCAGAACTTTCATAATGTCATATTAGAAAATCATTAAACGAACCAAAACTGGATATTAATGCATACTTGAATGTCTAGAAGAGGTTTGTGGAATTAATGAATTTTCCAAAAGAATTGACCTCCCTAATCCTTTATAGACCGTTGTGGCATCACTCTCGCTTGTATCGACATATATGTCATCTTTGAGATTCAAAAAAGCTTAAAACAACATATAGTATAGACCATCAAATGTGAATATATATAATAACTTCATAAAAGGAAATGAGATGTACATAATAAGGAAAGAGACGTTGTCCAGATTATACTAAACACCTCGAAGTAGAAGATCGGCCATGCAAGGTAAATGATTCTAAGTGTATGAAGTGGCGATTTTTCTACATTATTTATTCCTTAGGTTGGGACAATTTTGTCACATTCCTCCCAATGGAAGGGATTACTACCATCTGGAACCAGTCGCCATGTCGACATTCCTTGAATAAGATTTTAATTGAAATACTTTACATAATATACTGAAAAGGAAATAATTTATTTATTGATTAAAATATTTTATTACAAATATAAATTAGTCACTATCCTAACTTAATTGTAAAGTATAATCATCTTCTTCTTCGGAAGAATAAGAATCAAACTCTAACTCCTCTTTAGATCTCTGACTCTCATCATCCTCTCTAGATGAAATTTTAACATATTCATTAAATGAATCATTCAAAGGTTCATTATCGTCATATGTGACAGATGCATTTATAAAAGTGGCATCTTCCTAAACCTCTTCACTTTCAATTTTTTGCTCTCCTTTTCCATGTGATTTAAAAACACCTCTAAGTTTAACTTTGCAAACCGCCAACCAATCTGTCTTATCTCGTCGTAAGCTTGGAAAAAGGACATAACACACCTATTTTGCTTGCATCACCAACACGAAAGGTTCAAATTGTTTCAATCTTCTTTGGTAGTTAATTTCAACTAAATTGTATCAGCTATGCACTTTTGCTCTAACATTTGGAGTCAGGTCATACCAATCACATTTAAATATCACACATTGCTTAATTGGCAATGCATAGTCCTCAACTTCAAGTATTTCAATAATTTTACCATAGTAATCCATCAATTCTCCCTGTATGGAAACTCCACTGTTTATTGTTGCCATGCTATGACCATGATATTATGTATAGTACTTGTATCCATTCACGAAATATGTCAGATATGATTTAATAGTTCACAGAGGTCTCTTTGCAAGATCACAAATGAACTTGTTCTCTATTGGATTTTCTAAGGCCTACATAAAAGAAATTATCATATCAAAAAGTATAATTTCATGAGAACACTTAACTATGGTATTAAACTATAAGAATATTTGTAAGTGAAAACTTACATATCTCTCAAACCATCGAGGAAAGCGTCTTCCAACTTCTTTATTTATATCATCTTGTGTGTTGTTTGATAGTATCTCGTGTAACAATGCCTCATATAATCTAGATACATTATTATGTATTTTAGTTATGAACAACACAAAATTTTAAAGGAAGAAATAATCATGTTCAACTTATTGCAAGAAAGGTAAAACCTCTTGACAATTCAAAAAAATATAAACATGTACAGCCTCAATTTCTTCCTATGTTAATATTCTTCTTGTTGCATGTCCATATGTTCATCAAGGATATGTGGAAATGAACAGTTTACCATCAACATCACTCGTTCCTCCCTCATCGTCATTATGAGGAACTTTTTTTTCTCTTGTATGAACATGTAGCTCAAAATAATGTCCATAAAATATACTAGCTTCCTCCACTAAATAAGCATTATGTATAGAACCTTCAACTCTAGCCTTATTTTTGACATTGTTTTCAAGTGATGCAAATATCTATATTAGAGAAAATGGTTACTACAATCTTGTAGTTAAAAAATGTTAATATGGTTATTACAATAATTTTTGTCGAGTTACCTCTCAAATAGATACATCCATCGATATTGAACTGGATTGGCTAGTTTTGCCTCATGTGCTAAATGCACAGTTAGATGCTCCATATAGTCAAAGAAGCTTGAAAGAAAAAATCCCTTCTAACTTGCATAAAATTACTAGAATTTTCTTTTTTAGTTTTTCCATTTCAGTCAACATGATTTCTTATAATGTTAAATTTAAAAAAAAACAAACTTAATTCTGTTATTACTTCCCAAACCTTATTTGGTACCAACTCTCGAAATGTAATTACAATTAGCCTTTGCATAAACAAGTTAAAATAATGATTTTTTCCCAAATAATTTGTACTTCTTCAGGTCCACACACCGAGCCAAGTTTGAAACAAAACAATTAGGAAACTATAGACTTTTCACCATTCACACAAAAGCTTCTTTTGTTTTTTTGTCTAAAGTGTAACATGCTTTTGGATATTTACCGGTGTGAAGATCTTTATGTAACTCATTCCTTCTACAAAAAAGTTCCTAATTCGCTTGTAATTTTGCATTGTATTTTGTCCTCCCTTCAATGTTTATAATGGTATTGAACAAATTGTCAAAAATATTTTTCTCAATATGCAGCACATCTAGATTATGACATATCAAATTAGTTTTCCAATATGACAAATCCCAAAAGATGCTTCGTTTTCTCCAACTAAAGCTTTGACTAATGCTTGTAATTCATTGATTTCAAATTCTGTTACTTTCAGCAAGCCATCTCTTGCAAAATCTCTTTACCATCTTTGAGAGGAGGAGGAGGTTTTTTTACCATCCTATTCTTGATGAACTTTTGTTTATTGTGTCTAAATGGATGATCTGGAGGAAAAAAAATTTCTGTGATTGTCAAACCAACATATTTTGCCCCCGTTTGGAAGATAAAACGCTTCAAAATCATTGCCACAATAAGGACAAGACAATTTTTCAACTGTGCTCCATCCAAATAACATGGCAAATGCCAAAAAATAACTAATAGTCCACATTAAAGCCACTCTTAACACAAAATTATGTTTTAGAGAGACATCATAGTTTGAACACTATCTTCCCAAAGATGTTGCAATTCAGATATCAATGGTTGTAAGAAAATATCAATTTTATGATTCGGATTTATAGGCCCTGGCATAATCACTGTTAAGAACATATATGCCTCTTTCATACACATCTAAGGAGGCAAATTATAAGGAGTAACTATGAATGTCCATGATGAATATTCCTGGCCAGATTGACCAAAAGGTTGGAATCCATCCATCGATAATCCCAATATAATATTTTGACTTTCAGCTGCAAACTCAAGATGGGTGTCATTGAAATATTTCCATCCTAATGCATTTGAAGGATGAAACATCAGAAGCATATAGTCTTTGAAGTCTCAGAGTTAATGAGAAATCATACATCTGCTTTCAGGGTACTAATTTCTGTTTCATTGAACACTTTCTAGGCTTAAACCTTACTTGACCACAAAATTTGCACTCTTGTAAATCCACATCATCTCTCCAATACAACATACATCCCAATCTGCAACAATCAATCTTCTCAATAGGCAAACCAAGACCCTTAATAAGTTTCTTCATATTGTAAAAACTATCAACCATTGTATGATCAGGAAGCAATGATTCATTGTACCACTGAAGAATTTTATCAAAACTATGGTCCGAAATATGCCCTTCAGACTTTATAGTCAATATTCAAGCAATTGAAAATAATTGGGTCATTGTCTCACAATTTGGTCATAATTCTTGGTCAGCTGAGTGTAGTAAGTCAAAAAAACTATTTTGCATGTGGGTTAGGTTCTTCTTCAAGATTTTCCATATTTTCCTCTAAGGTGTTACTGGCTGTATCATAAACCATTTAAATGTATGGATTTTCAGTTTCATCGATTGGATTTGTTCTAAATCCAATCGCCCGTTCAAACTCACTTAAGTTGATAGAAGATTGTGTTTGATTACCTCTTGACGTGTTACAAATCAACAGTTCCCCATGTCGCGTCTACTTAAAATAACTAGGGACAAACCCTTTTCATAGTAAATGCCCATTAACTTCATCAATAGTAAAGAAACATTTGTGTTAGCACTTTTTACATGGACATATGGTCTTTGGCCCAACCATATATGCAAGTTGAGAATATGCATAATGAATAAAAACTTCAACTCCCTCAACAAATTTAGGATTAATGTGACCATTAGGTGTTAATCATCTATACATCTAAGATCTATCAACATAACTCATTTATGTAAAACTGCTAGTTTAGAATAGTGATTCCATAGTTATTATCATTCATGTTCGCTAAATATTACAAAACATCTAAGATAAGACTTGTGAATCAAGATAACAAGTTCTCGTTGTGATTCCTAAGCTCCTTGTATTTTTCACCAATAAGCCTCACAGGAGCTCCATCACAGGTTATGGGTTAAGGTTTATAGGTTGAGATCTAAAATATTTGTAAACTTAAGATTGAACATATATGTTTGTAATCATATATGTTAGAAGATAATTAATGTTAAAAGTCCTATATTAAATATATACCAGCTCCAAATATAATAAGTATTCATAAAAAATGAATACTTATTTTAATAAATTGTTTTAACATATACAATTTTAAAAAGATATGTGTAAAAATTTGCACATGAAAAGCAAAGAGAAGCTAATCATTTCATAGAGCATCAATGAATAACTTAGATGTTATATCCTTATATTGGAACTATAATATAAGTCAAACTCATCCTATATTAATTCAATGATAAATCGAAGTTTATAACACAAATAAGTTTCACATCGTGCAGGCTATTTCAATTAAAAATGCGGGAAGTTCAGATGGCAAGGTCAAACAAATAGCCAAATTAAACCAAGTTCACAAAAACATAGTAAAAAAACAAAATCACTTACCTCGACCGACACATAGAAGGATCTTCCTGAAGTACGTGAAGGAAGATGATGATGACAGACCTAGAATGAGAAATATAGAAACTGATACAAATGTCATTCGCCATGTGTAAAAAATCTTTGTTGACATTTCAAAAATATAAGGATATCAATGTCATGTGAATACGTGCTAAAGCTTCTCTTCAATCTCCTTCAAAATATAACTAATGCCAACAAATGAGTTCCTATAACCAAGAACAAAATTGTTCACAGTTTACAAAGCAGGATATATTAAAACAATTGGTATGAAATATTATAATCAATCAAGATCATGAGCTATACAAGGAGCCTATTGAAAATTCGGCAGAGTTTCTCCTATAAAATGTACATCCCCCTTTTGAAAGAAGGGTCATTCCTTAAATAAGAATATGCTTTTATATCCATCAGTAACCACAGCTCAATTTAGGCTCTAAACTATATGTCTATTCTTAATTGAGTCCACATTTACATCCTAAAATCTATAATAATCCAATTCATAATTCAATTTTACCAATTTCTATCTATACACCCTCATTTTTAGTCAATACATCAAGATATTCTCAATTATAATAAGCAATAACTCAATTTAATCAATTTCATTCATTTATATAAGAACATAACCCTTTCTAAATTTTAGATACCTCGAGAATAACATTATTTAGGCCTTAATTGTTAGGATTTCTAGAAGTCAACTAGATTATTTAAGAAATTCCTGGGCATGAGAATGAGTGAGGAAGTCCAAGATTTAGGAGTCAAGATAGTTAAAATATGATTAACTTGTGCTTTCAGAAAACTATGGTGTATTGGTAGGCAATTAGTCAAGAAGTGGCTTTGATTAGGAGATAGTTAGATGCTAAGTGGTTATAGGGGAACTATTAGGGGTGTTTAAATCTAAGAGGGTTATATAATACACAAGCATCACAAAATAGAAGGACGTATACATAATCAAATGCACTACCTAGATTAAAAAAAATCATTCTTTCATCTTTCTTGGCACTTTATACTCATCTTTTACTTAAATAAAATATTGTATGGCTGCATACATATCAAAGTTAAATTTCATCCAAAAATC
>JAOSBK010000006.1:27547562-27558574 GCA_027568895.1 Erythroxylum shatona | reverse complement strand
ACCTCATTTCCATGCTAGCAACTTGTCCAAGGCATCAATTCTCCAAGCCTTTCCTTAATTTTTCCCTAATTCAAAAAACATAAACCCTAATTACTTATCATCCAAAATTAAACATAACCTAAGGCATAATCATCAAAATTGAACTTATAAATCACAAACCCATACCATTTTCAAGGTTTCTAAACCAAAACCTCATTAAAAACTTAAGGATCAAAATTCACCTCTTACCTCAATCTCCTCCAATTTCGAATTTTTCTTGGCTTGGGAGGAAGCTTTCATCATTTTCCATCATTTTTCCTTTGAATCTACTCAAAAATCATGCTAAAAGCCTTCAAAATTTCGAACCCTAGCTTTCTCCCCTTTCTTCTCTCTTCTTCTCCTCATCCGAAAGCTAGTCTCTTCTCCTCTCTTCTTATTCTCTTCTTTTCTCATCAATTTTCTTGTAGCATAAAAACATTATTTCATTTCATTTAATAATACTAAATGTTATTTAAAAATCGGGGTCCAACACTAGAAGGTAAAGAAGACATAGATAAGGTTGAAGACAAATGAATAGGGGTCATTATGTAGTGTTTCAATTTTTTTTGTATAAGCTCTCTCCTTACTCACTTTGAGTATATTCTAGAGTCATGTTTCTATTGGTCAAGATGCGAAAGATTTGGTTGCTCCCTCTAGTGAGCTAGTCACTAGATAGTTATGCACATTGCAAAACCTCTAAGTCTTGTGGGAGAACTGGGTAACTAGTATGGCGGTACACAGAAATATACCAACACAGGTAAGAACGAAAGTTTTGACTTTGATACCAACATGGGATCTTAAAGGGCATATAGGGAAAACAGACAACAAACTTGTCTAAAACATCTCTTTTGAACAAGATCATTGACTAACTAAAGACGAATTGGAAGTATTGAGTTGTTTGGTAGACTATTGTGGAACAACTTGGGATATTTTGTGACTATTGGTAAGTTCCAGGTATGATGGACGAGACAACAAAGCCCTTTTGCTCGCTCAGCCTTAATGGGCACACAACTCACATCTTTCCTCTTAGAAACCTTACTCTCTTCACAACTCTCTCTTCCCACTCTGTAAAAATAGCCTTAATAGTACCTTCACTCTTTCCCCGTTATTTAATCTTATAGCGGAATTGTTTTACAGTCCTAGACTGTCTTAGACTTTTAATATACAAGATCCTCAAAAGAGGTGAGTGTAGAGCATATTTGTCTTCACATTTAGATAGAGATTAACATGGCTCAAGACTTCAAATTTTCAGGAGAGGAAGAAACTTTGAAAGAAACATGCCAAATAAACTTCATTGATGTCAAACCTTAAACAAAGCATAAAAGCCTCAAGAAAGCATCAAATAAAGCATACTTACAACTGAAGATTAACTTTGCTTTTATAGGCGAAGCAAAGGTTAGAAATGTAAATCTCCCTAAGAGACACACTCATTACATCTTTAAAAAAGAAAGCTACTTTAAAGTACAATGATTACACATTTATCAAAGCTACTTCAAAAGAAACTACTTTTCCAAAAGCAAATAGTGTGATGATAAGATGAAATCTTGAACAATGTCTTGTGGGCCATCTTTCAACAAAAGACTCCAAAGTAAAAGGAAACTTTCTAAAAAGTCATGTCCTATTTTATAAAGTTAAAGTGAGCTCAGTATCATCTGTCATATCCATCTCCCTATCAATTTGTTCCATATGTTGATGGATATCAGTGGTAGCATGGGCCACAAATAGAACTGGCTTCTTGAATTGGGCTTGATGGGTAACTAGAATCCATAATTCTGCAGAGGATAGGACAAGGTATGTCACCAGCGCGTATATGAATAATGTGATCCTGGACTGAAGTCCACTGATTGCTAGATGGACTTAGGATCGGAGAAAGGAAAGCATTAACTTTATAATAGGGTATAAGAGATGTATAAATAGTAGAAGGGACCAAACGCGGAGATTGATTTAACTGGTCTAAGAAAGAATGTAATTCTTCTATTAAGAATGTACTTTCTGTAGGTCAATCTGTAGAAGCGTGCTAGAACTAGACATGGTTAAATATGCGCATAATTATCCAGAATTGCTTATACAATATGGACGATAGATCCAGTAGATTGCATAAGCTTTACGATTATCTAAAGAAGAGTCCCATAGACGATGGTGAGTTAACAGTTGAAACATATTAATGCGCCATTAGTCCAAAGGTTGACACCATTCAAGAAATGTCTATAAGAGTGAACCAATATTGGTTGGATCAGACAGATGTCGATACACATAAAAGGGTGAGAAAGAAATAGAACAAGCCTAAAGGGAAGACAATGCCTAAAGATGCCACAGGGTAGACTTAAGGATATTGTCATAGATGTGATACATGAGTTTGTAAGGAGGGACAATATCAAAATAACTAGGAACTGGTAAAATGTCAAACTTAAGAAGGGTCAAGTGTAGATAATAAAACAAACATTGTTGAAAAAGTGGAAAAAGGTCTGCAATAGTGGTTGGAGGTTGAGAAAATAGAGGAAGAAATTCTTTTTTTTTATATCTTACAAACGTAAGGAATTTCATTAGCCATAATAATGGAATATGAAGCTTTAAAGAAGATGAAATCAACAAGAGAGGTTTGTTAGGTCAAGAGAGATATCAGTAAGGATGTTGTGGTGATCTTTGATATGGTGAATGGAGAATTTATAGCAAGAAAACCACTCTTGCCAGCAAAGCAATTGACTATTGGGAACCTTTTTCTTGGGTTGATCAAGGATTTTTGAAAAAGAGGTATTATCCATTTCAATGACAAAATGATAAGGAGTAAGGTGGAAAGCAAACTTTTCAATATCTTTTTTAATAACGAGAATGTCCTTATAGCTGATATGATAGTGGCATTCAGAAGAGTTAAATTGGCCACTTGTATGTCCACAATAGCGTCTAGTGCCATTGATTTCTTTCATGAGTATAGCACCCTAGTGAGTGTCACTAGCATCTGTCTCTAAGATGCGTTGTCTGATATCAAGAATCTTTAAAGGTGGAGGATCCTGACATCTATTTTCGATGGTAGATAGCCTTGGCTTGTTCTTTTGTCTAAGGTGGTGGATTCTTTTTCAAAAGCTTACATAAGCTAGAAGTGTAGGCTGCAACATGTAGTATGAATTCTCGAATATAATTAACAATTCCAAGGAATTATTATATTTGTTTGACAATGAAATATTCATCAAGAAAATGTAACAACTCTTTTGCAATATGTATATCACGTTGGTAGAATCCGTCTTTGAAATGAATACCCAGAAACATGATTTTTGTAGTGCCAATTATGCTTTTCGAGGCTGAAAGCAGAACGCCATACTGTTTGGTAAGATCCAAAAATCTTTGTAGAAGGACCTAATGTTCCTTATAGGTCTTTAAGAATAGTAATATAATCAATATAAATTAATACATTGTAGAGGATAGGCTCATAGATCTTGGTCATAGATTTCTGAAACAATGATGGGGAGATTTTAAGCCTAAATGACATAACAGTCTATTGATATAGTGCATTAGGAATGTAAAATACAGTCTTGTATCTTTCAATTGGGTGAATACCCAGTTGCCAAAATCCTGCCTTAAGATCAAACTTGGAAAAGATAACAACTTCTTTAAGAAATAGTACCTGAGTACTTATCTTTGGTAAAGGAAACTTATCTTCTTGCAAGAAAGCATTCAGAGGTTTGTAGTTAATGACTAATATATTTTTTACAAGTTTCTGCTCTGAACGTTTATTGACATATAATGCATGGAAAGCCCAATCTGACTTTATGGGCTCAATAAGTCCTTGCTTTAAAAGAATAACACATTCATCTTGTGCGAGCTTCAAATATTCAAGTTTTATCCCTAGATGTGGGGCTTTCGTAGGATCGATATCCTAGTTTTTCTTAAAAGGTAAACTTATGAAAAAGTTAGCATTTTTTCACAGAGGATATGGACAAGAAAATTGTTAATGAGATTCAAGACAATATTCCAACAATTTATCTCGAAGTGTAGTGTAAAGTGTAGGAACTTGAGTAAGTTCAAACACATTTTTGATTTCAGTATGTAGACTTAAAAAATAGCGATATCTGAGACCTGTGGGAAGGATCTGCAATGGTGAGGCTTTACTGTATGTATCCATACTAATGACGATGTCTGGGCTAGGTAGATTACTTCCAAGAACTTTAATCCAAATTGTACACTGAGGAAAGAATTGAATTTTGATTCTTCTTTTCATAATTAACCCAACCTTAAAAGAGTTAGCATCAACAGCAGTAAAGTATTCTTCATGAGAAGTCCATGCGTTAGATGATAAGATATTGGGCTTCATGATTGTACAACTGGATCCAATATCCATAAACCTAATAGCTTTGATAGGCTTATCATGTTTTTCCTATTGAAAGAGTTGGATCTAGACATAAGGTCGTTAAACTAGTCTGAGACCTACTTTCATACAAGTTTGTTGTAGCGTGTATAGAGAATCATCTTCTTGAGAATAAAGAAAGTAGAGGATTCTTCATCTTCTCATGTTGAGACATAAATAGCAAACTTGGTGTCCTCATCTTCTTAGGATTGCTCCACAGTCAATTCTTCAAAGTTGTTGGAGGAATGAATAGGCAGAATGGATTGTACCTACTTCAATAACTTAACATCTTTCTTTGCTTTGTGAGGACATGTATGTGCAAAGTGTCTATATTATCCACAGATACAACATCAGTCAAGCTTTTGTCGATGCGAAGATTTCTTGAAGAACTGAACAAATCTTCTCTTTTTACCGCCGTTCTTCCTTTCATAGGTTTTCTTTAAAGGCTTATAGCCTTCCATCTATTTATGGAACTTTCTTCTATAGTAGACTTGATGAAGATTAGCTTTCTTCTTGCTATGACACTCACAAGTCTTTTTGTCTTTGCACTTAAATCTGAAGATCAGGCTTCTTGCAAGCTTGTTTGAGAACTGGACCACCTTTAATGATATTCTTGAACAAGGTATGTTGATCATATAACTTATCAAGAGAAGCTAAAGAAAGCTGGTAGATTTCTCCAAGATATATTGTTGACATATCGCGCTGTAGAGAAGTTATAGTCCTTTGTAGTTCTGGTTGCAGTTGTGGAAGGGATGAGATAACAGTATATTACAAATTAACATCATTTCATCCATTCAAGAGATAGTACCTTTCTGTCATTTGTTGGTAACACTTCTGGGTATCATGCTTGTCAAGTGAACATCATTTCATTGCAAAGTATTCTTGATAGATCTGCTTGTCAATAAGCTGAAAGTCACGAATAAATTCTTTATGGATTATCCCAAGAGGTGCTCCTACTATAGTGACTTAGATGTATTGAAGTCTTTGGTATTCATTTATACTTTTCCACCATTATCGCAAAGTACCAGTGAAACGAGATGTGAATTCAGACAACATATCTAGCAAGGGATGATTTGGTCTAGACATATGAAAATCAATCCATCCACCAAATTCATGTATTCTTTCTTTCCATTTCTTTAGAGGTAGATCATCAAAAGTAAACCAAGGTCTTGACATAGGCTTGGTTTGAGCCTTTGCAGTTGGTTGAGCTAGATTTGCTTATGGTGCTTGTTCAGGTCTGAAAGATTCAGTACCTTTGGATTCTGCTTCACTTATTTCTGGTTCAAATTTAGTAGTTTGAGGCATTGTCATCAAAACATTTGATAACTCTGATTGATCAGCTATCTAGGCTGAAGAATCAGTAGATGGTTCAGGGATCTATTCAAATGATGACTCAGAGATTAGTTCAGAGATATCTACAGAGGCTTTAGATGTGGGAACAGAGGCTTCAGAATAAGCTTCTGTATTATCTGATTGACAATAAGAATCTTCTGCAATATATTTAGATGCGAGAGTTGCAATGAACTCTATTTATTGTGCTTTGTCCTTCCCAGCAGATGAGGTGGAAGGTTGAACTTTTGGTGGAGATAATGAAGGTGTAAAAGTTTGTAATGATTTACTCCACCGATTGACTGGTTCAAATGGTGTATAAGAAGATGATGGCTTAGGAACCTTGATTTCCCAAAAACTCCTTTCTTAAGAATTCTGTCAAATTTTGACTTTGACTTTGACCTCTTAGGTTTTTCTGAAGTTGTCTGAGGATGAATATACTGTCTAATCAAAGGATAATTGAATTTGAATACCTTTGAGTAGTTAGCTTCTTCTGGATACTTTTGATACATTGGAGACAGGTATATTGGCTGAGTATTTGGGAATAATGAAGAGGATGAGCCATATATCGTCTTTGACTGTGCAGAGTGCAGGTTAGCTTCCATTTCTTGCACAATTCCTTGTATCTTTTGTAATTGTCATACCAGTTACCAAGGTGTCCCATAAGACTTGGAGGTCTTGTAATTTGCATGACTATCTACTGGCTAGCTCACTAGAGGGAGCAACCAAATCTTTTGCATCTTGACCGATAGAAACATAACTCTATAATATACTCAAAGTGAGTAGGGAGAGAGCCTATACCAAAAATGGAAACACTAATAATGACCTTGTTCATTTGTCTTCAACCTTATCAACGTCTTCTTTACCTTCTAGTGTAAAGCGTGTGTTATCTAATCATATTGAAAACCTAGTAAAAATTACCCATGTACCTATAAAAAATCATGTTTATGAGTCTGCTTTACCTTTATTGAGTACGTACAATATATATTCTTGTGATCGTTCTTGGACTTCAGTATATCCAAGTCACTACAATAGGAGCACTTTTTGGAGTAATCCATAAAGAATGTATTAGTGACTTTCAGTTTATTGATAAGCAAATCTGTCAAGAATACTCTGCAATGAAATGTTATTCACTTGACAAGCATGATATCTAGAAGCATTACCAACGAATGACGGAAAGGTACTATCTCTTAAATGGAAGGAATGATGTTGATTTTCGATATACTTTTATCCCATCCCTTCCAGATCAACTGCAACCAAAACTACAAAGGACCATAGTTTCTCTTTAGCGTGATATGTCAACAATATCTCTTGGAGAAATCTACCAGCTTGCTCTAGCTTCTTTTGATAAATTAAGTGATCAATATACCTTTTTCAAGAATATCATTAAAGGCGGTCCAATTCTTAGTACTTCCAATCCGATTTTCGTTAGTCAATAATCTTGTTCAAAAGAGTTATTTTAGACAGGTTTGTTATCTATTTTCCCTGTGTGCCCTTTAGGGTCCCGTGTTGGTGTCCAACATAGAAATATGCCTCGGGCAAGAATGAAAGTTCTAGCCTTGATACCAACACGGGACCTCGAAGGGCACATAGGGAAAACAAACAAAAAACTTGTCTAAAATAACTCTTTTAAACAAGATCATCGACTAACCAAAGTCAGATTGGAAGTATTGAGATGTCTAGTAGACTATTGTGGAACAACTTGGGATCTTTTATGACTATTGGTAAATTCTAGGTATGATGGATGAGACAACAAAGCCTTTCGCTCTCTCAACCTTAATGGGCATACAACTCTTTTCTTTCCACTTAGGAACCTTACTCTCTTCACAACTCTGTCTTCCCAATCTGTAACAATAGCCTTAACAGTACCTTCACTCTTTTCTCATTAAACTATAATCTTATAGCAGAATTGTTTTACAGTCTTAGAATGTATTAGACTTTTTGATACACAAGATTCTCAGAAGAGGCAAGTGTAGAGCATACTTGTTTTCACTTCTAGATAAAGATTAACATGACTCAAGACTTAAGGTTTTCAGGAGAGGAAGAAACTTAGAAAGAAACACACCAAACAAACTTCATTGATATCAAACCTTCAACAAAGCATAAAACCCTAAAAAAGCATAAAATAAAACATAAATTAAAGCATAACTACAACTGAAGAGTAACCTTGATTTTAAAGGCAAACAAAAGGTTAGAAATGTAAATCTCCCTAAGAGACACACTCATTACATCTTTAAATAAGAAAGCTACTTTAAAGTACAATGATCACACCTTTATCAAAGCTACTTTAAAAAAGAAACTACTTTTCTAAAAGCAAATGGTGTGATGATAAGATAGAATCTTAAATAGTGTCTTGTGGGCCATCTTTCATCAAAAGACTCCAAAGTAAAAGCAAACTTTCTAAAAAGTTATGTCCCATTATAAGTGTTAGAATCCAAAGTATCCAAGGTATTTCACGAAATGGTTCGTGCCACGATTGAAAATTAGATGGAGAGTCTGGATCACTTGAGCTATTAGTTTCGCTTGAATAGATCTTTTGTTTTTTACTGAGACTGAACTCACAGGTATGGAGTTTATGCAGGAATTGATTTAACTTATCTTCATTCGGAATGTAAATATTATCATTAGGATCTTGAGCATCCTAAAGATTGAGTTATTAGGTTGAGAAGGTCTTACCATATCTGCAATTGATTCATCTGTGTCATATAGAGGACTATTGGAACCTGGGATATCAACTTCTGGTGCTTCTTGTTCACTAGGAATAAATTCACCGGGATATGGTCTAATAGAAGTGGAAAGGACTAGTGTATCTTGAAAATGATTTATTTCTTTGAGAAAATTTCGAAGAAATTGAAGCACATTATTTTGATGTTATGGCCAGTATAATGATGTATGATAAAATTAGACACGAGATTCTATATAAAGAACACCAGTATGTGTTTCTTAATATGGACGATGGAGAATAAAGAAGCAACGAGTAGATTGTTGTCTACCAGAAGCTTTCCCTAGGCGATGCTGTAAAATTATCAGAGAATTTTGTTGCCTCCATTGTCCTAAAGGTTGAAACCATTCCAGAAATGGCCATAGTAAGGAACTTCCATTTTTTTGTCACAAAGATGTTGATAGAGCTGTAGAGGAGATATAGTGATATCATAAGCATACAGGGCAGTGAGTACCCAAAGATACCATAATGTGTTTTTAGATAAAGGACCTTGAAGAAAACTCATATTAAGGTAGGGTGTTTTGAGATTAAACATTGTGGGAATTCTAAGAGAGTTATATTCACTAAAAATGGTGCAAATAATAAAACAAACTCTTTCGAGCAAGTGGTGCAATTTCAGACATACTAGTAGGACTACTAGCTATAGAAGGAAAAGATTTCTTGGTGAAGGCAAAGAGAGGTTGACTAGCCATACTACCTTGAAATTGTGTAGAAACAAAAGGAGTTATGACTATACTTTCCTGAAGAGAAAGATGATACTTAAAGTGAAAAAAAGTATCTAGAGGCCAAAGTTGACGTTGTCGAAGCAAGTTGAATAAAGATGAAATATTAACAACCCAGTGAGTGTTACTAGCATCAGTTGATAAAATATGGTGTCTCATGTTAAGAGTCTTTAAAGGTGAAAAATTCTGACAAATCTGCTTTCGGATGCTAGATAGCCTTGGTTTTTTCTTTTGTCCAAGGTGGTGGATTCTTTTTCGAAAGCTTAAATAAGTTAGAAGTATAGGCTGCAACATATGGTATGAATTCTCAGATATAATAACAATTCTAAGGAATTATTGTATCTATTTGACAGTGAGATATTCATAAGGAAAATGTAACAACCCTTTTACAATATGTGGACTAGGCTGGTAGAATCCATCTTTGAAATGCATACCTAGAAACTTGATTTCTATAGTGCCAATGATGCTTTTCGAGCTTGAAAGCATAATGTCATATTGTTTGGTAAGATCCAAAAATCTTTACAGAAGGGCCTGATGTTCCTCATGAGTCTTTGAGAACAATAAGCTATCATCGATATAAATAATGCACTATAGAGGATAGGCTTATAGATTTCTAAAACAGTGATGGGGTAACTTTAAGCCCAAATGACCTAACGGTCCATTGGTACTATACATTGGGAATGCAAAATTCAGTCTTGTATCTTTCAGTTAGGTGAATACCCAGTTGCCAAAATCCTACCTTAAGATCAAACTTGGAAAAGATAAGAACTTCTTCTTTGAGAAATAATATTTGAGTACTTATCTTTAGTAAAGGAAACTTGTCATCTTGTAGGAAAGCATTCAAAGGTTTGTAGTCAATGAATAATCTATTTTTTCCACGTTTTTGCTCTGAACGTTTATTGACATAGAATGCCCTGGTAAGCCTAATCTGACTTTGTGGGCTCAATAAGTCCTTGCTTCAAAAGGATAGCACACTTATCTTATGCGAGCTTCAAATCATTAGGGTTCATCCCTAGATGTGTAGCTTTCGTAAGATTGATATCCTTATTTTTCTTAAAGGTAGACTTATGAAAAAGTCAGTACTTTTCCACAAAGGATATGGGTGATAAAACTGTGCATGAGATTCAGGACAATATTCCAACAGTTTATCTTAAAGTGCAGTGTAAAGTGTATGAACTTGAGTAAGTTCAAACACATTTTTGATTTCAATGTATGGATTGGAAAAAGAACGATACCTAAGACCTATGGGTAGGATCTGTAATGGTGAGGCTTTACTGTATGTATCCATGCCAATAAGAATGTCTGGGCCAAGTAGATTACTGCCAATAACTTTAGTTCAAATTGTACACTAAGGAAAGAATCGAATTTCGATTCTTCTTTTTGTAATTAACCCCATCTCTAAAGAGGTACCATCAACAATAATAAAGTATTCTTCATGAGAAGTCCATGCATTAGATAATAAGATATTAGGCTTCAATGATCATACGATTAGATCTAGTATACATAAACCCAATAGCTTTGATGGGCTTATTATATTTGTCCCATTGAAAGAGTTAGATGTTGAAATAAGGTCATTGAACTGGGGTATAATCTACTTTCATACAAGTTTGCTATAACATGTATAGAGAATCATCTCTTGAGAATCAGAGAAAGTAGAGGATTCTTCATCTTCTGTTGTTGAGATAGAAATAGTAAACTTGGAGTCCTCATCTTCTTGAGATTGCTCCACAATCAATTCTTTAAATTTGTTAGAGGAATGAATAGGCAGAATGGATTGCACCTGCTTTAACAACTTAACATCTTTCTGTAGCACCCCACTCCCGGGAGACCCGAACCCGACATCGACGGTGATATCCGAGCTCGTGCCTCACGAGGGTGGTAT
>JAOSBK010000006.1:27499945-27518982 GCA_027568895.1 Erythroxylum shatona | reverse complement strand
CACCAATAACAGAACATACACATATGTACATATTCTTCATCAACTTACTACACAAATTCAACTTCATTTTTTGCTTTTATTCTACTTCTAACTTTCACTCTAATTCTTCCCATTTCGATATCTCTTATCCACTAAAAGCACCAAAGCAAGATATGAATCTATCTACATTTCTCATTTATTAGTTCTAGTCTTCTAAGAAAAGTTCGGGTCCAAAACCATGTCCTTGCCCTTTCCTGTAAAATTTCAATGCCAGCAACCACCATTAGTTTTCCTTCTATCTCAGCTTTTAGATTGTGGAACAATGAAGTGTTAGAATTATCTCTAACCACCTACTTCCAAGTCTTTCTACCTACAGTGTTCTGTGGAAGTACACCACTTGCTGGGGATAACGGCTTTGTGGGAGGGACAGGGGGTGGGTAATTTTGGTTAGTTGGTAAAGTGTGAAGGGGAATGCGGGTAAGTCAGTCTCCATAATAGTGTGTCATGGTTGTGATTTTTTTTTATGTAGCAAGTGAAAATTTTGTTAGAGAAAAATGCCTAATTATGAGATGGGAGTAGTGAAAGATAGAAGTGGTTACTATTGGAGAAAGGCAAGAGGTAACGATTAGAGAGAAGGCAAAGATGAGAGGTTAGGGAGTCCCTAAAGGAGACACCTAGGCAGAAAAACAAAGAGGCTCTCAGGTAGAAAGGTAGACTTAGATCTAGGGTTTGGGTAAGGTGAGGAGGATGAAGATTAGAAAGGTAGACTCAGATCTAGGGTTTGGGTAAGGTGAGGAGGATGAAGATTAGAGAGAAGCTGGAGTGTCTCTCTCATCAATGTTACCTATTGAAGATAGTGAATAAACTCCATAAATTTCTTGTTTTTTATTGAATTGGCTCCCTTCTTCAATCCCCCACTATACTTTGTCTTGTTGCTACCTTTGTTTAGTCCTTATATATACTTTTTGCGTTTCCTTTCCTTATTACAAAATTAATTTACGATTTGTCGTATTTTAGGTACCTTGTATCTGTCAAATATTTTTGTATGTGGGTATGTAGTATATGCATTTATAACATAATTAATTTTATTGGAGTTTTTGAGAATGGATATAATAAACTTCTATACAAAATGTGTTTTATGGTTTTATTTTTCTTGACAATGGTAGAAGGAGAAAATTATGCTTTATGGAATTGATTTTAAGTTTATTTGTTGAAGACTTTGATATGATTGATGGAAATTAATGGACAATCATAAGCGATCAACATAAGATTAGTAGTTGTTTACACTCTTTTATTAGTTTATTTACACACGAGTGTTTTTTTGAAAATAAGAAAATCAATTATTGAGTGAATGTTTGTTTTTATTTATGTTTTTATTTTTATTTTCAAATTCAGTAAAAAAAACATATTTCTTTGAGTTTTCAGTTTTTATTTTTTATTTTGGTTTCTTTTAATTTTTATATTTATGAAAACCATAAAATAGTTTTCGTTTTATGTTTCTTTTTTATAATCTAATTTAGTATTGACTAAATATATATTCTTTAGCTATTTAATATTAATTATTAATAAGAATTTATGAATAATATAATTCAAAATTATATATTCAATTATTTAGAATTATTCATTAATATAATTTTTATGATTAATTTAAATAATAATTTTAAAAATAAAATATTCTTAATTTAATAATTATTAGGAAATATATTTTAAAATATATTCAAAAATATAAAATTTAAATAAAATTTCCTTTAATAATAAAAATAAATTTAGTTTATGAATAAAATAATTACTAAATTATTTATTTTTTATTGATAAAAATTTATCTTTACATTTTATCTAATATATAATTATTATCAGTAATAAAAATATAACTAAATCTATATTAATAATCAAACATAATTTTGTTTTCATTTTAAAAAATAGAAAACAAAGACTATAAAAACCAAAACAAAGTGAAACCAAAGTACCTTTTTGAACTTTATTTTTGCATTGTCTTGCGTTTCAACATTAAAGAAGTTCCATTGACTAGGCAATCCATGATTTATATCACTTTCTTCACTATTTTTCTTATTCTAAAAAAATTTGCTTTTGCGGCCACGGTTAATGGAATTTGCATTTTCAGAAGAAAATATAAGATGCTATGCTTTTGATTTAGCGTTTGTCTCCCATTCAACTTGGACATGAAAGAAGTTTAGAACTTAATCATATGTATATGCTTTTTATAAGATGTTGTGAATGTTATCAAGCATATAATACCTAATGTGGAGCATCGTACGTACATGTGTACGCAAACTAGGTAAAGGTCGAGTATACAAGACACTATCACAGATGGCTATTAAAAGTACAAGTAAATAGAAATTTAAAGAAATAAGGGAATAAATGAAAGTGTTATCCGAGAAGATACGTTTGGATTTCATGTCAAAAGGACGTGTAAAAGCTTTAGTTAGTGCAAGTCCAAAGATGTTATGTTGAATGTGTAAAGATATTCTTCTAAAAAGGTCGTTAAGGAGTGGCCAAGTGTCTAACTCTAACTGGTAGGTTATGTGGCCAACTCTTTATCCTATATATGTAATAATTTCAACATACAGTATATAGTGGATATAATAAGAACATGAAAATAACGATATATTTTTCATCCAAAATGTTGATATTGGAGCTAAAAGTTGGCCAAATGTAAATGAGTAGGTGTCATTCTCACATTGACAATGACACCAATCACATAGAAGAGGGCAGGAAATATTGAGGTTGGTTCAACAAAAATGGGTGTAGCTCCATCACTTCGATAATAGTTATAATTATCAAAGTATGCGGACATTATTTGTTAAGTTTTGTTTCAGTTAAAAATAAAAATAAAGCGGAATGGATATGATTGGTGGTCGTATCATTTAGCGCCCACTCTAATAATTGGGACCTGAGAAGGGCAGCGCATATTCGCATATGTCCTAGGCATCCCACGTTCGCTTCACTTCCAATTGCGTAATCCACCGTTAATGTATACCCGTAGCAACACGCACCTAGAATGGTTGGAATGAACGATCTTATGAGGAGATTTAGTTTTGTTAAATTTTCTAATGGCCCAACCGGTGCCAGACATGAGTCAGACTTGAGGCTTTTTCTGTCTCCTTCCAATTAATAGATGGATATGCAAAAGTATATTCTAAGATTCTCCACGCCCGCCATATTCTTTCTCAACGCAACCTCTATATCACGTTACAACAAAGTAATTGAACTTTTCAACATTAGGTGAAGCAGTTTTCAAGAAACAGAGAAACTTTTAGTTGGTTTAAAAGCTTCATATATCCTTTGCCCGCTGCTGACCCCTCTTGTTCAGTTGTTGAGAGCTTAGAGATATGTACACCCAGTGGTTGTCAATTGCCCTTTTTGTGATGACCTTTGGTTTAGAATTGTGTTTAGTCTCCACATCTGCAGAGCTTCAAAGGTTTAACCAGCCATTGAAAGATGATGGATCCCTTAGCTTTTTGGTCATTGGAGACTGGGGAAGAAGGGGTAGTTTCAACCAATCTCAAGTTGCTGTTCAGGTTTCACCATCTAGCTCTTGCAACTCATATTACTTCTTTTTATGTGCACACAAAGTTAATAGGGTGGTTTGTTGTTTGCATAGATGGGAAGGGTTGGAGAAAAGCTGGGCATAGATTTTGTGGTGTCCACAGGTGATAACTTCTATGACAATGGGCTAACTAGTGTCCAGGACGATGCATTTGACGAGTCATTTACCAAAATCTACAATGCAAAGAGCCTCCAAAAGCAATGGTACAGCGGTGAGTTTCAAAACTAGCTTGTTCATTGAAAACAAAATTTTCAGTTTTGACAGGTTTATTAATTTTAATTCATCCTTGTTGTCTTCGTCGGCAAAACTTAATTAAATCCCACACAAATACACAGGATATGAAAAGATCTGATAGTACATAGTTTTACCCTTACTTAAATAGAATAACTATTTTTAGTAGGCACATGCAAATGTAACAAGAATATATTAAAAAAAGATTAAACGTAAAACATAAAAAATGGAAATTTCAATTCAATTACTTAAAATTTGTCTTTTTTGTTTTTTCGAATTTTGCAGTTCTGGGAAACCATGACTACAGAGGCAACGTCCTTGCGCAGTTGAGCCATCACCTGAGGGCAATTGATAGCAGATGGGTGTGTTTGAGATCTTTCATCGTCAATGCTGGTGAATGGATTACTAAACATTGCCATTTTCCTTCATTTACAGCGTATTAACCTCAACCTCATTTTAACTTTAACGCTTTTCTAGGATTGGCTGAACTATTCTTTGTGGACACCACCCCTTTCGTCAAATCCTACTTCATTGACCCAGAAGATCACAGGTACGACTGGCGAGGAATTGGATCTCGCAAGGCTTACATTGCAGGTCTTACACAGGTAATTCTATATATCATACTTATAATTGCAGATCTCAATTGGTTATGTTAATATACTATACGAAATATTACCCAGTAAAGTTAATATTTCCATCCATTAACCCTTGACATACTATTAGAACACTTGTTTCCAATAATTGTCGTTATTATCAACTATCAACTACTTAATAAAGTTGAAATTAGGATTTAGACATGGCATTGAAGAAATCAAGCGCAAAGTGGAAAATTGTTGTTGGGCATCATGGTATTAGGAGCATTGGCCATCATGGGGACACCAAAGAACTCGTAGAGAATGTTCTACCAGTCCTCAAGGTACATGACATAAATGGAACATGTATTGACTATTTAGCACTACTTGTTTAGCTAACTTGGTTATGTATTTTTAGGCCAACAATGTTGACTTCTATATGAATGGTCATGACCATTGTCTGGAGCATATAGCCGACACCCAAAGGTAAAAAGCTGATATATTATGAATGTTGCTATCTGAGTTAGTTGGCAAAGAAATGGGTAAACGTAAGACATTTTGCAGCCCGCTACAATTTCTAACTAGCGGAGCAGGATCCAAGGCATGGAGGGGAGATGTTAAAGATAGGAACAGAGGAGGTCTAAAGTTCTACTACGATGGACAAGGTTTCATGTCTGTGCAATTAAATACAAACGACACCCAGATTGCTTTCTATGATGTCTTGGGCAACATCATACACACATGGCACACAACAAAGGTGCTTCATCAGTCATCATAGACTGGAAGCATTATAGAGATATGAGGAAAACTGATGCCCCATTTTCCGACAATGGTATAGGGCTAAAGTTACTGTTTGTAATGACCGTTTATATTCATTGATGAGCATGCTATTCAAACTTATATTCATTCATAAGCATGCTATTCAACTTGAAAGAAATCATCTCATTGGCCGTATAAACAAGCCTTCTCCATTCAATAAAGAAGCCTTCCTGTTCATTGCAATCCTACAATCCTGATATCTAAAATTCACAGGACTAAACATAAGCGCAGAATTCCAGGCCGAAACTGAACCTATAAAGAAAATAACAACAATACCAACCCATTCTCTTTGTTATTGCTCCATGCATATCAGTTTCCACGCCTGACCCGGCAAATTCATTCATCATCCTTTTAGTTACAAAGAAGCTTAGAATGAATCGCTTGTTATTGACTACTAAATATTACAAGTAATTACCAAACTAGAGAGATTCATACACAAAACAGTGCCAAGACCCTTCAGATGTATCATGTTTACAGTTCACCAACCCACGTCCATAAAATTTCAGGCCAACCTCACTCCACTTGGCTTGCTGAAGAAATTTGGTCAGGTCTGGTGAGAAAAGTGACCGACTTCTTTCATTCAGCCAGCAATCTACAAACCTCTAATCTTATTCAACCAAAACAAACTTCTGCGTTACTTCCTTAGATCCCATTTTTCTTTCCATAACCAATTCACCTTACTCCTTCCCCATTTTTCTTTCCATAACCAATTCGCCTTACTCCTCCGCTATGCCCCGATCTTCTTTACATCACGACTTCACCTAAGCTACATCACACTTGCATATGGAAAAAAAGGTTTACTTTCAAACACCAAAATTCACAAGATTTCAGCACATAGACACAAAAATAAATTAAAGTTTAGAATAAGTAGCTTCAATAGACACCAAATATCTGGTTGAATTTAACATAAATTTCCATGTGCAGGAGTGTAGAACAGAAACTAAGAAAGCACAGTATTAAGAGCTATCTACAGACAAGTTACATGACATTACTTGGTAGGCGTCAACAAATATACACTCAACTTTTTGGTAAGGTCGGTTCTGTATCCACTACAAATTTGTTTCTGAATGCTTGGAAGTAAACAATGTTCAATTCAGAACAAAATGGTACCTCGAGTCCACAAAGCTTTCCACATCCCACAGGAAAGAACCAAAAGCCACAGCCTCCAGAACAAGTCTCTTCAGACCACCAAAGCTGATCTTGATCTGTTCATCCTTGGAAAAATCTATAGTCCCTTGGGGTGTAACAAGGTTCTCAGGTCTTCCAAACAAGGCCCCTGTGTGCTTTTCAATTATGCTAACAGCCTCTTTGGATCTTATTGTTGCATATCGTTGAAGTGTCTCCTGATCAAAAGACATCACATAAGTTCGTAGTCGAGAGGCCTTCATACCATGGCCAAATCCGCCTGGACTTATGCCACCAGCAAATGCTTCAGGATGGGATGACTCATCTAGTCCACCAGTAGGATTCATATTCTGCTCAATCTCTTCATCATCCGCAGCATTTGGAAGGATTTTCATTGCCTTCTCAAGCTGAAACCGTTTATCAACTCGCTTCAGGAAGTATCCAAACATGACAGAAGCAGCATAGACCTGGCCAACCCTGAGTTTACTTATTTCTGCCACAGAGGTATTATCTCCCAATCGGTTTCCCAAAATGAGAGATAGATGATTCTGGATCATCTCATAAGCTTCAGGCGAATGAAGTCTCTCTAGTTTGTCGTCATGGCTTGGCCAGGTGTCGATTTGGTCAGATGGGTCCGCCGCCTCAGGAGCTATGGTAGGTATCAAGGACACATTTGCATCCATAAATTTCTGCACAACCAATGCGTACAAGATCTCTTCCAAAGCCTTTGTCCTTTCATTGGCCTTCACCTCAGCAATTCTCCTGATAATAGCGGAAGATGTATCATCAGATACAACTGGGCATCACAACAAGTAGGAGATGAAAACCATAATCACGGTAAAAGATTATGCAACTCACCTGTACAAAACAAGATCAGTGGCAGAAGCAGAAGGGTCTTCCTTGTGTTGGTCAGCATCACGATCAGATTGAAGCTGTTCCAGCTGCTGCTCAACAGCTGCTGGCACAAGATGGGGATGACTTGATAAGATCTGAGACAAGAACTGCCCAACTGGAGACTCCAACTGAAGTGGAGCAAATGAAGCCATTGATCCAGCGGAATCTGAAGAAGTTGATGATGATGAATACGATGACGCTCTCACCATCATGTATCCCTTTCTTCTAGAAATGACTCCACTAAGCCCAGACTTTGTGTGTGAAAATGAATAAGAATGCTGAAACTCAAAGAATGTCAAGTCAAGCAGGGAGAAGGAGGAATCGTGAATTCCATGAGCTTCTTCTTTTTCTTGAAGAAAATTTGTTGTCAAGTTAAAAACTCTTGAAACAGTCAAAATCAGAAATAAAAACTAAGGTTTCGTCCCTCGAGCAAATAGAAGCTAAACAAACTAGTGAAGAACGCAAAAGGGAAAAAAAAATGCAAATGATGAGTAGAAAACTTGAAGTAATAGTAGCGTGGGTAAGGTACCTTGATGGGGAAGTGAGGGAAACGCGGAAGGGCAGGTGGAGGGGAGGCTGCGAAACCAAATCTACTGATAGAAGCACAAGAACCAACGGCAGCCGCTTCCATTTCCCTGCAACTGCAAATACCCCATACCGCATATTAGCTTACATTCAACTATACGTAATTGCATAAACAAAAGGCAGCTCCACATTACCCTGTCAGAACTCCGAAGAAGCAGAAAGAAAGCAGGATTTTGTAACAAAATGGACTCTTCTATATGAAAGTAATGCCCCTTGTTCTTTTCTTTATTTAGGCTTTTTTTATCTGAGACTTTTATTTCAATTTCATATGTTTCACATTTTTTAGTTTGAAAGCAAACGGCGGCCTACGACTTGCGTGTGTTTTAAGTTGGTGCGGTGTGATATTTTGACCGGGACCAAACATTAAATGAATTAGTTCCGTGGGGGTCTATCACATCTTTTTGTTACGACTCTAAATATTCTTGTATTGTCGTTTTTTGGCCAATGCATTTTTCTTCCCAAGCTTTTGCTTTTCTACACTCTCCCTCTCAATTCCAATCATGTTTATAATTCGTTATCCGCTCTTTTCTTTTTAACATTTCAATTATTCTTTCTGAACGTATGATTTAATTCCTTTCTATTTATAACTATTTTTTTATTAAATACCTTTTTTGTTAATTTTATGTTAAAAACTTGAAAAGATTTACACTATATTAAATAAAAAGATTTTAAGAATAAGTACGGAACAGCGTGAGCACAAAGTTTGCCATCAAATGAAATAATACACTCACACATAGATGCAGAAAAAGAGAGAGAAAATGAGAAGATGAGAAGAATTAGCTTAATCCCAAAATACAATACCTCAATATAGGCTTGGTTACACTTCTTTCTATAGAAAACAAATCATAATAAAATAATAGAGTCTTAACACTTAAATAGAAATCTATCATCCTCAATAATTTCTTCAGTTTATAAAATAACTCAAACTTCAGTGACTTAGTAAAAATATCTACTACTTGTTCTTCAGCATGACAATAATTAATCACTACTTCCTTTTCGATTACTAGTTTGAGAATTTTGTGAAACCAAATGTCTGTGTGCTTAGATCTCCCATGAAAAATTGGATCTTTGTATAGTTCTATTACGGACTTATTATTACAGAATAATTCTGACGTTGCATCTTGTCTTTGATGCAATACTTCAATCATTCTTCTTAATTATACTGCTTGTGTAACACAACTAGTTATTGCAATATATTCTGCTTTCAGCTATAGATAGCCCAAACACAAGTTATTTCCTTGAAGATCATGACATTGCGCCAGTGCTAAGATGAAAAACATACCTTAATGTGCTTTTTCTTGTTTCTGTATCTCCACCTCAATCACTATCTATATAACCTACAAGATTCATATAATTTATACTTGTATAAAAATTCCTCTATTAAAGTACTTTTGATATATCAAAAAATTCTCTTTGTTCGTTGTAAATGACAAGTACAAGGCTCCTCTATGAATATGCTAAGAATCCAACTTCAAAAACTATATATGGTCTGATTGCAGTTAAACACCCCAAACTTCCAATTAAACTTTTGTAGTAACTTAAATTTATAGGTCTCCCTTTATCTTCTTTTATTTGTTTCAATTTCTCTTCAACTAGGGTGAGAGTTGGTTTTGAATTCTCCATCTTAAATTTCTTCAAAATATCATTCACATGCATCCTTTGGTAAATAAAAATTTCATCATCCTGTTGAATTACCTCTATTCCAAGAAAATAAGATATTAGACCTAAGTTTGTCATGTCAAATTATTTTACCATAGCCTCCCTAAATTTTCCAATCATAAATTAAATCATCAACATAAAGACACATAATTAAAATATCACTAGGCTTAACAAATTTAACATATAAAGTATGCTCAAAAGGACATCTTTTAAAATCATGCTTCATGAAGTATGAATCAATTCTTTTGTACCACACTTTTAGTGTCTGCTTAAAGCCATATAATGCTTTGTTCAATCTATCAACTTCATACCCTACAGGTTGCTTAACATATACTTCCTCTTCCAAAGTTCCATTTTAAAAAGTAGATTTTACATTTATTTGATAAATCTTCTAGTTATTTTGAGCTGAGAGGGAGATAATAATGTGAATAGTATCCAATCTCACAACAGGAGCAATACTTCAAAGTAATCAATACCTAATTTTTGCATATATCCTTTTATAACCAATTTACCTTTAAAATGGTCAATCTCACCATTAGGCTTGTCATTTGTCTTGGACATCCACTTTACTCATATAGGCTCTTTATTAGTGGGCAAATATGTCAATTCCTATATGTCATTCTTTTCAATTGCATAAATTTCTTCATCCATGGATTTTTTCCATTTCAAATCATCTAATCCCTCCTTATAATTAACTAGTTTACAGTCTACAAATAAAAGCAAAATTGATTTTGTTTTCATTAAATAGATCATTATTAGTACCTGTCACAAAATCTTCCATTCTAGTTGGTAACTGAAGACGTCTTTGGGGCCTCTTTAGGGTCTACTAAATGTCTCTGGTTGAGATACTGAATATGCCTTTTTTTTTCTTTATAGCTTTTTGAAATTATCACTTTCCTTTTTTTGGAAGTTAAAGATCAATCTCTTATTCTATTCTCATTAAAAGTTACATCATGGTTAATAATCGTCTTTTTGGTATTTGGATTATATAATTTGTAGGCCTTTGAATTTGTACTATAACTTATAAAAATACATTACTCACTTTTGTCATCCAACTTCTTTTTCAACTGATCTAATATATGGGCATAAGCAATACACCCAAAAAATTTAAGATACTGAATAAAAGTTTTCCTCCCACTCTAAGCTTCCTCAGGTGTTTTGTCATTAAGTTTTTTATTGGATACCGGTTTAAAATATAAACTACACAAGCAACAAATTTGCCCAAAATTCTTTAAGCAATTGTTTAGATCTTAGTATACATCTTACCATATCTATAATAGTTCTATTCTTCTTTTCTGTTACTCCATTCTATTGAGGCGTGTATCTGGTGGTCAACTGATGTTGAATTTTATAATGCTCAACGACCTCTATGTATGTAAGATACTCTTGACCTATATCTTTTCTCAATGCTTTAATTATGTAGCCACTTTGCTTTCCACAAATGTTTTGAAAGATTTGTACACATCACAAGCTTCTGATTTTTGTTTTGTAAAATACACCTACCATTATAAAATACCTATTACCTCCATTAGATGGAACTTCAACAGTATCCTAAATAGATATGGTACCTAAGATTTGAGTACTATTCTCTAGCCGGTATGAAGCAATATTTATACTATTGTTTAAGACATGATTACATGGGTGAAAAATTTCCTACTTATTGTCCTTCTCGCTTTACCACCTATTGACACTCCATTAGGTCCATTTTGAAGGTGTTAGTCAAAGTAGGAGAGTGCATTTTCTCTACATCTTTTACTACCATCTAATGTGTCAACTCTGTAACGTCCCAATATCCCATGTTAGAAATTGTGTAAATGAGAGAATACTAAGAAATTATAAGTGCATTTCATGCATCATATGGCATTTTTAAATATGTGAATTGTGATGATATTCATGAAATAATTGTACATGCATTCATTGACATTTTCTAGGTATAAGTGATTTATAAATGCGATTAAAATGCGAATCGTGGATTATTTGTGTTAAAAATTTATTTGGTGATAATAATAATTATTTCAAAATTTTTGGTGAATTTTAGAAAATTTCTAAAAATTTAGGGTATTTTGGACTTGGAAAATTTTAAAAAAATAAGAGACAAATTATAGTCTGACATGTGGCATCATATATATGTAACCAATTTATTACATGCAAGAGGACACGTAGCAAGTGTTTTTGGAAGGGAAAAATTTATTAGCTCTCACTTGTTATTCAGTGTAACTTTCTCTCTCTATTGTTCTTTACCAAAACACTCTTTTCATGTTCATGTTGAAGTTATGTAAATATAGTGCCCTGGAAAGCAAGTGTATTTACATGTAACTTTATCTTCTTTAGTTGCAGTTTTGTAATGAAAATATTTATTATTAATAAAACAAAAGAGTTTGGTTTTATTTGTGTGAGCATTATATATCTAGTCAAAAGGTACCAAGATTCTTTTGTAAGTAATATACATATACATAGAGATGTATGGGAAACATGTATAGTATAAGAATCTAAATTGATTGATTCACAGTTGAATAATCAAGTTGGTCGTTTGATTATGGTCTAGACTATAGTGTTACGATTTATCTCCATGCAAGTAAAGGAGTTTAATTTAAGGGAATAATGAGTTTCATGTCATGATAGTAGTTGACTATCGATAATGGTACTATTAATGTTTTCAAGAATAAAGTGGGTCGTTACTTTAATCTTAAAACATACAACTTAAGCATTCGCTTATTACGAACCACAATCTTGATGAGTGGTGAACTCGTATGTGCTTTATTATAATTCTTGATATGATCAGAATGGATTTTTACAGAGTATTAATCCAGTGTCTGCATGTTGGAATTATCAATTGAAACATATATCAGGGAACATTCACTCAAATAAAGAGTTTATAGTGCTATAATCACTTTTAGATGTTTTAACGAGATTTGGTAATTAAACTAGTGCTAGTAGTTTGATGGACTAGCTATCCATCAAGTTTTAACACCAAGATGAAATCTTGTGTGTTAATCACCATATAAAGTAAAACGGGAGATCTAGAAGGAAAAATCAATATATAGGCAAAATGGTAATTTTACCCTTTATTATGAGGATGACTATAATAAGGTTCTAAATAGGGTTTGCAATTGGACATAAAATATGTGTTCTGATAATATTTAATAATTCAAGAGTTCAACTAATTGTCTTTAGTGGAATGACAGTTAGTTAATAAGCTAGAATTAATTGTAATGAGATTAATTTAATTCTAGGCTTATTGGACCTTGAATTATTAAAGTCCAATAAGATTCCCGACTTGGCATCAAGGAAGGGTATGAAGCTAAGTAAGAAATATAAATGGAGGTTTTAGAAGGCCATAATTGAATGTTAGGCTTGCACTAGTTAATGGTTAATTAAAAACCCATATGTTTATTTAGAAATGGGCTAGACTTTGGTTTAATATAATTGATTAGATTAATTATTTTAAAACAAAATTTTTAAGAAATGAAGGATCAATTTCAGTTTTATTAGGGTTGAATGTGCAGCTGCTCATTTGACATTAAAATGCTAAATAAAAATGATCTTGATTATGTTTTATCATCATTAAATGGAGTTATGATATTATCATTAAATGGTTTAGTGGTTATCTTTTAATGCTAGCCTATAAAATATTAGCATTGACTTGATTAAAGAAGAAAGATGTATATTAGATGCACCATCTTCCTTCTTACATTATCAAAAAATCGAAATTAGCATGATAACATTTAGGTTAATAGACTTTTCACATAGTCATCTTAAAGACAACTGAGAAGAGTCTCATTTAATGGCTTCTTTATGATTGACTAAATGCAGAACTGATGCATTGGATGGAAGACTCTTCTTTCCTTTGTGGTTAACCAAAAGTGGGAGTGAGTAAGAAGGTGTTCTTACATTTTTAACACACACACTCTCTCATCTTGCATGAAAAAATAAAAAATTGCATGAGAAGTGTCTCATTGTTTCCTTCCTTCTTCTAAAACAATAATCCTCCAAAGTGTTTCTTCTCCTTCCCTACCAAAGGATTTTGTTAACCAAGTTGCCCTAGGATAACAAAAGGTAAATCAAATTGGTTGAGGATAAAATGACAAGGAGAAGATAGATTGATAAAGGAAAAGATTCAAAAGCAAAGGCTTTGGATACAAGAAGAAGGAGAGGATAGCGCAGCAAGGAATTAAAGCTGTAGCAAAGGAGTTAGTAAAACTCTTCATCTTGTTTATGTTTATTATTATCCTTATACCATATCATGTATAGATTGGCATGATGATTTGGATATATAGCTTCCGCTGCAAATAAGATGTCTAAAAAGTTTTGAAATCTACCGGTTCTCCAAATATAACATGCTTTCTTTTTCCAATCCAACACATCTGTTATCTTACCTCTTGCCCATTCCAAAATTTTAAGCCTATCTTACCATCTTTTATAAAGCACAATTTTCTGACTTTATGATGCAATATTTATTTGATAAATTTTGTTTTCAAAATAAACTTCCACATCTTTATTTATTTTAGTTCTTTAGTTGTACATAGCATGATTACATTAATAGTACATGTTTTAAGTTTCATTATTTATGTTTATTTAATTATTATTCACTCTTGTATGCCAATTTTTATGTTTCTATCAATTTGTTTTACTTATTTAGATTCCCAATCTATTAGATTATTATTTCATGATTGTTTGAAATATAACTTTAGACCCATTATTCTACAATATTTATTAAAATATATTTGTCCTCGTAATAATCATAAAATAAATAAACCCTTTTATTCACCTACATATTGGTAAAATTATTCCTATTTATAAAATTTGTAGAACTCTTCATCAATCTATCATCCATAATGAAAAGAAATTAACTATTAGTAGACAACTCATTCAAGTCTCTACATTTGTGTATCACTTCCTTCAATCAGTGAATGCATCTATTGAAGCACTTGAACTTTATCAAAATAGACTTAATGGACATTATGAACAAGATGCTAAATATTTACATAACGAATTTAAAGAACATTATATAATACATCTTAATGAATTAGACTAGTTGTATTTTCTGTAAACAATTACAAGAACATATATTATATATTGAAAATTTAGTCAACCAATATAAAACTGAACAAGAATATTATGAAGAACGATATAATTGTGTACAATTTGTTATTAATAATCAAATTAGAATAAAACCAATAAAAGAAGGATTAGAATTAGCTCAAAATCTATATAATTTTTATATACAAGAATTAAACTATTTAAATACTACTTTACGAAATCATCACCATCAATAAATGACAGATATAATTACAGAAGAACAAAACATATTAGATATAGATCACTTAGAATTAACTGAATTAGTTGATATCTTTCATATCAATACCTTGTTTTCAAAAGAAAAACAAAAACAAGTAGCAAAAACTCAACTAAATCTAAAACCTAGACAAGATATACATCATCCTCTCCTAAACAAGATATACATCATCCTCTCCTAAACAATTTCATTAATTGATTGTTTATTATGGTAAAATTGTTCATAAAACACTAATCAGAACAGATCAATGTAGTGGACACATTAGAATAAATCTAATTGATCAACAACAAATTTATACACAATTTTAGAAAATATCTAACGATAAAAGACATAAAATAGGATATATACATTTATCCACAATTCAAATTTTATTAAAATTCACTGTTCAAGAAGGTATCGACTCTCCAATTAGAATGGCAATTATTGATGAACGAATGACTAATTTAAATGATCAGATTATAGGAATTATGAATGAAAATTTAGCATATGGTAAAATCAAATTTAATACTCGCCTAAAATTAGGAATCCCTTTAATATCACATAAATTAGATGAAACAATCACCATTGCTTATAAATTTTATCGCGAAAATTTGATGAATATCAGACAATATCTATTTTCAATTACCTATCAAATTAGTTATGCATTAGCAGATTCACACCACAGTATTGAATTTAAAAATACAGATAAAATATATTGATCATTTGTTTAATGAAGTAGCTAAAGTTGGAACAAATTTAATAAATTTCTTCTAATTGTGTTTTAATATCTTTTTTTATTGTAGTTACACGATTTGTTCCTAACAATAGTATAATGCTAAAAATAGTTAGAGGTAAATTAATTTCATTTCAAAACATTTAACTAATTTTTAATATCCTATGTGAACATTATTAAAAAATATTGACAATAAAATATTAAAAATGCATCAAAATTTATATAAATATTCTTCAGATAATGTTTATTTATTTAAATTTTGATTTTTATATAAGCTTTATTAATTAAAATAAATGTTTAATGTTTAAAAAAATTTATATCCTTTTCCAAATAATATGGAATTGTGGAAAATATTTTTATAAATAATTTTATATTACAATTAAAAATTTTAAAACAAATTAAAAATTTTAGTATTATACTTTAATTTTAAATTTTTATTGTAATTAATATTAAATAGTAATTTGTCTTTTTTATTATGAAATAGAAATGAAACCAAAAAATTATTTTCTATGATTTTAATAAGAAGTGAGAAAAGAAGAAACATAAATTCAAACAAATAAGTCCTTTTTTACCAAATTTGAACATGAAGAATAAATAAAAATAGAAGTGAAATCACTCTTATTCTTAATTAATTATAAATTATATTTTCAGTTGACTTGCATTTATGTTACTTAAATTTTTATTTGTTGCAATAAAATGTTTCCTTTCTCTTTTTTTGATCAAAATTTATATTCTTAACATAGTTTGAATTGCAATATTACATAAATAGATAACAATTTTTTGTATTTAATCATATTTAAAGTTGTTTAAACATATTGGTTAAATTATTCACTTTATAGTTATCAAGAATATTAAACAAAATTTTGAATTAAGTTCACTAAAAATTATAATTATTAGAAGTTTTTAGAAGTTAAAGAAATATTCATTAATTTAAAGAGTTTGTATGAGAAACCAAGCTAATAGGAAAGTTAAACCAATATAGGAAAATAATAGTTGCATAAGAATCCTAATTAATCCTAAAAATCATTGAGCTACTATATTGAATAAAGCTAGCTAAATAGAAATTGGTTATGTAGATGTTGATTTTGGTGGTGATCATAATCAAAGGAGGTCCTTTTCAGCTTACATTTTTACCTTGTGTTGTTCACCCATTAGTTAGTACTTTTCTTTATAACATATCATTACCTTATCTTCTACCGAAATAGAATATATTTCAGCCACTGAAGGTGTTAAGGAAGTAATTTGGCTCTGTGGCCTAATTGTTGAGCTTGACTTGAAGTAAGATGTTTTTGTGGTTTTTTGTGATAGTCAGAATGTCACGCATTTATCTTGGAGTAATAAGCACCACTCACAAAGCAAACATATAAACATGAAACTTCATTTTATTCGGTATACTATTATTGTAGGGGAGGTTATTATGGAGAAAATCCATACTAAGGATAATAATGTTGATATGTTGACTAAACCACTCTCGTTGGCTAAGTTCATTCATTATTTAAACTTAGCCAACAATGTTCATGTTTGAGTTCCTTGGGTTGATTGAGTGAAGATCAATTCATGTTCTTTTTCAGGTACTTAAGTCAAGGTGGAGATTTGTTGGAGTGTGACTTAATTCTCTCACCCTACTCTTGTTGATGTGGTACTTTGTTGTTAGGATTATGAGCACATTTTTTCTTTATACTATACAATAGATTATGGCTCTCTTTACAGCTTATTTTTGACATCATGGAGTATGATACAGGAATTTTGTTGCCGAGTGGCACAATATTTACTTTTTATTTTTTAAATTCTCGCCTTTGTACGATTAAGATAAAGTTGGATGTATAATGTCTTTCTCAATTTTGTACATATATAATTCTTGTGAGACTTGTTCTGAGGGTGTGCGAAAATTTCTTAGCCTTTTGAGAGCTTTGAGAGAGTTTTATGAGAATCTTAAACACCTTGTACTCCCTTTTTGAACATATTGAATTTGGATCTTTGCTTCGTGGGCTTTTCTCCCTACTCTCAAGTTTTTCGTGTAATTTTTGTGTTTCCTTGAATTCTCATTTCTAGTTTGTGGCTCGCTTTGATTGAATTTTATATTTATCCACTAAACTTTGGCACTACAGGTTATTTTTATGATGTCATAGAAAGGGTGAAAGAAATAATTAAGGTCAATCTAAAAAAGAAACCTTTGTTTATATACACCATATTTTTTTTTTAAAATATTATATACACCATATCTTGGAGTCATCAATGAAAATAAAAAAAAACTTTACCCTTCATTGTGTGTTGCTATAATATTTTTGAATCCTAATGTCTATTTTTAACTAAATTTTACAAAGAAAGCTAAAGTAAATAGGAGAATGCTATTATGAGATGATACAAGATTTCTTTAGCTTACAAATGGAGGAATATAAGGAGGCATATAATGATTTTGGGATGCCTATTGCAATTTTTCAAAGAACAAAAGGTTTTTTTTGGTATTTATTCGATATAACTTAATGTCTCCTGAAAGTTATGTTATTATCATCATTAAGTTAAATATTTTTCTTATAATTTATTAATAATTTAATTTTATTGGATTTTTAAAATTTTTAATAAAACAAGTAATTCTATAGATCCAATTTTTCTTGACCATATTGATCTTTTAGTGGATTATGTTCCTAAAGAACCAGGTTTCATATAAGAGAGTAACTTAGAAGATAATCTTGAATGTGAAAATATTGACATGTTATTCGACGTAATGAATTTGAATGATAGTGATGATAAGACTCATAAAAATGATAAGAATTTTATATTAAAAAAGTCAGTGTGACTTGAGTAGATATTTCATTTAATGAAGTTTCGAGTTTTCTGTTTTTCCATTTTTTTTAATTTTACTTATATTTGATATACGTATTAAATTCTATATATGCAATAACAATATAAAATTTTAATTGTAAATAATTTTATTTCATTACAAATTCTTGTTGTAATGCTTGTGGAATCATGAACCTATATTATTCTTACTATATGATGTTTTGATATAATTATTCTTTACTATATGATATAAATTGTAACATTTTAAGTACTTTGTACTATTTTTAGTTTTATATAGATAATTAAACAATCCTTTTCTTATATTAATTGTGGTTATAAAGTAATATTAATAAAAATAAAATTATAGTTGTTATTTCAACTTATTATTACAATTTTTTGAGAGATCAAAAAAGGAAATAGTTCAATGAGAAATGAAAAGATGATGGGAGTTTTCCATTATGATAAGTGTTAGGAGGCTTCCTCTCAAAAACAAATTTTAGGGTTTTATTTCTCACTTCTCTTTTAAGGTAAAGGACCAAATAACCCTCTTTTCCTTCACATGTAATCTACTTCTTATTATTATTACGGAGACATGAAGTGGGTCCAACTAAATACGAAAGATGCCAAACATTGAATCCAATGTGATAAACATTGATTTCATAAATATCCAAAGCACATATATATTACACTTGTTTTCTTTTTTATGTTCTATATTGGTTCAGCCAGATTTTGGCGAGGCTGCGTATCATTGTTGAGATCCATAAGGATTGCTTGTATCAGCTGCGATGTGCCTGCAAAACAAAGAAGGCACGTCGG
>JAOSBK010000006.1:27466093-27490579 GCA_027568895.1 Erythroxylum shatona | reverse complement strand
AAACTCACCCAAAATTTGCAATTATTTTTCAGGACTCAGAAGAATACCCCGTTAGGCAACGGGCGTATAGCACCTGCATGTGAGTGAGAGAAGAGGTCGGGATCAGTCCGCGTCTGCATTAGTGTCTTCCTATTTCTATATAAAAGTTTGTACACATGACTAATTGATTTGTATATATGAAAGGGCCCACGTGGTCATTGTAATACTATTGATTGTATATGTTAATTGACTCCCGTATGGTGTGTGGTTGTGCTCTCAAAAAAAAAGTTACACTGAGTTTTTGACTAAATGATGTAGCACGTCACCCTCGCTGGGCACGAACTCGGATATCACCATAGATGTCAGGTTCGGGTCATGCGGGAGTGGGGTATTACATATATGGAGATTAGTGAAGTAGTTACAAATTGTAGAAAACAATGGTTGACCATTCAAGGTGTTCCTACTATGCTCTTCTATTTACTGTTGTTATACGTGAACGTATTTGGGAGTGTTTAGAGCTGATGCCAAATGAGTTTAGAGCTACAAAAAAGGGTATTAAAATGGAAAATGTAAGATGAAGTGCAAATATTGTTGACTTTGAAGTAATAGGAGAAAAATGTGAGGTAAAACCGTATGAATATAGGTTTTGTAAGCATAAAAACAAAATTTACAGTAGAGAGAGAAAGTAGAAAAAATGGTGATGTTCATATGAACCTTGTTTTGATGTTTAAATTTAATCTTACATTTTGAGTTGTTTTAGAGTAAGTTGAATTGAAATGGGAGTTGAAATGATGAGGTAAATGTGAGAGTATAAATTAGAGATGATGAGGTAAGTGGAAGAGAGGAAAAAAAAGAAGAAAATCTGTAATTTCTAGAATTGGAGTGCATGGTCTTGCACTATGGTTGCATAGCCAACAATGCTTCTAAAACTGAATAGTTTGGATTCGTTTGATTATAACTTTGTCTACTGAACTCCAAATGACTTGAAAATTAAACCAATATATTCCCAAGACATTGATTTTCTTCTCCATAAAAATTTAGATCCATCTGAATTGATTTGAAAAAGATTGATTGGATGAAAGTGAGGAAGTCTGCTGGAATATTATGAACTGGAATATTTTCATTGAACATGCTTCAATATTTTGATTATATCTTGATCTGTAGATTTCAAAATGAGTTGATTCTTAATTAAGATTAAATTAGAAACATATGGCTACAACTTTCTTGAAGAAGTCAACTTTTAATTATATTTTTAAGAATTTCAAACTTTGGAATGAAATTGGGTTTTGGCTTGTGCTGTAGCACTACCAGTGATAGAAATCACATCCTGTTGTTATCAAATAAAATGTATTGATATAGGCCGAATAAGATAAATTTGTCTTCATAAAATTATAACTTATTCTCTTAGCTTTCAATGGGTATGAAGTTTGTAATTTTTGGATATTGTAATTGAGAGATATAGGTTGTACAACTTTGAATGCATGATTATACACTAGCCAAAATTTCAAATGTACTTAGTTTCCAATATTTTTAGCATAACTCATAGAATAATGAACCAAATTGTATGATATTATTTTAATTAGAAACTTAAAGCACAGGGGTCTAGAAGTAAATGTAACAGAAATACATCATTTTCCTTATCCTATTGATCATGTAAAGTAGATCCAAAAATATGTTGTTGATAAGAAAACTAGAATAACTAATGTGTATGAATTTTGACACATTTGGAGTACAATTGATCTTTGCATCGGTTTATTACAGAAGTATATCTAGGAATTTGTCATTAAACATGCATGCTACATGATACAATTGTAAAAATGCATATTCAGTTACATGAACAATGTGGAAATAAGAAATTGTATTTGATTGCATATAGAAGAGAAAGTAGGGCGACCACGTCCAAATATTACTGAAACTTCAAGGCAATAAGCAAAAAGGGAGTAAATGTGGGAAACATAAGATGGTCTCACCTTGAATTATTTTGTTTATTACTGAATTGAATTTGATATTGATGAATGTGTCTGAATTCTGGACATGAAATGTTCGAGGAGTTTTGATGCATGATTAAAACATTGGAATTGCTACTTGAATGTGAATGAGATTAACTACATGGTTCTCAACTTGAATGTTCATGCCGGACCTAGTTCGATGATTATTGTGAACAAGAACATGAATGCAAATGTATTTCATCAAATGTGATGATTGAAATTGAGGAATGAATTTCATTCCAATGCATGAAATATAAAAGCAGTTATGACCGATGTCGCCAGTGAAAAAGAGCTTAAAGTTCAGACATTCGTGATTAGAGCCTAAGGCTCAATGTGTAGAAAGAGCCATGTATCTCCAACAGATAAGGGACAGTATGAAAGAGCCTGATATCTATAACGGATATGGTTTAGTGTAAAAGGCACACAGTCACTACAATAAAATAAATGAAATCAAATCTCATAACATTGCATACACATATGATCTAAATAAATTGAATGATTGCAATGTTTTGAGAATTTTGTGTATGAAATATGTGATAATTTGTCAATGTGTATGTTTTGAAAAATTGTAATGAAATGATGAAATTTTTGAATTTTGTTTTCAAAATATGATAAATGTGATTAGGTGTTATGTGATATTACTTGACAAAAAGCAAGTTGATGTGAATTACATGATAACATGATTTGTTGTGTGTTGTATGACAAGAGTGAACCATCGAGGATGGTTACTCTGCTGAGTTTTCAAACTCACTAAAATTGCAATGCTGACAATTTTAGGTTCGAGATAGAGCAACGACTTAGCTGATAAGACTACATTTTGGTACAAGTTATGGTTCAAAGGTCGATCAGCTGGGGACTGAAGATTAGTTTTTAGTTTTTGGTTTATATACTCATTTATGTAGCATACTTTGTAAACTAAATTGTACGCTTGATAAGCTGACAATGTATACATATGAATAATGGATCTAATGCTACATTGTAAATTATGGTTTATGATATAAAATGAGGAATTTTTTGGAATTTAGATAATTTGTTATTTTTTATTTTACTTATGATGCCATATAGTAAAGTGAAGGTGAGATAGTTAACACGTCACTTCTGTCGGGCATGTGGACGTGTGATTATAGGACATATATATATGTGTTGGACGGGAATGGGTGTTACCGTTAGTGGCATCAGAGCATGGTTGGCATCTATAGGGATATGTAGGAATGTTAGGTATGAAATTTTGTGAAAATTTCAGATAGTAATTGAAGTTATTGTATATTATAGGTTATCCGACGTAGGTGATCAAATAGAACACTCAGCTGACTTAGGATAAGAAAGAGTCAGTAAAGAGTCATCTGTGTCTCGACCTGAGGGAATGCCTCCAAAACTCTCTGATAGAAGGGAGAGGAGGTACGATAAACTACAAAAGCAGGAGGTTGTGGATTTCTATGGAAATACAGACCCTGTAGTGGTCGAGGGGTGGCTAGAGAGAATAGAGATAGTCTTTGATCAAATGGATTATGAGTCAGACAAGAGGTTCGACTATGTTGTTTCTCTATTACAAGGCCCAGCCTACCAATGGTAGAAAATTGTTCCAAACAATACCATCAAACCTTGTAGTCTAGGACGGGAAGACTTCCTGAGCAGCTTTAAAGAGAATTATATGCCCAAGATCTACCTGAATGGAAAGATGAAGGAATTTCTAAATCTGAAGCAAAGCAGGATGTCTGTGGCAAATTATGAGATTAAATTCAATAAGCTTATAGGATATGCTACTGCCTTGATTTCTACTGAGGAAGACAAGTACAGGAGATTTAAAGATGGGTTGAACATGGAGATTCAGACAAGGCTAGCTATTACTAACTTGAGCAGTTTCACTTAGCTTAGAGCAGCCTTGATCAGAATAGAGCAATTGTTGAGGGACAGTCAGTTTAAGTAGAGACCAGAGTCTAGACAGAAGAGGCCCAATGAATCTTAGGACAATTCTAGCAGAAGGTTCAGTAAGCGTCTGACCTGAGCTTTTAGAAGCATAATGACGAATGCTGGAGGTTGACAGGAGCGTGCCTTCGATGCGGCTCACTTGATCATCATATCAGGGATTGTTCTGGGACAATTGGATCTCAGTTTGGTAGGAGAGAAAGTATGGCAATAGAAACTACTGTTCAACAGTGTCGAGCTGGTGGGTCTGGATAGAGAGGTCGTGGCAGAGGTAAAGTGAGTTCTGGGAGTCCTTCTATCAGGACTAAGGTGTGGAGCAACCAATCGCAGTATTAGACCAGAGTTTATGCTATGACGAGACAGGAGGCACATGATTCTCTAGATGTCATTATAGGTGTGTTATTATTATTTACATTTGAGGCTTTTGCATTGCTAGATCTTGGATCTACGCATTCTTTTATCACATCGCATATGACATCTAAGTTTCATTATGATAGATAGTTATTGAGATGTAGATTAGAGGTGAGTATATCTATAAGTAGTACCACCGTGATAGGAGAAGTCTGCAAGAGGCGTTTGATTCAAATTGATCAGGCAGAGTTGGAAGCAAACTTGATTGTGTTATAGTTAAAGGAGATCGAAGTTCTTCTAGGCATGGATTGACTCACTGTTCATAGGATAATCATGAACTGCTATACTAAGGAGGTAATATTAGAATCACCTAATCAGTCGAGACCAGTTTTCAGAGGTGTTAGCTAAGCAGTACCAGCCAGATTGATCTCATTCATGAGTTCCTTGATGTTGATGCAAGGGGATGTGAGGCCTATCTGGCCCATATTATTGATACTAGAGCTGACTAGAATATACAAGACATGCCTATGGTTAAGGAATTTTTGGATGTGTTTCTCGCAAAATTACCTAGCTTACCTCCAGATTGGAAAACATAGTTCACTATTGACTTAGTTCCAGGTGCTACTCTTATATCTATTTCTCCATATAGGATATCACCTGTGGAATTAAAGGAATTGAAGGCTCAATTGCAGGAGTTGCTTGAAAAGCGATTCATTAGACCCAGAGGTTTTATCTTAGAGAGCTTTAGTCCTATTTGTGAAGAAAAAAGATGGCATTTTAAGACTATATATTGACTATAGGCAACTAAATTAGGTTACAGTGAAGAACAAGTATTCGTTTCCTAGAATTGATGACTTATTTGAACAGCTATAGGGAGCACAAGTGTTTACTAAATTGGATTTGAGGATTGGGTATTATCAGCTAAATATAGCAGATATTGATGTACCAAAGAGTGCTTTTAGAAGCAGGTATGGGCATTTCGAGGTCTTAGTAATGTTATTTGGTTTAACTAATGCCCTAGCTGCATTTATGACATTAATGAATAAGGGTGTTTCATCCCTACTTGGATCGCTTTATGATAGTGTTTATTGATGACATCTTAGTGTATTAAAAAAGCAGAGAAGAGCATGTTGAGCATCTAAGAATGATTTTATAGATTATGAGAGAAAAACAGTTATATGCCAAATTCAGTAAACGTGAATTTTGGCTGAGTCAAGTAGTGTTTTTAGGTCACATAATAAATGGGCATAGTATTCAAGTGGATCTAATGTAGATAGAGGCAGTAATGAAATAAGAAGCTCTAAAGAAATTATCGAAGGTTTGATGAGGGCTTTTCTTTTATCTCAGCCCCTCTGACTAAACTTTTAAAAAAGAATGTATCATTCAAATGGGATGATGATTATCAGAAGAGCTTTGAGGAGTTGAAACATTGGTTGACTACAACACCAATGTTGACTATTCCATCAGGAATTGGAGGATATTTAGTCTATAATGATGCTTTGCATTAAGGATTAAGATGTGTATTGATGTAGAATAATAAGGTGATAGCCTATGCATCAAGACAACTAAGGTCTCACAAGATGAACTATCCAATACATGATCTAGAGCTTACTGTAGTTGTCTTTGCTCCAAAGATATGGAGATATTATTTATATAAAGAGACATTTTAGATATATACTGATAACAAGAGTTTAAGATATTTGTTGAGTTAGAAACAAATGAACATTAGACAGAGGATGTGGACAGAGTTGTTAAAAGATTATGACTACATGACTGAGTTTCATCCAGGGAAAGAGAATATAGTGGCATATGCTTTGAGTAGGAAGTCACACAATAGTGTAGCTTAGATTCGGTTATCGATATTACCAAGCTTGATTCAATTGAGAGCTTTAAATGTGGAATTGAATCTAGAGAATAATGAAGCATTGATAGCCACACTAAATTTGAGATCTATATTACATGATCGAATTTGAAGGGTTCAAAGTAAAGATCCTAAAATGGTGAAACTGACTAAGAAAGTTAAGACAAATCTAGAATCTGAATTTGAATTGAGAGATGAGACATTGTGGTTAAAACAGAGATTACTTGTGCGTAATGTGGATGAATTGAGAAAGGAATAGAGGAAGCTCATATAGCCACTTATGCTATGCATTCTGGCATGATCAAGATGTATAATATGTTGAAGCAACATTTCTGGTGGCCAGAGATGAAGAAGTAAGTAGTTGACTATGTGGCTAAGTGTTTAACTGGCCAGTAGATTAAAGCTGAGCATCAGGCTCCAATTGGGAAGGTACATCCGTTGCCTATTTCGAAGTTAAAATGGGAACGAATTATTATAGATTTTATTATGAGTTTGCCTAAGACTCTGAGTTAAAATGATGTTATAAGGGTTGTAGTGGATCAATTAACTACGTCGACCCATTTTTTACCAGTGAAGAAGAATAACTCATTAGACCAGTTAGCTCGGAGATATGTGAATGAAGTGGTTAGATTACATGGGATTCCAATGTCTATTGTATCGGATAGGGATCCCAAATTTACTTTGAGATTTTGGAAGAGTTTGCAATCAGTTATGGGTACAAAGTTGAACTTCAGTATTGTATTTCATCCTTAAATGGATGGGTAGACTTAGAGGACAATCAAGACTATTGAGGATATATTTTGGGCGTATGTATTAGAGTTTTAAGGAGCTTAGGATCAATATATTTTACTGATTGAATTTGCTTACAATAACCACTACCACAGTAGTATGGCACCTTATGAGGCATTGTATGGTAGAATATGTCGATCGCCTGTATATTGGGATGAGAAAGGTTTGAGAAGGATAGAAGGTTCAGAATTGACACATGATACTATAGAAAAAGTGAAACTAATCTGAAGTTGAATAAAAGTGGCTCAAGATAGACAAAAAAACTATGTAGATCATAATCGATAAGATATGGAATACAGTGTATGAGACAAAGTGTTTCTAAGAGTGTCACCTTAGTGAGAAGTGTTGAGATTCGGTAAGAAAAGCAAGCTAAGCCCTAGATATATTGGACCTTATGAGATCATTAAGAGGATAGGATCGTTGGCATATCGATTAGCCTTACTGAACAAGATGTCTCAGTTATATAATATTTTCCATATGAGTATGCTCAGGAGATATAGATCAGATCCGATGCATGTATTACCGACTCAAAAGATTGACGTTACTAGTAATCTGAATTATGTTGAGGAGCAAGTTTAGATAATGGGATATCGGACAAAACAACTGAGGAATTGGGAAATTCCAATGGTGAAAGTTCTTTGGAGAAATCGTTCGAGTGAGAAAGCAACTTGGAAAACAGAGGAACATATGAAAAGGTAATATCCCTACCTGTTTTTTCAATCATATACGAATTTCAAGGATGAAATTTCTTAAGGAGGGGAGAATTATTATGTCTCAATATCTCATGTTAGGGGCTGGGACTCCAAAATTGTGTAAATGAGAGAATACTGAGAAATTAGAAGTGTATTTCATACATCATATGGCATTTTTAAATATCTGAATTGTGCTGATATTCATGAAATAATTGTACATGCATTCATTGACATTTTTCGGGTATAATTGATTTATTAATGCGATTAAAATGCGAATTGTGGATAATTTATGTTGAAATTTTATTTGGTGATAATTATTATTATTTCAAAAATTTTGGTGAACTTTAGGAAATTTTTGAAATTTTGGGATGTTTTGGACTAAAAATTTTTTAAAAAATAAGAGACAAGTTATAGTGTGACATATGGCATCATATATATGTAACCAATGTATTACATGTAAGAGGACACGTAGCAAGTTTTTTGGAAGGGAAAAATTTATCAGCCCTCACTTGTTATTCGGTGTAACTTTCTTTCTCTATTATTCTTTACCAAAACACTCTTTTCATGTTCATCCACTGAAACATCTTTTTTTGCTAGTGATTACCTCTCATCACTAGAAATATTGCTTAATCAAGTAAGTGACTTTGATGATGTTTTACTGTTGTAAATGAACACGTGCATAAATGGGTTAAGAAGTGTGGTTTTGGTGATATTAAGTGATGAATGAGTTAGATGAAAATTTGTGAAATAGGAAATGAGAAGAAAGTATACCAATAGATTGTGATATTTAGAGTTACATAGAGATTAGTGAAGTAGTTATAAATTGCAGAAAATAATGGCTAAATGTTTAAGGTGTTCATGCTTTGTTCTTCTATTTACTGTTGTTATATGTGAATGTATTTGGGAGTGTTTAGAGATGATGTCAAATGAGTTTAGAGCTATAGAAAAAGAGGGTATTAAAATGGAAAATGTAAGATGAAATGAAAGTATTATTGACTTTGAAGTAATAGCAAAAAAATGTGAGGTAAAATAGTACGAATATAGGTTCTGCAAGCATAAAAACAAAATTTGCAATAGAGAGAGAAAGAAAAAAATGGTGATGTTCATATGAACCTTGTTTTGATGTTTAAATTTAATCTTACATTTTTAATTATTTTAAAGGAAGTTGAATTGAAATGGGAGTTGAAATGATGAGGTAAATGTGAGAGTATAAATTACCCGACGTAGGCGATCAAATGGAACACTCAGCTGACCTAGGATTAGAAAGAGGCAGTAGAGAGTCATTTGTGTTTCAACCTATGGGAATGCCTCTAATAATCTCCGAGAGAAAGGAGAGGAGGTATGATAAACTACAAAAGTAGGGGCTATAGACTTCTATGGAAGTATAGACCCTGCAGTGGCCGAGGGGTGGTTAGAGAGAACAGAGAGAGTTTTTGACCAGATGGATTGTGAATCAGATGAGAGGTTCAACTATGCTATTTCTCTATTACAAGGCCCAACCTACTAGTGGTGGAAAACTATTCCAGGCAATACCATCAGGCCTTGTAGTCTGAGATAGGAAGACTTCCTGAGAAGCTTCAAAGAGAATTATATGCCCAAGATCTACCTAGACGGAAAGATGAAGGAATTTCTGGATATGAAGCAGGGCAGGATGTCTGTGGCAGAATATGAGATTAAATTTAATAAGTTAATGGGATATGCTACTGCCTTAATTTCTACCGAGGAAGACAAGTGTAGGAGATTTGAAGATGGGTTGAACATGGAGATTTGGACAAGGCTAACTATTACTAACTTGAGCATTTTCATTGAGCTCAGAGCAACCTCAATCCCAATAGAGCAATTATTGAGGGAAAATCAGTCTAAATAGAGATTAGAGTCTAGACAAAAGAGGCCCAACAAATCTTAGGGAGGTTCTAGCAGAAATTTTAGTAGGCATTAGACCTAAGCTTTTAGACCACCGATTGAATCAAGATAGTCAGGTTTAGACAGAAAGGTAGTTTTGTTTAGTCTGGTAATAATAGAGGTGAAGCATCGGGTCAATTGCCAACTTGTGAGCATTGTGGGAAGAAGCACAGTGGTGAAAGCTGAGGTTGACAGGAGTCTGCCTTCGGTGTGGCTTACTTGGTCATCATATCAGGGATTGTTCTGGGACAACTGGAGCTTAGTCTGGTAGGAGAGGAAGTATGATGACAAAAACTACTATTCAGTAAAGCTGAGCTAGTAGGTTTGGACAAAGAGGCCATGGCAGAGGCAGAGTGAGCTCTGGGAATCCTTCTGCTAGGACTGAGGTGCGGAGCAACCAACCATAGTCTCAGGCCAGAGTTTATACTATGATGGGACAGGAGGCATATGATTCTCTAGATGTCATTGCAGGTGTGTTATTATTATTTACAATTGAGGCTTTTGCATTGTTAAATAATGGATCTACGCATTCTTTTATCACATATGGCATCTAAGTTGCATTGTGATATAGAGTTATTGAGATATGAATTAGAGGTGAGTACATCGATAGGTAGTACCACCGTGATAGGAGAAGTCTGCAAGAAGTATTTGATTAGAATTGATCAGGCAAAGTTAGAAGCAGACTTGATTGTGTTATAGTTAAAGGAGATAAATGTTCTTTTAGGCATGGATTGACTTACTACTCATAGGGCTATCATGAAATGCTATACTAAGGAGGTAATATTAGAATCTCCTAATTAGCCAAGAGTAGTTTTCGAAGGTGTTAATCAAGCAGTACCAGCCAGACTGATCTCATTCATAAGTGCCTTGAGGTTGATGCAAGGGGGATGTGGGGCTTATCTATTCCACATACAAGACATTCTTATGGTTAAGGAATTCTTGGATGTGTTTCCCACAGAATTACCTGACTTACCTCCAGATCGGGAAGCAGAGTTCACTATTAACTTAGTTCCAGGTGTTGCTCTTATATCTATTCCTCTATATAGGATGGCACCTGTGGAACTAAAGAAATTGAAGGCTCAATTGCAAGAGTTACTTGAAAAGGGATTCATTAGACCCAGTGTTTTACCTTGGGGAGCTCCAGTTCTATTTGTGAAGAAAAAAGATGGCACTTTGAGACTATGTATTGACTTTAGGCAACTAAATCGAGTTACAGTGAAGAACAAGTACCTATTACCTAAAATTGATGACTTATTTGATCAGCTGTAAGAAGCTCAGGTGTTCACTAAATTGGATTTGAGTTTTGGGTATTATCAGCTAAAGATAGCAGAGGTTGACGTACCAAAGAATGCTTTCAAGAGTATGGGCATTTCGAGTTCTTAGTAATGTCGTTTGGGTTAACTAATGCGCCAGCTGTATTTATGGCATTGATGAATAAGGTGTTTCAGCCCTACTTGGATTGCTTTGTGATACTGTTTATTGATGACATCTTAGTGTATTCAAAAAGAAGAAAATAGCATGCTGAGCATCTGAGAATGATTTTACAAATTATGAGAGAAAAACAGTTATATGCCAAATTCAGTAAATCTGAATTTGGCTGAGTCAAGTAGTGATTTTGGGTCATATAGTAAATGGGCATGATATTCAAGTAGATCCAATAAAGATAAAGGCAGTAATGAAATGGGAGGCTCTGAAGAATGTGTTTGAAATTTGGAGTTTCCTCATATTGGTTGGATACTACCAGAGGTTTGTTAAGAGATTTTCTTTGATCTCGGCCCCTCTGACTAAACTTCTGAGGAAGAATGTAGCATTCAGATGGGATGATGATTATCAGAAGAGCTTTGAGGAGTTAAAATATCGGTTGACTACAACACCTTGACTATTCCATTAGAAATTAGAGGATATATAGTCTACAGTGATGCTTCTCATCAAGGATTGGGATGTGTATTAATGCAAAATAGCAAGGTGATAGCCTATGCATCGAGACAACTAAGGTCTCATGAGATGAACTATGCAGTACATGATATAGAGCTTGCTGCAGTTATCTTTGCTCTAAAGATATGGAAACATTATTTATATGGAGAGACATTTCAGATATACACTAATCATAAAAGTTTAAGATATTTGCTGAGTGAGAAAGAGTTGAACATGAGACAGAGGAGGTGGATAAAGTTGTTAAAAGATTATGACTGCATGATTGATTATCACCTAGGGAAAGTGAATATAGTGGCAAATGCTTTGAGTAGGAATTCACACAGCAATGTAGCTCAGATTCGATTATCGAGATTACCAAGCTTGATTCAATTAAGAGCTTTGAATGTGGAGTTAAATCTAGAGCATAATGAAGTATTAATAGCCACACCAAAGTTGAGACCAACGTTACATAATCAAATTCGAAGAGTTCAGAATAAAGATCCTGAATTGGTGAAACTTATTGAGAAAGTTAAGATGAATCCAGATTTTGAATTTGAATTGAGAGATAAGACATTATGGTTAAAATAGAGATTATGTGTGCCTAATATGGATGAACTGAGAAAGTAAATTTTAAAAGAAGCTTATATGGCCGCTTATGCTATGAATCCTGGCACGACCAAGGTGTATAATACATTGAAGTAACATTTCTAGTGGCCAGGGATGAAGAAGCAAATAGCTGACTATATAGCTAAGTGTTTAACTTGCCAGCATATTAAAATTAAGAATCAAGCTCCAGTTAGAAAGCTACATTCGTTGCCTATTCCGGAGTGAAAATGGGAACGAATCACCATGGATTTTATTATGGGTTTGCCTAGGACTCCGAGATAAAATGATGCTATATAGGTTATAGTGAACTGATTAACTAAGTCGGACCATTTCTTACTAGTGAGGGAGAATTGAAGTAAATCACTTGTTAATATAGAATTCACGTAAGATATACGAAATACATAAGAAGGGGGGTTAAATTGTGTAATATTTTTTAGAATACAAAAACTTTTTATTTTTCTTGAAAAAAATCATGTCATTCATCTTTTTTTTTTACTTTCAATAAAGGTTGATAAATCTGCTGAAAGAGTATTAATCCTTTGTTTCAACTGACTAATTTCCTCATATCTATTTATAGTTACTTTCTTTTTCATATTGTTTACTTGTTTCTTAAGGCAGATGTTTTCTTTCTCTAACACTTCCGTGTTCTTCAAATTTTCAACAAATTTCCTTTTTAAGGCTCTATATTGCTTTAGTATAGCATGTGAATCTTCTGACAATTCTAAATATGTGTCTTGAAATTCATTAAAATTAGAAGTTACGTCATCGTCACTTTCTTTTTTAACTACCAAGCATATATTTTCTTGTACTGATGCTTCTGAATCAGAATTAGATTCGAACGAATCCAAATCTTTCCAAGTTTTCATCATGCTCTTTTTGTTTTCTTTACTTTTCTTATGTTTTCTTTTGAGCAACGGACATTCAGACTTGTAGTGTCCTAGTTTGTTGCACTCGTAGCAAATGATAGACATCTTCTCATTCTTGACTTCGTCTTTGCTATTTTTCTTAAAAGAAAAGTCTTTATTTCTCTTTGTTTTCTTTTTCCACGTTCTTGTAATCTTTCTTGAAATGAAAGATATTTCATCATCATCTTCACTTGAATGTTGATCAGATTCACTGGTATCATCATTCTTGATTTCTTCAACCTTCAATGTTTTTGACGATGAACTTTTATTTTTCTGAATCTTGTGATTTTTCTAACCATCCTTTAATGCTATAGATTTGTCTCTTCTAGGTTTATCTTCTGCATCAAGCTCTACTTCATTTATCTTCAAAGAACCAAACAATTCGTCTAGCTTTAATTTGCTCAAGTCCTTGGTTTCTTGTACTGCAGTAACTTTAGGTATCCATCTTTTAGGTAGACTTCTGAGAATCTTTCTAACATGGTCTTGATTATCATATATTCTCCCAAGAGCTTTAAGTCCATTAACGATAGTTTGAAATCGTCTAAACATTTAATCAATAGACTCATCTTCTTTCATTTTGAACAGCTCATACTGATGTACAAGAATACGAATCCTAGACTCTTTCACCTGATTTGTGCCTTCATTTGCGATGGATAAAGTGTCCCACATCTCCTTTGCAGTTTCGCATCCATGAACTTTATCATATTCACTTCTGCTTAGAGCACAACTCAGAAAGAACTTGGCCTTTGAGTTTAATTAAAATCTAGCTTCCTGATCGGCTGACCATCTGGTACGAGGAATGGTATTTCCTTCATCATCTATTGGTATGTATGGCCCATTCTCGATGATATCCCAAAGATCAATATGTGTGGATTCTATAAAGAGCCGCATCCTGTCCTTCCAATAATGATAATCCTCATCATTGAATGCAGAAGGTCTTGTGACCGAGGCACCTTTAGCTATAAAAACAAGTGATTCAGACATGGATCTTTGTCCTCATTTTGTAAAGGTGGTTATTGGAAACCAAGCTCTGATACTAACTGAAGTAAATCACTTGTTAATATAGAATTCACGTAAAATATATGAAATACACAAGAAGGGGGCTAAATTGTGTAATCTTTTTGAGAATACAAAAACTTTTGATATTTCTTAAAAAAAAACTTTTTTCAACTATCAAATGAATACTAAGGATATTATACTAAAGTAGCTACGTATTTGAATCGCAAATAAGTTCTATCTATTTGTCTAACAACAAGAAAATTAAAGTGTAAGGTTAGAAAATAGATGCCGCGATTTTATACCGGTTCACTCCAAACCTTGGGCTACGTGCAGTCCTCAGAGTTCATATGAGATTTCACTATACTTCTTCAACTTTACAAGTATTCTTTCTTCCCTTCCAGAGCCTCTTCAGGTTGCTTACACAAAGTATTGTTTCTGCTATCTTAGCCTCTCCAGGCTTTTAGCATTTTCTTTCTCTCACTAGGAAAGATATTGTGAGATTTTTGTTACAGTAATGTTTGCTCTCTTGTATCACACTTTGAATACAGAATTTTTCTAAGTATGTCAAACTTGAATGCTTAAAACTTCTCAAAAAACTTGTTCAGACTTTGACTACGACTAATATTTATAGCCTAAGTCTTTAATTGCTTCTTGAAAACTGCTTCTTGTTTCTTGTAGAAACTGTTATTTAGTTAAGTTCTATAACTAACTCCAACTAACTAACTATTCGACATATTTGAGTATCTTCTTCTCTGTATCGTCTGTGTTTTGCTTCTTCTGTGATGACGTATCGTTTGTGTTTTGCTTCTTCTGTGATGACGCGTCGTTTGTGTTTTGCTTCTTCTGTGTTTTGCTTCTTCTGTGATGACGTGTCATCTATGTTTTGCTTCTTCTGTGATGACATGTCATTTGTGTTTTGCTTCTTCTGCGATGACGTGTCGTCTGTGTTTTGTTTCTTCTGTGTTTTGTGCTTTGTCTAGGATGACTATATGATACTTCTATTTTTTTTACACACTTAACACACTTATCAAAACAATTCATTTATTTATAGTATTATTATTATTTGATTGTAACCAAAATTAATAGACGTGAAGTCTTCTTGACTTAACAAGTATAAGATTCATTATTTGATTCATATATGGAGATTTAATATATGAGACATATGTTTTGGTCACATCATGGATAAAGAGGGTTAAGCATGAACTATTCGAGAGAGAGTAAAAAGATCATCCGAGGTTATAAAACCTATTAAGAGAGTTTATAAAATGAGTTAAAATATTCTTAGGTTATCTAAGGGATTTCAGTTTATTAACCTTTGAATAGGGATTGTATATCACAAGAGATATTATATCTAAGGAACTCTTATTGGCCTAAGAACTAGAACAATTCATTAAATCAAGGATGAAATTAAATATAGTAAATTCTTAAGGGAGCATGGCCTAACTCTAGTTAATTCATTAATTAATACAATCTTCAGCATTACTTTTCCTTAGTATTTTATTTGTTATTTGTTTTATTTTTCTTTATCTAATTATCTATAATTGTTGAATTAAGTTGTTAAGCTTGTGATAGTTAACCGATAATCCTTATGGAATTGACCTATATTCGCCAATGTTAGCTACAAATATACTATTCGCTTGTGGTATGACAATAGAACACTATGATATCCTAATAGGTTCAACTTATATTTGTCAATAAACACGATCTTATGTTTTGACCCATGTTGGCAGTGATTGTTTACGTAACCAAAATCATGGCTTAAGTAACACTGGAGCTCAATATAGTATCATAGCTAGGCTGTGTTGGACCAAAAATCTAGGGTTTCATGTTTTAAAGATAGAGGTGGCTAAAAAATAGGCAAGTTTTGGAGCTGAAATATTAATTAGGAGCCAACTAAAAGTAGTTCAAATTAAGAGAAGAGCAACCTTAACAGAAAAAATAAGAAATCTATCAAGTTTTTTCAAAAAAATCAAAGGATCGAAAATTATGTGAATATTTTATTTTTTATTTCGTTCTAATTTATTTTGTTTTTCTTTGTTTTATCATAAACTAATTAGGATATAGATCTAGGTGGGATGGCCTAAAACTTGATATTTTGAATTGATTCTTTAATTAATGAAAGATTATATCTTTCTTTAGAGTTATTCATATATATATATCTAGATAGATAGATAGATATAGATATAGATATAGATATAGGTCATAACATAAATAATGAAGATTGTATTAAGTATTAGAGATAGAACCACAAAATCTTTCTGGACTCTTAGGTTGCTTTAATTAGAAATAGATTCTGGTTAAATCAATTGAATGATGCGAACTGCATTCCTAGAGAGAGAATATAGTTTTAACTGAGAAATTTCTATTGGAGCTATAATTAATCATTAAATCAAGATAAATTCAAAATATAGGAAAAGGTTCTAAAGGAATTCTTACTTATTCATTAGTTATTTTAATTCGATTTATTACTTTAATTTGATGATTTTAGAATAGTTTTATTTATTTTCTTCAAATAAATCATTCTCTTTATTATATTAAATAATAAAAGGTAATTATTACCAATAATTCCAATCCTTATGTGATTAACACTTGACTCATTTAGCTATACCATGGAAAATAATAAATATACTTTCTTAGGTGATTTCTTTGGTATCTATTTATGTATTGGTTTTATTTATATAACATCATTCATCAATAATCAAATGTCAATATTGATTATCCAACTAAAACCAAAGTATTTAAGAAGAAACTCAAACACTTTAAGATTTTTTTAAACTTCTCTTAATCAAGGAAATATAGGCTTCAAAACATATAACTTCCTTCCAATGAATTGTGTAATTAGCCATCTTATTCAATATGTGACTATATCAAATCAAGTCATTATTGTGAAGTTGAAAAAATAAACGTAAGGTATCATTGCAAAGGTAATGTAATAAACTTAGTTTTGATTTTAATATGAACTTATTTTGATGTGAGTGTTTGTTGTAATAGTTTTGAAAAACTTTTGTTGTACTGTTGTGAATTATTTTAAGAGAGATTTAGATCCAATGGTTAAGTCAAAGCAAACATGATTGTACCAAAGATATTACACTGGAGGGTTTGCTTATCCAATATCGCATGCCTTCAAATGACATAATATTTAAATTTGTATGTACTAACCTAAAAAATTTTATAATAATAACAATAAAATTCAATTATCTCACAATTCATATAATAAAAATATATTTTACCATAACTTGAAAGTCTCCTATTTAGAATGTTCCAATCTTCAAACAATCATTACTTAACCATTTAATTGTTAAAACTAGTCATTACAAGTTGTTCTCCTTGTATACTGGTCAATTGATAAAACACAAATCGAGAGACTAACATTCATTATGTTTAGGAATAAAATTGATGTCTAGGTCAACTAACTTTCATTTGATTGATCTTAAACATAATTATAATAAAAAGTTTGTTGACTGCTCTTACTTGGTATTGACCTTAGTCAACTGAACCCACTAAATCTTTTCAAAACTTGGTCTTTTTTAAAACTTAAATTTTCAAAAAATATCTTGTTATCCTAATGGACTAAGTTAAAAAGTTTCTGAGACTAATTAAAATAAGAAAATAACTTAAGTCCTCTAAATATGCAAGGTTTTTTATTTCTTTGTAACTTTAGTCTTTAAACATCCTTAATTACTTGAAGTCAAACTTGCTTTTTTTTTATGTTCAATTTTTGCTTTAATAACTTCATTAATGATTTACAATTTATTTGAACCTCTTTTAGGATTAAAAAACATTTAATATTTGGAGAATAAAATAAATGCTTATGATATGCCCCTTATCTTCACACTTTAAAAGAATATAAATATGCTCTCCTTGGATTCATGTCTTATCTTAATATTTGTTTATTTATTATGATGATAAATGTACTTTGTGATGATGAAATTGATTTCTTACATCTAACAGTTGATCTCATGATAAATTATGGAAAACCTTAACATATTATAATTTGAATAGTTTATTTGCAATGAAATTTATTTCTTGTGATGATAAATGTACTTTATGATGATGAAATTGATTTCTTACATTTATTAGTTGATCTAATGATAAATTATGGCAAACCTTAACATATTATAGTTCGAATAGTTTATTTGTAATGAAATTTATACTCCATTAGAAAATATTTTTAAAAGAGCCATTCATAATAAGCCATAATTGAATATTATAAGGAGATATATGAATTATATAAAGTCATTTTTGGTCTTGAAAAGTCATCTCAATATTGATTTGTCTAGTTCAATTATACTATATATATACACTTAAATTTTACCTAAGTTCCTTTTTCATCTTAAGATATTTCTTGTGGCATAATTCCATTTTCATTGTATATTGATAATATCATAATTGTTAAAGATGATGATTTTTTCTTGGGAAATTTTAAGGATGATAACTTTGATGCAATATCTCAAAGAATCTATATTATAGTATGTAATTTGAGATGAAGTACTATAATTGTCTATTATTTTCTTTGCAATATAATCATCTTTTTCTTTGATAGCTACCTCCTTTTTCAAATGAAGGGCACATATAATTTATTATCTTGTATCGAACTTTTTTGATAGAGAAGTAGTTTAGATGATATTTTGTCTTCTTAGTTGGTGGATGATCTTATCTTATCAATCTTTTATGACTCACTCTATCTTTATTTATATTGTTCATCTTGTGCAATGTATGTTTTCACTATTTTCTGTGTATTTTTCTACCACTTGAGTTACATAAAAGGAATTGTATTATTTTTATATGGATAAATGTACGAATATATCCTTAAAATTCTTTAAAAATTTAAATAAATTCCTAAAATTTTGACACTTGTAAGTTGACACTTGTTATTACATCTATTTACAAAACAAAATTTTTAGGCAAAGTTAATTAACTATGTCAAAGTTAATGTAAGAGCATACTCCTAATTCAAGAAAAATATTAAGGCCCACTATTAAATTTCATATAAATAAGAATTGTTTTCTAAATAGATGTTATTACTAAAGATTCACTTACAAATTATGAAATATTAAGTGCTTATTTAGATTCTCGTAAAATATAAAAAGTTAATTCGTCTTCATTTTTATATCCTCCAAGTAAAGATAGTCCTGTTCAATCTTTTTCTCTATTATATGTTGTAATCTGATGCAGTGGCAATCGCATTGCACATGAGTCTTCTATTTGGAGTCACTATGGCACCAAAATGCTTTAGACAATGGAAAAAATGTAGCTATAAGCACAATTATCATTATAAAAAGGAGCGCTACAATAAGTATAAGGCAACAAAAATTTTTGATTTGGAAACAAAATAAAAATGTTGCTTTAAGTTTTGACTAAGGCAACACATTCAAACTATAACAACAATGTCATATAGATATTGCAACAGTTTTAAGTCTTTTTAGGCAAAATGTTAATAAGGCAACAAAGTGAATTGTTTTAGGCAACAATTTGTAACAATAAAATAAACAACTTATTCTTCTGTTACCAATAATATTTAACTTAAAAGCAAACCCTTGTCATTACATAGTTAACATCCATATATACATTAAAAGTAATATTTAGATATTAATGTGCATCTTAAGTATGTACATATGTACTATTAAATGTAAACTTGTATATAATTAAAAAAACTACATTTATACATAATAATTAGTTCATAAAGACTTGCAAAATTTAACATTTAACATATTCAAAATACAAAAACAACTTACATGTGTTTTATTATGAAACACAAAAGCAAATTCTACAATCCTCAATGATTGTAAGAAAAATTGCATGTCCTTTAATAACTCTTCCTCATTTGTAGAATTCGAAGTCAGTGCGCATTGGCTCTGTAACCTTTCTCAAAGACTTTTGGAAGTATAACGTTATACGACAAAAATCAATCAGCTTTTCACTTTTCTCTCCATGTTCTTCTTATTACAAGTTTTTGGATGAATGAGTTCCTTTGTGTTGGTTGTGAATTCTTACGTCTCTTTCTGATCTATTTCAATACAATCTACTAATGAGCTACTCTCATTGAGAGAGCTAGAATCACCATTTTCCATGGTGTTGGCAGAAAGACGCTGACAAAATTATTGTAAATTATCCTAACTAATTTATTGGAAGTATCCAAAGTGTTAACAAATGAAAACCTTGGAGAAAAACTTTCTTATGGTTCTAAAAGCTCAATAATGAAGCAATGACCCTAGCTATCTTATCAATCCAGTCCATTTGGTACACTAAATTCTCTACCTGTGTTTCAAGCAAAAGATAAGAATTGTTGAAATGCTATTCCACTAGGACCAAACTCTAGCTCTAAACTATATAAAATATCAACATTACTATCATAAAAGTACCTGCAAAGTGTAGACTTTCACTGGTGAAATTATTCTGAAGCAAACCCTTAAATCTGTTTGATCTGCATCAACCTTAATTGTAGATGTTAATGGGCTTACAGTATGACATGTAATAGATTTTTCATCATGTAGTAGGAAGAATGAATTTCCTTATTAGACTGCAGTAGGAAGGTGGCACTGTAAGCTTAAGGGGGAAAATGATATGGTTAATGAAAGTCTCCATCTGATGTAATAGTTTATAACCCTGAAAAGATCATGAACATAAGTTGAGGGAAAAGCACTATCAAGCATCAAACAAGTTATCATCACATGATCATAGGGAATACTTGCTTAAAGAGTCAAAGATAAGCATCCATTGTCCCACTGACAGCTTCTAAGAATTCATGTCTCTTCTTGGCCTCAACAACAGAAAGTGCACTAACTTGGATACAAAAATCTCCCCCATATATACTTCTAGAGTAATGAACTGAAATTTTATGTAGATTGCATAAATTTATCTGAATAACTTACTAAATTAAAGTGTGTTTGTTCAAATGTGGATCTTGCACTATGCAATTACTAGAATATCTCTAAAGAAATCAAAATCCACTTGATGGGTAACAATATCATTGAAGAGTTTGTTGAAGTTAGAAGTAGGTGCTATAGGAAATACCTCTTCTATGACAGCAACTATATACATCCTTATGCTTTTTCTAAAAAAGAAAAACTTATCTCGTGCTTGCAGTACAACTTGACATTGTCATTAAGTGTTTGACCAAGTAGACATTCACTAGAAACAACTCTAAGATCTTCAAACAACAATCCGCGAGATGCTAATTTGTAACAAGAAACTCCAAAACAAATAATTGGTAGTTGTAGCTTTGCTTGGTAATGGCAGATCATCTTACCTTCACAAGAATGAGGAAACTGCACAGTCAAAAATGACTTCTCTATGTAACTATTCATTTTTATCTTTTTTTTTTAAATTTCTACATAACTCAATTAAGTAGATCTTCTTCTTTGTCAATAAATGATGCAGTAAGCAATAATAAATGTAATACCTACCTGATCATATTCCAGTGAAGCTTTATCAAAACACTTTCATGCTTACTAAAATAATATGGGATCACTCATAGCTAATAGTCAAGACTTTTACAAAAACACAAGGTAAACAAAAGCATAGCAAACAACTAAGACAGAAAGTTCACAAGAAGCACTTAGTATCTATCAATTAAAATCTTAAAGAACTTTTTCTGAAGTTACATATTCATAGTTTTCATTATAGTTACTTAAATAATGTCAAAACAGTTTATGGTCAGATAAGTGATTGAATCACCATTTCAGCTAATCTGTGTACCATTTTCTTAACAGGACAAAGGAAGTACCTTTAAGAGAGAAACTCTTCTTCTCAAATCTGCTGATAATTTCACCAACCTGAAAACACACCAAAGTATAATAAAAGGTCTAAGTACTTATGAATTACATCCAATCTTTCCCAAATCCATATCAGATTAAACATTTATAAACTTATAAAGAACCAAAGAATCAAATTACGAACTACTAAACTTGTTAGCCCCTAGATTTTTTCTCTAGTTAAGCATGATTTGAATGAATTATGAGGTCTTTATGGGATTATTTTGTGTAGTTAATTATTATGTTAATGTTAGTAAGATTATATGACATAGTTTAAATTGAATTAAACTGTTAAGAAAGTAAAAATGTTCTAGGGAATTTTTGGTGGTTCACTTAAGTTTGGAAGACTTAATTCTTTAAAGGAAGGGTATAAGTGGAAGAAGAAAAGTTGTCTTGTATAAAAAGAAGGAAGAAAACAAAAATTGAAGAGAAAAAGGGAAAGTGTGGTGGAGAAGAAGAGAAGGAGATAAAGAAGAGAAAACAAGCTTGGGTTTCATGATGTTTAAAGATTTTGAAGCTAAACAAGTAAGTATAAACATTAACCCTTCTTGATTTGTTGGATGAAGCATATTTAGTGATATGTGTAGGAAGTTGTTAATGATTGTATATGCAAATGTTCTCTTTTTGGGTTAATGATCAAAGATAGATCATGAATTGGTTTGTGAATGATATTGAGTTGAAAATGAAGCTGAAAATGAAATAGAAAAGATGATTTTGGTATAAGATGTGTTAGGTGTAAGATGTTGGGGGTGAGGAATTTGGAAAAATTTGGGAAGACGAGTGGAGTTTCTATCAAAGTTTACTGTGGCGAAGTCCCTATGGTTTGCCGCGGCCAACTCTGAGGTTTGTCGTGGCCAACGGGCAAGAAATCAAAGTTCGCAGCGACTAACTTTTTGGTTCGCCACGGCGAAGTTTTCTCTGCATAACTTGAACATACTTCAGTATTTCAAGCATACATTTTTATATAGTTATCTAAATGGAATGATTTTTTATTTAGAGTAAACTAGAGACATAGGGCTACAAATTTTTTGATGAAATCTAGTTTTAATTCAGTCTCTAAGAATTTCAAATTTTTAATGGAATTTGAGTATAGAATATTGTTTTAGTATAAGAATAGTCTAAAAATGTTTGGGGTATAACTTTCAAATTACTAAACCAAATTGAATGATTTTGGTGTCATTAGAAACTTAAGAAAATGGGAACATTTTTCTAGAAGGAAGTGTTATCAATTTTTTTTTATTTACCTGATCAGAATGATCATGAAAAGTTGACCCTAAGGTTTAGACTTTTGGAAGAGTTTGAGTATTTAGAATTTATCTTAGTCAATATGCTATATATGGGTCCACAAATTGTATTCCTATTGAATATGAATTTTGTAATTGATAAAGGGAATCAAGGAAGGCAAAAGGGTTAAAAGGAGAGGCACCTTTGAGCAAGTCTTTGAGCAAGGAATTCAAGGTGGGTAATATATTTATGGTTATTGTGTAATATGGGCAAGTTTTTCTTATGAGTGAATATATGCTAAATTGCTTGAATTGAATGCATGTGTATTGTATGTTAACTTGCTTGACAATGAATTACTGTGATTGTTGAAAATGCATTGTGATTTATGAATTAAGATTAAGTTATGCCATTGAAATATGCCATGGCATTTTGTATGAATGAAAAGATGAGAAAGCATGAAAGTATAAGCATATGATAAAAAAAATATGTACTTTTGTTTGGGAAATAGTGGAACCAATCTGTTGATCATGTGCATGTTGACAAGAGCCTTCTCCCTGCTGCCCGCTTGTGGCATATGAGCTCCGAAAATGGACTCATTCTGTTCATGGAGTAAACTTCATTTTCTCCATTCTGTTTCTATAGAACCCTCAAGCCATTTATTTGTGCATTGCATCTTTGAATTGTCAAGTATGATACATAATTGAATGTTATGTTCTGATGCTTAAATGTACATGATACGTTTTAAGTGGTAGCACCCTTGACTATGAATAGTTGAGTTGGAATTCGTGGATGATTGACTTGCTGGCTAACATTAGTTATAGATGTATATAAATGAATATATATGTCTATGTTTGAATTGTATGGATCATTGCTAATGGCTATAAATTTATAAACCACTGAGCTTCGCAGATCACCCCATTACCTTCCACTCCGCAGGTCAACAAAAATCAGAACAAGAGAATTGTGAACCTTGCAAGGCATATGGCAACTCCAAGATAGCTATATTTAGTAATTAAGTTAGTCAAAAAATTTTGGTATTTAGAATCATATTAAGCATAAGCATTCAATTGTATCATGTGCATTTTGTAATCTGTAATAAGCCAATGGTGTGACTTTTGTTGTGTAAATAAGGTTTTTTTTCAAACTTTTTTGCCTTAGTAATGAAATGATGAATTGAAGAAGTTTTGTTTGTGTATGTTCATAGTTAACTTCCTTGTTGAAATTGTGGTGTTGAAAGAATTGTATGAATGTATGTATGTTTTGTATTGAATGTTGGTGGTCTAGGTTTTGTTCTAAGATTTCATCAAGGCGAGGTCCAAAGAACGTGGCGGTGAACCTTTCCTGAAGGGTTTCGGCGTTAAAATTTGGGGGACTTTGTCATGGCAAAGCCAGACTTTCGCCACGGTGTACTTTTTTTCGAAGGGTCATTGCGCTCGACCTTTATACTTCGTTGCGGCGAAGCTAGACTTTCCCTGAGGCGAACCCGTCATTGTTGAAGCTAAAATTTTCTGAAGTTTGAAATTTTTAGGAAATCAGATCCTCTAGCCTCGTAATAGGTCAAACAATTCACCAAAGCATCAGCCCTCTGAAATCAAC